>JBBPDE010000040.1:20196837-20206955 GCA_037974605.1 Nannopetersius ansorgii | reverse complement strand
CCCCCCCCCCCCCCCCCCCCCCCCCCCCCCCCCCCCCCCCCCCCCTCCCCCCCCCCCCTCCCCCCCCCCCCTCCTCCCCCCGGGAGCAATTCAGTGTAGAACCGCCACTGCAAGTGAATGAGGGAGAAACAAACTGTAGATCCTAGACTATTCCTAGACTGAAAAGATTGAATATGCCTTTTAAAATAACCATAGTGGTGCATCCAAAAATCGCCAGATTGCTTTTATTTTTGTCCTCCACACAATAGGTATCACAGTATGTATTGGACTGAACCACTTCTTAAAATTGAGACTGAGATTGAGATAGAGAAGAAAATTAACATTAAGATCAAGAATATGTTAAGATATATAATAAGATTCCTCCTTACTCTAATGTCATAGACCTTTTTCCTCTGACTGTTTACTAACTGCATGGTGAAGCGGTTTTGGTTGACAAATACATCTCCATTCCAGTCCTGGTGCATGATGGGAATTAAACTTACCCTGTGCAGGCTCCCCTCTATTCATGTTCCCTTGAAATTGATTTTGCAAAATCCTTGACACTTTGTCTTTGTCTTTCCTTCTCAGAGTATGCCAGCCTGCCAAGTTCCTGTGTGGTGCCATTCCTTTGTGCAACTGTTTTTTTCAGGCAGCATGTCAGCCAAACACACAGCCAGCACAAACAGCAGGTGTTTCTTGTCAAGATACCACACGCTCTTAAAGGGTTCTTGGTGGGGTTGTCGGGTGGTGGATAAAACCAGTTAAACATCATAGAGGGGCTTTGCCTCCTTAAGATTCACCCAGTGTGCTTTGTTGTTTTAAGAACCATGAACACATAGTCATTAGCACAATAATATGCAAAGAATGGCTTTGATATGAGGTGGTAATGGTGAAGTGCCTCTGTGTCACTGGTTCAAATCCCTGCTTCATGAATTCAAGAAATCTGGTTATGTGACCTGCTGGTCCAAAAAACCCTTGCGCTTTCCCTGTGTTTGATTAAAGGTCTTTTGAAAAAAAAAAAAAGCAGTAATCTACAAGTTAATACAGTTCTGTCTCAGTGTTTCTCTATTTAAAAATGTTTCTTTTACGGAATATGTAGTTGTTTTGGCATCATCCGACATTCAAAAACTGATATTGGGGGAATCCTTTTGGTGTATATAGGACCAGAACAGAGTTTTACTTTGTTGAGAATGTAGGCTATGTCTCAGACTATGCACTACTCAGAATGTTGTACACTTATTTCGGAGTATAATATTTCATAATGGTGTCTAAAAGCAGTGGTGTGGACTAAAAATGTTCGATCCACTCGTACAATCTTACATTGCATTGTGATGTATAAATGATGTACTCTTCAGTACACAAACTACCAAGCCTATGATGTGCTGTATTTGATGGAATATGACTCTTGCCATAGGATTGTGAGTAAATGTTAAATCAGATCATAATTCCATTTGACACAAATTTTCTAATACTATGATTAGAAGGCCATTTCATGTGCATAAAATAATATTCTATATATTATTCCTGATTTTCCAGTTAGAGGGAAATTACAATAAGGGTGATATTATGTTTCTTATAATAGTGCTGATTTTTCTTCCAGCTGAAGTTGGTTGAAAACTGGTTCGACAAAACTATATGCTACAAAGTGGTAATTCTGACAGACTACGAAAAATTACAAATATGGGGGCAATATAGCTACTTTGCCAGTAGTTCTCAACCATAAGATGAAATTGTTTGTTGTCTAGACAAGTTTGAATTATTATAGTTTATAGCTGCCGAAAACACGAATAAATCACATGATGAATAATGGTTTGCCAAGGAACAATGATTTATGTGTTGTTCAGAAATAATCATTGATTGGAGGTATTTCCAATATAGTTTTATCCAGTTTTTGTAAAGGCCTCCCTGTGCTGGTTACTGGACTAGACTGGACCATCCCTCGGCTGAAGATTCTTTCCTGCTGCCCTTGGCGATGCCTGGCAGCTGTTCCAGAGGGGGTCATGTGATCAGGCTGCTGGTTTCTGGGTCGTCCAGCCGATGTCCGCGGGCAAGGGGCCTGGCTGGTGATGTCCAGGACACATGACCATGGGCCATGGTACACTAAAGCAGGTCTCTGGCCCAGCGGTGCCTTTTCGGATTTGCTCAAAGTCCTTGTGACGGGTCTGGTACCCGGAGGAGACATTATTGGGATAGAGTGGCACTAATATACTGGGCTGGTTGATGCGGGTTGGAACTCTGGTGTCCCATTAAGAACGGCCGGGAGGATCATAAGGTTACAAGTTCAGATGCCAGGGTCTGGACTTGCTCGGGGTAATGCGATCTGAAGGTCGGTGCTAAAGTCACTATCCACTGAATGAAGACTATTAGAGTAATGGAGAGAAATTGTGAGAGTGATGGAAGTAGGTGGTTATCTTGGTGCCTGGAGCACTACGCTCAAAGCAGGTTATGAGAGACTCCGAGCTGCCTGTGATCAAGGGTAAATCGCTCTCCTCCAAGGCCTTTTGATCTAAAACCTTGCCAGAAAATACACTTTTGTACCTGCCTTTCTGTGGTTGTACTCATCGCAGGCATGTCACCCAATGTAAAAGCTCAGGTCTTCCACCTGTTCTCACATTCTTTTAATGTCGCACCCATGCCTTTGCTTTGCACTATGCAATTTTCATTCACAGCTATTGCAGATTCATAGAATCTTTTTATGGTTTTTTATGCATAATTTCTTTCTATTTTCATCCATTCTGACTCTTGGACATTGTTTAGCTGATTCTTTGTTGGCCATTTCTTTCTTTTTGCCTAAATCCTTCAGGCATAGGCTACGTGAACACATGAAACACACCAGTAAACTTTGTACCAATGCTTTTTAATGATATAGGGTAGCATTCAAAAATGCTTTTTTCATGAACTGCCTTTAAATTAAGTGAAGTAAAGTAGTACACAGTAAGATACAGCTGGCAATTTAACATGCACATGCATACTTATGTATAGTAGCAGTAGTCTGGTGCGCTTATGCTATTTATATTATAAAATTACAACTCTAGACTAATGTATTCTTTTTGTTTTGGAGGATTTCTATTGCAATTTGACTATTGATGACTTGAGCCAGGTTAGTGCACTTGCATTTTTTGTTTGGGGGAAAGACGAAACTCATTCTCAGGATGCACCCTCAACCTAATACAAAATTAACTATTAAGTTCTGTTAGAGCACTTGAATGCCTCTAACAGAAGTAAGTTTGTGTAAAAAAGAGTGACTGGGTTCGATTGAGTTCGATTGAGTCAGTCATGTCTTAATTAAAGATTGCTTTATCGGGTTCTTCTTCTTGTACAAATTAAACAGGGACCGGAATCCATCCTGTCTGTTGGATTTTTGAAGGCCAGTGTCACATTCAATTATGTCCCCATACGTCCCCTTTAGGTTCCTTTTTTTTTAGATCAAGTCACCATGTTAATTGGGACTTCTCCCAAACCAGGTTGATTAGATATGACATTTTGGGTGGGGCTGGTCCTTATAAATTTGATGAGGGGGCAGGGTGGGTGGGAACAAACACCCAAAATTAAATTACTGACCAGCAAATTTGGCAATTGCAGTTAATTAGCCAGAGTGCGGGGAGGTGTGAAGATACTCCCAAGCCACGCGCCTTAAATGAGCCTAATGATGCTTTGACCTAGATTACCCTGAGGAGAGGCTTTGAACGTTTAGAGGAAGGGGCCCTGCACCTCAGGCTATGTTAATGTCCTCCACGACTCATTTTTCTCCTGGGATACCTTCTTAGCATAGGAGGGCTGGTCTAGGAGATGATTTCAGCCCTGCTTGTGGTGATCGTGGTCACAAAAACTGCACAGCACTCCCACTCCTTGCGAAAGCAGACCAAGATAATTGAAAAGGGAAGAATATGGAGGCTGATCTGCACACACTTGATTAAGTTTTTCACCAAACTGGATAAAGCAACCCGCCGCGAGGGCGGCTGGAAATGCCTCAGCCGCACGCTGCTTCTGACATAGCCTGTTTTGTATGGCTCAGAGCTTATTAGGCAGATTAATGTCCCATGCATGGGTTCCTCACAGTAACAAGCCCTGCTGGATTCCCTCAGTCACTCCGATCATCCGAAGTGCCATTGTATCAGAGGATGCACCAAATGTACTCTAGCTGGTGATCAGCCACGTCTCATGCATTTTGTTTTCCTTCTAATGGTACATTAGCTCTCCATGACTTTTACTGAGATTTCAGAAAAAAAGTATGGCATGTTGTCTGAAGTGACCATTTATGCGTCTTTCTAAAGATGGACGTCCTCTTTTAACCCAACTCTTGCTTGTATCCCTTCCAGCTTTGGGGTGATGTGTAGTGAGACAAGAGGAGATACTGAAAACTAAGGCCCTCTGGTGTGATCTTTTGTCTTACCCACCATAACTCTTGCCCTAAGCCCTAAAACTAGGAAGAGGGGGAGGTTAGGGACCACAGTATATCAATTAAAGTGCTTGTTGTGTCCCCATTCAGAGAGCGAGGCGGGAGTACAGGTCCAAATATTTACATTAGGCCACATCAGCTTGACGGTTGGTTGATGGAGCGGAGAGATTGGCCATTTGATGCCACAGAGAGACCATTAGCCAAGCTAAATGGCCAGAAAGAATCTGGACCAGACAGGTGTCCTTACACGAGCAATAGTCCGCAACCACATACCCCACCAAACACTTCCTTCTGCTCACTAGTATCATTTAAAAAAATTGCTGGCTTTTAAAAAAAAGATTTTGGACACTAGAACACACCCATGGCTGTGTTTGCTAACTGAGAGTAAAGAAGACCAATAAACGCTATGCTTGATATGGTCTCATTTTATTTGTATATAGCTATTGATACTAAAATGAGATTATCTGCTTAGAGTGATTCTTAATAAGCCTATAAAGCAATTCAAAACGTGCAGCTGTTTGATATAAAACAAGGTCGTAGCAACAGTTCTATTTGGGGGTGTTGTGTTCTGGGTACAGGTAAATGTGTGTAGGTATTTTTTGAGGGGGAGATCAGTGCAGCTAAATCATTAAATGTATAACCAGAGGCCTACCTTTTACAACACTATGTGTACATGTCTGTGCAAATGGCTAGAGATTTTTTTGTCATTTTTTCCCTGGAACTAAACAGGTCCAGGACCCGATTAAGCTATTTATTGGATGAAGATTTTAAATATAAAAATTACAGCTGTTGAAGTGACCGGAGTGAGATTTTCTGGTTGCTGGAGTGAGATTAGAATGAGTTTAGAAATTCTGCACTGAAAGGAACTTCCCTTGAAAGGAATAATTGGGGTATTTCTTGAATTGTAAAATAACTACCCCTATGGTTCAGCCTGAATGGAGAGCACACCCCTTCTGTCTTATTTTCTTCTCCTCCTCCCAAGGTTAAAAAGGTGGGAAAAGCATTGATTATAGTGTTGGCAGCAGGTGAGAAGGAGATGAAGTTAAACCAAAAAAAAGGTTAAATATCTAGTGCATCATGTGTTCATGGGATGAAGTGGTAACACAGTGACATCCCGTCTCTCCAGCTTTCTAAAGCCAGCAACAAAAAAACATGGAGATAATGTCACCCCTATAGGCAATGATTCAATCCAACCACAAGAATACTATAAAATATAAAGTCTAAATAAATCCAATAAAACTATACACCATGTGATATACACAGAAGATGGGATATTAATACTATAGATAAGAAACATACTCCTAATCACTGTGTTACTAGTAATTCACGTAACTGTAGTTACTTATGTACAGTATTTATACTGCACTATTTAGCCTTCATTTGAGTCCCAGTCAGGACCCAATCATGCAGTATTAGAAGTATTAGGTTTTTGCTTATTTTCTCATTAAAATGTTAGAGCATTGCAAAATAATGCCAAGTTACAAAAGCACCATGTTCTTGTCATGGCCCTAACACACTGCAAGCCACCATGAAGCCTCTTAGACATCCTGTTGTGCACGAGAATGACTGGGGTTTGTATTTCTTCACTGGGATTTGTTAATGACTCAAATTTAAATAGACATGATGGCAGAGAGATGTTTATATGGAATCAAGAGCATTTTCAGGGACTGCAGATAAAGTCTGACCTCCTCTCAAGCGCTCCTTCAGGCGGCTCTCGGAGAGGCCATGCTTATTTTATGTTGTTTAGATGTTCTTAACCTTGCTGGAGTTGAAAAAGCGACAGCTGGAGTCTTTCCCCCCTCACAATGCTTTTTGGTAGTTTTTGTTATTTCGCTATTTTAAAAACCTGACAAAAGAGATGAAGTCTTTGGAGACTTTGCAAGCGAAGCCAAATACTTCGACACTTGTCATTAGCACAACAAGGACACACCACTTCCACTTTGCTTCCTGTATGGTGACATGTCATGGGTACGTTAAGTTCAAAAGATAAAATTTCACTGTTCATGCAAATGGCCCAGCAGACCAGGAGAAAGAAGCAAGCAGTGGAAAATGGTCGCGTCCTTCAGTATCATACTGGTTCCTCCAAGTGTACTAGCAAGACAGCTAGGAATATGAACATGGACTTCTGGGTAATGCTGCACTGTTGAGCAGATGCCAGCTGAATAACTGGAGATGGTCTTAGCGATGCCCCTAGCTGACTTCTTCCCATGGACTCTCCGCACAGCACATGGTCACGTATTCCTACTGCTGTGTTAGCAATTACATGTTAACGTTAGCGATCGTACCCCATGTGCCCACAATGGGCGAAGGACGAGGCGGCATTGTGGCCTGCGGAGACCCGTGTGGAGGACGCGACCGCAGGGCCTGTGCATTAGAGAGATTACTGTTCTCTTCTCCTCGCCCACTGACATCTCCACTCTTGTGCGATTATGAACGCTGACTAGCTCCCCTCCAGGTTGGCTTCCTGGTCTGTGAGGTGTGAACGTGGCTGTATGGAAATGGTAGACGGATGTTGTCCCGCATAGCCGTTAAGATGGAATAACTGATAGGAGGAGGAATAATGAGCGCACCTAGTAATTAGTCCAGGTGGTTTTAATCATGTAATTTCTAATTAGCAGTGCTATTGTGCATTACTTCTTACTTTATCTATTCTTATCTTAACTTACTTAATCTATCTTTCTTTCATTCTATTCTTCATTCTATTCTTTCTGTGCTCTCTTTCTTAGTCCCTTTTATTCCTTGTTAGTTAGTTTGTTTCGTTCCTCTCTTTTCTTCCGTTGTTCTTACTTTTTTGTTCATTGGTTTCTTGATTCTTTTCTGTCTTCTTTTTTCTGCTGTTTTTCTTTTTTGTTCTTTCTTTCTTTGTTTCTTGTTTTTTCTTCTATTTTATTCACTTTTCCCTTTCTTTCTGTCTTCTTTCTTTCTTTCTTTCTTTCTTTCTTTCTTTCTTTCTTTTTTGCTGTTGCAGTGCACCTTCACCTTCAATTTGCAGGTACAGACTCCTGGTTGTTCTGAAATGATCAACATGGAAAACAGCCAATTATATATATTACTACCATATGAATGAACCTGATATGAAAAATATTAAAGTAATAAAATTTACAATCATAACTACAGGAGAAAGCTTAATGAGACTTAATGCATTCAAACAATGACCTAGGAACACCAAACCTCTCACATATTATTGATAATTAGCACCAAATAGAAGACCATAATGTACATACATATACTTTTTTACAGGGTAAGTCAATCTATTTCTTTATAATGGGTTAAAAGGAGCAGCAGAATTATTACCCTATCATTAAGCAACAGTTTCATCCATTTGGTAGTAAGCAGTATTGATGACTAGGGCAGGTTTAGTAAATGTGTGTTTTAGAATGCCCCAGGTATGGGAAAAATAAAATATTTTGGTCCAAATTACACACCCAAAAAAGGATTTTTACAGTTATAAAGCAATTTTCAAATAAATGTCTTCATTGAGCCTTGTGTGAAAGATGAAACAATGATTAGATGAAAATAATTATATTATATAGTCTAATGTTGTAGACAACCAATCTTATATTTAATGTAGTATCGTCATTATGCATTGTGCAGAGTGAAAGCCTGATTTGTTAGCAGCTCTAAAAACCATTAGTAGCTATCATTCACAGCTGAATTGACTAGAAAGGATTAAGTGAAGGGTTAATGCTGGGTTTCATCAAAAGAAGCACTGCCAAATGCTATTGAAAACCTCTGTATTGTAATTGCCTTGTGTAATATGCACATATAGACCCTCATGCGTGCGTCACCTAATTTAATTTTGTATAAGAGGCCTAATTCATTACTGATACATACGTAAAGGCAGTGCTTCTTTCAAATGCTAACTTCCCAGGACCAGCAGTAAGCAAGCATTTGTCAGACGCTGACCTCGGCTTAAGTTCACTAATTAAATGCCTCTTCTTGAATTACTTTAATAGACAACATGCTGCCATGTGTGGACTTGGAGGCATCACTGTCATGCAGTCAAATCAAGTAAAAAACCCAATTATCGTGATAAAACACAGGTTGTAATGCTGGTTTAAAGTGGCTCTGAATGCATGCGCGCTTGCTCATATTTTAAGCCTCGCGCTCCGGGGAGAAGGGATGGAGAGACCAAGAGCCAATTATCATAACAAGGATGCTGTGGAATGAGGACGGACAGCAGCAGCAGCAGGAGGAAGTGGCGTCTGTGGGTCGTTTCTGCATGATTTGGGAAGTTTTTCCAAGGTCGAGTCATTGGGAGATTATGGACGTAGCCTTGAGCCCTTTGGCCGCCGTGGCCTACGCTGAAGCGGTGAGAGCGATGAGCATCTATGGGGGTTTACTTGCCTTACTGTGTGCAGAGGGCATAAGATACACAAGCCAATCTATACCTCCAGGTAACACTAGTGCGTGGCCTTCTGAATAACCCTGGGGCGAGCCGGGCTATTTATCAGAGTGCGTGCGTGTGTGTGTGTGTGTGTGTGTGTGTGTGTGTGTGTGTGTGTGTGTGTGTGTGTCTATGTGTATGTGTATGTGTGTGTGTGTGTTTGTGTGTGTATGTGTATGTGTGCACTTGGTGCCAGAACACATTTATAAAATAAGTTGTCATCAAATCATCAAATCATTTCATGTTCCAGGGAACACTTTGCAGAGGTTGGCAATATGTTGAGTATTTGCTCGTAGTTGTGGCCTGGGCACAACACAGCTTAATAATGAGACAATAATGATTGGTTAGAGGACTAATTTGCATATTGCAATGTTCCATGAAAAATAGCATATACAGCCAATATTATGATTATAATTAACTACCAATGTGTCATTCAGCTTGTTGGTGCAAATGATTATTTTATTTTATACCGGTTGGACTGTCACATCTATTGCCATGTTAGGAGATCAAATTAAACAAAAGGAAACAAATGTTTTACTGCAAAGTGTCTAAAGATACTAGGAGCCAAAATAAAGGAGTTCCAACCACTCATCATTCAGCACCACCAGTATACTGATCACCACCTGATCATCTGGAATCATCTGCATCTGTTTCTTCACTGGTTCAGACCTTGAGTTTTTGTTTTTTGTTCTGCTTAAAATGCGTACGCAGGTCTTATCGAACAAAAACATTCCTCTGAAACTGGCCAGGTTGAGGGACTGGACTGAAAACAAGAGTCTTTGAAAGTCCTTCAGGAAGCCTAGAGAACTGTTCCACAAGACTACATTAAAATACAAGATCTTGGAAACAAAATATAAAGAAATGAAAAGTGCCTCAAGACTTTTGCACATTACTATATATATAAATCTATACATATAGAAATATGCTACTGTTTCTACCAATTCCTTGAAAAAAAACACTGTATTGACAAACATTTAACAGATTCACACTTTTCACATTTATTTGCTGTTTAGTTGACACAAAACCTGTAAACCTGAAAGAAACATAAAAATTCTATATTTCATGAAATATCATATTTTAACAAGAATTAATTACATTGTTGTGCAATTCTGATGCATCAAGACAAAGAACAAACAGATATGAGGGATTTTTTTTACTTTTACACACAGTTTTAATCTCATAGAAATAAAAAACACAATTCATTTGCCTAATCATTTTATTTTGGCCAAAAAAATATATAAGTATAAAATTGTTTATGTATTTATGTACATATGTATGTATGCATTATTATTATTATTATTATTATTATTATTATTATTATTATTATTATTATTATTATTATTATTATTATTA
>JBBPDE010000040.1:20151613-20165757 GCA_037974605.1 Nannopetersius ansorgii | reverse complement strand
TGTGTGTGTGTGTGTGTGTGTGTGTGTGTGTGTGTGTGTGTGTGTGTGTGTGTGTGTGTGTGTGTGTGTGTAATGAAGACATTGGCCTCAGATGGCAGAGAAGCATGGTTTTTCATGCCCTATGGTTATAATAAATTAACAAATTAATAAGACATTTGGTGTTGCTCGTCCTTCCTCATGACTGCCTGCTTCTTCAGCATGATGAGAGCTGTCCTTCATATAAAAATAAATAAAAAACTGTTCAGCAAGAGACTGCTGAATGCCCGTTGTTTCTTTGGTCTGATTTAAAATATATTTTTTATTGTAGCTTCATGGTGGCCTACCCTCATACTGGAACTCGAGCACCTGTATTGCTTCGGTTTTAAGGGCTTCCGTTTAAAGGATTCACCTTGAAATCTCAGGTTTCTTAATACAGTCTGGCTCTTCTGGATTAATAACCCGTCTGCAACCGGTTTGGTTGAAATAACCAAACTGAGACATGACCTGTCTCTCACACACATATGTACGGTACTGAGCAAATGTCTCAGGCACCTGTGTCATTTATATCAGCAGTGGGCTTCTTTTCCCAGCAAAAACAACTGAAGATTAGAACAAAGGCAAACAAGCAAGCAGTAAAAAGTATCAAGATTTCTTTTTTCTAAAAAGTAGTCAATATTTTGTGAGCTGGTTAGAAGATCACAGGTGTGGATCCAGGTTTCTGCTCAGTGCCTCCAGTCATTGGGTGAATGAATAAAATTTATAGCTAATTTAATCTACTGCAGTAAAAAGAGCCAAACCAGGGATTTGATGGAGCTGTAAGTAAAACTGGGCTTTCATGAGGAAAGAGGTCTGGAAATGGTTCAGCGATCACTTTGCTACACATAAAACCACCATTTACTGTATTAATGTTGTTTGTATTTGCTGTAATGTTTTTTAACACTATCTGAACACTACTGCCCAGCAGTACACAACTTTTAAGCATAATTATCTCAGGTGCCTAAGACTTTGGCACAGTACTGTGTGTAATATATATGATAATAATAATAATAATAATAATAATAATAATAATAATAATAATAATAATAATAATAATATATGTGTGTGTGTGTATGAAAGAAACATTGCCCTGACCGCAAACACATGCAGAATATGTCCAAAGGTATCTAGCGACTTTTTGCACAGTACTGTATATTAGGATCTGAATTAAAAATATTTAAAATTGCCTTTGGGCCACAGATCTCATATCTGTGCATTCTTAATGATTTATCCGCTTTTGGATTGAGGTCTATTTATACCCCTCATTGGATCTAAAGTCTACAGGAAGTTAGGTGACCCCCAGGAGAACGGGGAGGTTTTGGTGACCCCACTGCTGTTGAGGAATGTAAAAGCTGCTCTTTCCTGTTCCCGCTCTGGGGACGTTTTGCACATTGCTTCTGCTGATGGCATTCGGTGGCTGAGCGTGGAGAGCCAGGTGGTGGAGCTGAGCCTGGCCGTGCTGCGTGCTGACATTTGCCTGCTTCAAGTGCTGCAGGGAGAGGAAAAATCTGCTTTTCCATATGCTTGTGTCGGCATGCGCCCTCCCCCTTCCCCCGCGTCCCTGGCAGATGGCTCCCTCAGCGCTGTTTACCTTGAATAGCTGTCCCAGATGCGGCATGTGTCCATAGGCATTCCTGTTCTGCGTGGTTCATCCTCTAGCGCCATCTAAGAAACCTAGTCTCGACCGCAAACACACACACCCACCCACACACAATATGTCCAAAAGTATCTAAAGACCTGCTTATCCAATGTTTTATTCAGAATCAAGGGTGTCAGGAAGATGGACATAGTTTTTGAGCTTGAGTCAGACCTCAAATTTTGTTCAAATATTTCTGAACTGATGTTTGGACCTGACCAGAACATTGACAGCATAGTTTAGTCCACCTGGCCTCTGAAAAATACTTGAAGTCCTTCCCTTTTTGCTGCAGGAACAGCCTCTATTCACATGCAACCTCTACACCATGAGTGAAGTCAGATGCAGAGGTTGCGTAGTTCTGAATCACAAATCCTAATCCAACTCATCCCAAAGGCTCAATGGAGGTTCATAATTCCAACTTTTACTCAACGACTTTTAAGCACGTTTCCAGAATCCCTCCTGAAAAAGATAAGCCTGGATCCACACTTAACAATTTCAAGTCTCCCATTCATTGGGATCAACGAGAAGGTATTTCTTCATTATATCGGTGCTTACCTGAATATAAATGGTTACTTTCAGTCAGGCTGCTGTAAACATCATAGTCCTGACAAAGCCCTGCTTAGAAGGCAGGGGTTGCTTTGTTTCTGTTAGCACTTGTGAATCAGAGAAACTGGTCATACTGTATGAAACCAGAATTTATTGAGTCCTTTTGTTCAACTGTATCAGCTTTTTCTATATCATTTCATTTAATTAAAAATAGAGCAAGTTACCCCAATCCTCAGGTCCTTACACTGGCGTCCACTTAGACACAGAATTGAAAGAAATGTGTTTGTTTTCATTCAGTGGGTATAAATATATCTCTGAAAAGTTTGACCAAGCTTGAAAGGTCTATTAGATTAACAGGAGCTCGCCAAGTAGTAGTGCCCAGATCTGATACTAAAGAGGATGACATGGCATTTGGCATTTGTTTATTATACTACATGGAAATGGAGCTGGTTCCACAGATTTTAGCCAAGTGGTGCTTGTTGAAAAAAGATAAATGCTTTCAGCTGCCTTCAGAAATCACACGCTTTCATCTTGTATTCTTTTAAATGGCCTACATTTATTACTCTGTATTGATTTTGTTGCTCGCTTTCAACTTTTCATGCTTTTGTGGTACTTTTGTGTCATTAGAGAATACTTTTGAATTCCTGTACACCACAATGAATGTCCTCTGTGTAAGATAATTTGCCGTATATATTTTCCATGTCTTCTGTCCCACACAGCGCCTCTCTATGGAGATTATATGGATGCCTCTTAAAATGGCTAAATCCACTAATTAAGCATTGCATTAGACACTTTTGGATCCAAAAGCCTAAGGCTAGACTAAAGTTCAGTTGTCGTTAATGGAGCACAACATTGCAGGCTGATCTCGGACTAGTCTTAATCAATGTCCAAGAGACCGGCTCACAGTTTGCATAAACAGCAGATGCTCGGGTGTCCCTCTCGCACATGTTTTCTGTCCTGCGTCCCTGTTGTTTTGTCCTCGTTCCTTGTTCTCCTGTTCATCTTGAGTTTTCATTGGATGCTTTTGTGCTTCCACTTGTTTGCGTTGTTGTGTTTTACGGACATATGGACTCACTCCCGGATGGCCATGTGGCTGCAGGCAGGCTTCCAGATGTTTCAGTGCTAGAGATCCAGATGCTTTTGGCTCCACGTAGGTACAGCAACACTCCAGTTGATCGTTTTGAAGCCTGATTACCCTCACGCGTCCCTTTGAGGATGCTGTGTGGATTGGATCTCCTTGTGGACTGGAGATACCCTTTTATATTTAGCAAACACCCTGTGCACTGAAGGCTAAGTGGGATGCTTATGGATTCACAGATGTTCAGTGAAGATGCTCATGATTCACTGTGCATTGATTATGGACTTTTCAAATTGATGACTATAATATTATTTGGGTTGTTTTTTTCTCCCAGAATTCCAGAATAGAATTTTTGGGTTATTTAAAAAAAAATGGTACTACAATAGTCAAACTGAATCTTCAGATTCATTATGCATGGAATAGTTTATTAAAGAATTGCAGTCAAATGAGAAACAGCTGCTGGGCTCATAACCTTACATGGTCTTGCAATGTGGCGTTGAGAGTAGAGGCTTCAAACTGGGCTGCGTTTAGACAACTTGAAGCATTTTGCCACAAATCAACATAAGCCTGGCCTGTGGGAATTGTTGCACCTGGGGGGGGGGGATCAATTTACTTTCTGAATCACAGGACATGACTTGACCTTGGATTGTCCCTCAATAAAGGCAAAATCATTATGGTGGGGAGGGGACAGAAGGAGCTGAAGCACAGCTAGGAATGCAAAGTTGAACTGGAGTGGTGTTTTTGGCATTCCAGTTTTCCGAACGATTTCCCCACCCCTTTGTACAACCAGTTTTGTGTCTTGTGTGTTATGACTATATGCACTGACCATATCAATGTTACATATGCTAAAGATATCCTAGCATTCATTATTTAGACCAAGGCACCTAGCATCATCCACCAATTTTGGTTCAACCTTGTTTCACTCATGTTTATACCTGGTTTTGCGGGTCCTGGGTAATTGTATGTTGAAGTATCTTTTATTTTTAATGCTCATGCATTTTCAGGTGTGTCACATTCATGCAGATATGCAGGTTTTTAAAGGTGCATTAATGGAACATACAGACTGAGTAAAGGTGGACTAAAGGAAATAAGTTTACAGTGTTGTGGATGCAGTTGTAGATGGCTCAAGCAAGGAGCAGGGATGGTTTGTATGACAGGCTGTATATGTGATACCAACACGTTGTGTTGCATTATGATTTTCTGAGTATATATCTCATCAGTGGCTTAAAGATTCAGTCATTAGTTTATTTTAGTACTGTCTATATTTTTAGTATTTGGGTAGTTTTTCATTAGCCACTTACCCCGACAGAATACTGAACCACTCTCCCTAAAATTGGTATTTAGAAGAGAAAATGGCAAAGAATGTTTAATTAAACACAGATAACTATTTGAACCTCAGAGCCATAGTTAATTTACCTCTATTTTGACTGTTAAGCGTAGAACATTTGACTGAAAGTCACTTGTTTAGTCTCAGAGTAGATCAAGACATGCTTCTTTATGTTGCAAAAGAAAGGAACATTCAGCTCATTTGAATGACAAGTAAGTTACCAAATGACTTGTCATTTTTTTCCGGTATATATAATGCCCTGTAAGTAATAATTAGACAAGGTTGAAAGTGCTAATAGGAAAGAAATATTCTTCAGTGTTTTTGAATAAGGGCCTTGGCCTGCTTTTCTGGACTTAATGAAGGTTTTTAGGGATTTAGTTTTATAGGTGTTGAATCCAGGGCTCCTTAATTTGTTTATTTGACCTTAAAGGTTCTACTCAACTTTTCCTCCCAATTTGTATGGTAAACAGTAGCATTGATTAGGGTGGAGAGCACATTTGCGGTCAGTTTATTAAAAAGTGCTGTGCTTATTCTGCCAAACATGCCCAGAGTGACTTTGTAATCATAAGGTAGATGGAACAACGCGGCTCTCCTTGACCAACACAACAGGAAGGTGAGTAAGAAAAGTGTGTGTTTATGCTTAAGTGAGCCTGCTATTGTCTGGTGTGTGAATAGAAGGGCCGAACTAGTGTAAATATGCTGCTCTGAGAGTCTCCCTCTCTCCCTCCCTCTCTCCCTCTCTCTCTCCCTCTCTCTCTCTCTCGCTCACTTTATTCATTAGTGCTTAATGTGACGGAACACCACTTGTCTAGTCCTTCACAGAGATGAGGGGTGGAATTAAAATTATGAGCCAGGAGATATGTGTTTGATTCAGTTCTTTTGTCGGCACTCGTCCAAGGCCTCGTTGCTAAATGCGTGTTTACCATATCTGATAACAGAGAGGAGAATCGGAGGAAAAAATATTAGCTGGGTAAATGGATAAATAAAAAACATAAGTAGTAGAGTGTTATGGGCTGTCATTCTGTTTGTGGAGGCTGTCTTTCTGCAGTCAGTCGAAATTAGAATCAACAAAGAAATTCAACAGATAAACAAATAAATTAAATACTTGATGCCACTAACTTAACAGATGTATTATAAAAGAGAGTGAAATAGTGTATTATATACCTATTGACCAGCCAGTAAGATCCTTAAGACCTCATGTCTAATATTGGAAAGGTCCAAAATAGCATTGACTCCATGTAACATGGATTTCACAAGACCTGTAAGGATGTGTAGTATCTGGCATGGGTGCCATTAGCATTTTTAATGTAGAGAGGACGCATAGCTCTATGTCTCAGCCACTGTCTGGGGGGTGGTTGGTATGTGCAGAGATCGCCCGGGTGGATGGGTGTCATTGGATGCACGTACAGTCTTATGTCTCGTCCAGGTGTGGGGGGGTGGGGGGCGTGGGATGCACATACAGCTCTTTGTCTCAGCTGTCATCCAAATCAAGACCTTGAACTGTTTATGCTCCACAAACGGTGTTCGCAGTGTGATAGATTCATTATCCTGCTGAAAGAGACTACCGTCATTAGAGAATACTGTTGCCATGAAGGGGTGTACTTGGTCTGCTGTAGTGTTTAGATAACATCCACGTGAATGTGGGCACAAGGTTTCCCAGCTGAACGTGAGCTTCACACTGCCCCTGCCACTTTACCTTCTTCCCATAGTGCATCATATGAAAGAATTCAACAAAACGACAACATTTTTTTCCATGGTTCAAATCCGATGTTTGCGTACATATTTTAATCAGTTCCAGTGGTGGACAGGAGGTTAGCATGGGCACCATGACCGATCTGAACAAGTGTTCTTAGACGCATTACTCCTGTCCTCAGGTCCTTGCCCAGTTTGGTGCAGAATTGACTTCAAAACATTACTCTTTGTGTACAAGTCACTCAACGACAGCATACTGGGAACCCCCTACAAGACAAGGAGATGCTCTCACTAGGGTTGCAGGGAATAACCGGTTTGACTATTAACTGCGGTGTGAAACATTGCGGTTAATCCACCGTTACGACTTCCCCAACGCCGCCAAAAACAATCCGCCGGAAAAAGGGACCTGTAGCTCACAAGAAAAAGAAAAACAATATTAGCGCAACACACACGGATGAAAACAATACACACGCGGATCTTGGTAGAAGGAGTACAAGAGGCAACCACCACCGGGACTACTCTATATCCACCTAGGAAGTGCTTGAAGTCTCCTGTGTGGGAGTATTTTGGATACCTTAAAGATGCTAGCTATTACAGCTACTAGCATCCCCTCTAAGAGTTCAGGGCAGTAATGGCAATATTCTCTCAAGGCTGATCTGAGAAAGCATGAACATGTTCACCTTTTTGCACTTTAATTCGGACTGATGTTAAACTGTTAAAAACTGTTAAAACTGTTAAGTATATAGACAGGGTTTACATAATTTTCTTGTTTTTCTTTTATTGTTACTGCATTTAAGTGTTTTAGCAGCAACAAGTGACCTTTGCGCTGTCTATAAATGTGTAGAGATTGCTTTAATTTACACATTTTATTTACACTATGCAGCATATTTAAAAAGCAGCAATTTTAACTGCATTTTTAAGTAGGTCAGAGTTCATTTCTCTTGCTAAAAGAGGTGTACAAACTGAAAATGTAAAAATTGTGTAGTTCATCAAAGGAGTGTTTACAGAGCAAGTTTACTTGAATTTAGTTACTAATTCTCTGTTCTTTAAACATCTGTTTGCCCAGAGATTACTTGATTTTTTTTTTTTACTTTAACTTTTTTTTTTTTTTACAGAGATTACTTTTATTTTACAAATGAAATTTTCTAAGCAGTATCTCTGAAAAGCAGCAATAAATAGCTTCTGAAGTCCAAAACATTTATAGAATGTGTTTGTGTGATTTATATATGTTTAGGCATGTATAAAATCAATTCACATAAAATAGTGTGATAATGTGATAATCGTGAAACCGTGATTATTTCTCAGACTATAATCATACCACCAAAGTTTCTTATCGTTTCCAGCTTTAAGAACTGAGTGTTCACTTGCTGCCTGATGTATATCACCCCTTGATAACTGCCATTAAAGTGAGGGCATCAAAATTATGCTTTTCATCTGTCAGTGGTTTTAACGTTGTGGCTGATTGGTGCTTGCATATGCATGCTTTGCGCTACATAACATTTGTATGCATACTTATTAGTTTTCCTTGAATGTCTAACATCCCTAATGATCATTGCTTCATGCATTCATTGTTTAAGTGGAAAAAGCTTTTATTTAAATAAACTAAAAAACAGACAGAATGAATGAATTAAAAGTAAAAAGAATGAATTATTAAGCTGTTCAGACCCTGCACATACCAGAGATGAATTACAAACCTTTACACTAAATCGTGGCACTTCATTAACAGTGGCAGCCTTGAACAGGCACGAGCGGTGAAGTTGAAGACCCTCTTTCATACACACTGCCATCAGAAATATAGAAAAGCCGGGCTCTTTCTGCCAGGCAGTTTGAAAGCACTATATGGAACACGGAATGTGACAAGGGCTTTAAAGGAGGATGTCACACATACATTCATCTTACAAATATAGGCTTTCTTTTAATCACGTCAAAATCATATATTATAAATCTTTTAGCCACATTTCAAGTCAATAAATTCTTGCGCGTGACCTAGCAGCTCATGGACACATACAAATAGGATCAGTTATTGCCTCGTATTCTTCTTTTCAGTGAATTTCACCGATATTTTTACAAGTAGTCTGCATTTTATCTAAAAATTTCACTGATATGGGGTCACCTGCCTTGATCCAGTTATCTAAATGTTATTATAAGTGGGTAAACTTCAACATTTTATAGGTGTTAATAACTACCGGCTTTTTAATGAACATCTTTTCAAGTGCCCTATATTATTAGCTGAACTTTTAGTAATTATGTAGGAAACCCTGCATTCTGACATATAATTACACAGATCAACACTTTTTTTTATTTTTGTAATCATCACAAACCACACCATACTTTTCTAAACCAGTTTTTCACTCTGATTTCAGATCTGTTTTAGGGTTTTTTTTTTCAGTCACAACTTTTTGAATTATGAGTAATATTAGATTTGCACTCGACTTGCATTCATTTTTTATTAAACCGCAGGCACCAATCAAGTAACTGTTTTTAAATTTTCAGTGTGTAGTCAGACAGGCCACACTGTGGCATAGATGTAATGATCAGCGTCAGTCAGCTCCCACTGTTTCTTCACAAATGCTCAGCATATGATTATTATATGCTAATTATATCAACTATCATGAAATATAGAACTAGCTTCATCACAAAAACTGTATTTACGGGAAAACTAAACACAGATTTGAAGTCAGTCTGAAAAACACTACAAAGCCCACATAAACTTATCTCTGACGATTTTGACCCGTTGATCTGTGTTTGATTATGTCTGGGGTCATTATTCATTTTATTTCTGATGCAATCATGCTACTGTTCTCCTTATGTTTTATTTTTATCATAATTTTTTTTTCATAGCTTGAATGAGAGAGCTTCTCCTCCTTGCATTTTTTGCAATGTTCCAAAGTCAAGAATGTCCATGCAGTGTGTGTATTCGATTTTTTGGGGGCAGAGGATTGATCGTTTTTAAAAAAAAGTCTATTTTTATGGCAGAGTCGGCTTTGTAATTTGTGGGGAATGGAGTTGAATAGTCGAGCCACTTTCAAAAGATGTGGCTGGACAGGGATAAAATGCAGAGAGGTGAGAGACTTATCACTGTTTGTTGTGGTTTAATTAAAATATAATCAGCCCATGATTGTGGCAAAGTGTTCAGCTGTCCTCAACCATAAGTGGCCTGGTAAGAGACTAGTTAACGCCCCTCTTCGTCGTTCAGTGGCAAGACGCCAGACACTAAATGAAGAGAAGTTTTATTTTTTAATGTTTGCAAATATTGTAATCACACTCTGCATTTTCTAGCGGAAATGTATTTAGTTATTATTGAGATGAAACAATTTTTCCTAAAACATCCAGTATTGGATGTCTGAATGTCCAGGACTAACAATGCTGCTTCTTGAATCACGAATAAAAACATTTACCACTCACATTCTTATTCTGGCTCTGGCTCTTTCGAGGGAAAACAGGTGAAGATTATAGTGTATAGAGTACTTCTGTAGTACGGTACCCAGTATGTTTATAAGCAGTGTTTTAGGCTTTTCATGCGTTAAGTGTCACTCATATACTTTATACAGCTTTGTACGGAATTATATTTTGCATTAAAAACACAAGGGGGTGCCGTCCTTGATGACTATACAGCTCATGTTATATTCACCTTTCGCTCCATGTATTCAGTAAATCTGAGCATGTTAGCCTGCCGTTAACACATTTTCTTTGTCAGATTTTTCATAGTAGTGTAGGCTGAGCTTTGGCTATATGTTTCTATGTGAAATCCACAGTTGTTTCTCTCTTATTCAAGCACAGTTTTAAAACAGATTTTAAAGTAAAATCTTCAGCAGGACCAAACAGCAAAAGCTGCAGTTCCCCTTGAGAGCCTTCACTGTAACAGGAGTCCATGTAGCTGACTGTATATATGATATCCACCCCCCCATCAGGTGCACAGGTCGCCATGGTGTCTCCTGAGCTTTCAGCTCACCGGACTTGCAGTTTTCTCCATAGTGCTGCTCTGTTTTGTTCCGAACATTTTCTCTCTCTCTCTGGAAGGTTCCCATGGAGCAGTGGCAGTAGTGGGGAGCAGCTGCGGCTGACTTTGCGCTCCCTAAGCAACGCAATCCTCTCCAGCTGTCAACTGCACTCTCCCAGCTGCTGCCCGGCACGTTAACCCAGTTCTACGGCAAAAAAACACAAATAAAATAAAGCAACTAAAAGAGAGAAATTAAACAAAACAAGCTGAGCGCACTGGGACCAGGCTGAGGCCGTGCTGGGATGCTGTCAACACCGTTACACTCGAGTCTGGAACTAGCTGTGCCGAATGTGGTCCCAGGAGACTGATATTACGATCTCCCTTTCCTTCTTTCTTCTTTTATCAACACATTTTATTAAAGAGTGGGGCTGAATTCCACAAAACCACTGGATGAAGTCATAATCCATCCAGTCAGTGCCATTGTGATTCATTGAACTTAATCCTGATGGTGGTATCTATTCATCTCTGTCTCTCTCAGTCTCTGTCTCTCAGTCTATCTATAGATAGATAGATAGATAGATAGATAGATAGATAGAGAGATAGAGAGATAGATAGAGAGATAGAGAAAGAGAGTTTTATATATATATATATATATATATGTATATGTATATATCTATGTATATGTATATATCTATATATATATATATGTATATATCTATATATATATATATGTATATATCTTCTTGTTTAGGACATGGGTCAATACTAACAAACCATAAGATGGTCACTGTATCACCTCAAATGTTTTATACTGCAGAGCCTATGCTGAATTTGGCTTGCTTGAAGTACATTTTTTCTGTTTTTCTGTTCTATAGGAACATCATCAAAAATTATTAAGCTTCTCGAGGAACCGGCAGAGTACGCTGAGCCCCAGAGAGGCAAGAGTCCAGTCAACAGCACCCTAATCCCTGTCAAAGGCGTTAACAACCTTGGAAACACCTGCTTCTTCAATGCTGTCATGCAGGTAAATGTGCACATAGTGTCCAGTTTCATTCAGTCACTGCTGTGACTTCTGCGCCCTCTTTTCAGTCATAAATGAAGAAGTGTTCCATTAAAAAAAAGAAGTTACTTGTCAGAGACTGACTTGGTTCATCTTTATATACAAGCTTTTGTGTGTATAGAGAAAACCTCACTAGCGCATTTTTTCACATTTGGATGCAAAAGTTAATTGCCAAGTGCTTCCCTATTCTCTACAATATGTATTTGATATTGTATATTTTTAGGGCTTGCAAAGTACTGTAAATTAGGCGAGCCCTCAGATGGTTTGAGGCCAAATTTCCTCTCACCAGACACCTTTGAGGTGGTGGTAGGCAGTGGAATACAGCCAGTTCCTCACAATGCGAAGACTTTAAAACTGATTTTTATAAGCAAGGAGCTGCACTCAATATATGCACTGAAGTTGTGGAAGCAACGCTTTGACCAAGAAATGAAAAGAAGCAATTTGACGTGCTAAAGGCAAAAGCAATAAAACTTAGCTTCAAGGTCCCATGTATGTCTATAGGTCACCTTTTGTCGGCTGAGGTGCAGCAGGCGAGCAAGTGTTCTAGTACAGTTAACTGTGTAAATGCTTAAGAGGATGGCAAACCTCAGTTACTCCTTGATAAGTTGTTGAAATTTGATTTTTCTTTCCAATTGTAAGGTATTTGGGGTGTTAAAATTGTGGTATAACATTCATAATTGTTCACAGTATTTTTTTTCCAATAGTAATATGATCATCTACAGTGTGATGATACCAAATATTTGTTAAATTGAGTCAGAATGAACCATAAATATTTACATATAAATATACAACAAATGGGAGAGCTCACAGTTACTTTTTTATAAATAAAATCAGTTTGGATTTATTAGGTGTACATAAAACAACATAATATAATTGCTTTTTCTTATGGCAGCAGGATGAGACAAAGTTTCATATTTCTTTATGTGTTCTTCTGCGTATCTGGACATGAGGCACTGGTGAATACTGCCAATGTTTATGCTGTTGCTGTTTAGTATCATAATATTTCTGTTAATTAGGCCATTTTCAGTTTTCAATCAGGCTGTCTTTGTGGTTTTGCTCTTTCTGAACATCCATAAACACGTTTTTCCGTAAATTCGTTTTGAGTAGTGTAAATGAGTTTGTTTTTAGAGCTTCACAGAGGAGCACAGATTGGTAATTTGCTCAAAAGTTCACTCTTCTCCATGTCTCATGACTAATCAGTCCATTTTGTTTTGTAGAACCTGTCTCAGACGCACATGCTCAACGACCTCATCCAGGAGGTGAAGGAGAAAGGACACAAGATGAAGATCTGTCCCCCGCCGGAGACTAACCTGGTACGTCTAACACTCTGCCGTCTCCCCATGCAATCACCAACACAGAGCAAAACCCATAGCACTCACAGCACGTTTGAACACCCTGGTGTGGGAAGAGCAAAGAAAACCAGAAGCCCTTCCCTGGGTCTCTACTTCCTATTTCCTTATCCCCTTCTAGCATCCGGTCAGCCAATAGGAGACAGCCATATCCACAGAACCTGAAGCAGAGAGAGAGAGAGAGAGAGAGAGAGAGAGAGAGAGAGAGAGAGAGAGCGAGACGGCCTACACTAAGGCTGTAACACATGTTCATATACAAGCTTGTGTCTGGATTTTGTACGTTTGCCTGCAAAAGTGACCTCTTACATCATACTACTTTCCAGATGCAATTATGTCTTGTGTGGCCAAAATGATTTTGCCCAGCTTAAGACTGCCTTTAGTAAATTATATTTTTAAATGACGTCTCCTCATTTGAGCTTTCGTTGTTTTATTTTGGAGTGTAAAAGTCCAGGAGTGATCCAGAGAACCATTTCTGATCCTTTTGAAAGTGATGGTCTGGTGCTGCGAGCTACGATAATAAAAACCGATGCCAGAAATGTGTCAGTTAACTTGATTGGTTCATGTTGATGGTTCATGTCGGCCTTGGAGAAACATTACCAGCAGAAACACTGCAGAATCTGAGATTTCAAGCTAAAGAGTTGTAGGTCCATTTATTTATATTGTTCCTAATGATTTGCTTGTGTTTTGTGTTTGTGCAGGGCCCACTGACAGTAACTCTGCCTGGTCCTGAACCTCTCACATCAGCTATGTTCCTGTTCCTCCACAGCATGAAGGAGCCTGGAAAAGGGCCTGTATCTCCCAAAATCCTCTTCAGCCAGCTCTGCCAGAAGTAAGAACACGGTCTGTTTTGTATTGGGCAGAGCACAAGTGATGATTCAACTGTGAAAGTGTGTAAAATGAGTGGTGGACTAAATGGATCCAGAAACCTAACGCAAATTTTGCACAATACATTGTTAACTGTAATCACAATATCTATCTCTGCTAGACTGATATTGTACAGTATACAATTTGAAAACAAGTTTACAGCCTTTAAGCAATTTTAAATCCATAAAAGTGATGATTTGAGCGCTTTAATATCTTGAAAGTCATTGCAGTCTCAATATGTAGCAATAAAATTGTAATATTGACATTTTGTCCATATTATGCAACTCTGCTGATATCCCAGGTTTATTCTTGCAAAGCTAAGAGAACACCAGTCATGTACAAAGCAGCATTAGGGCAAAGGGTAGATAGTGAGGGAAAAAATAGGTGTGTCTAAACTAGGGCTGCAACCTACGATTATTTTGATTATCGATTAGTTGGGCGATTATTTTTTCGATTAATCAATTAATCGTATAAAAACTAAACTCTTCTTTAATTTGATGTTTTACTTATAACATTATAAAACCATAAATCAGGGTATTATGTATGTATAAAAGTGCATCATAACCCTATGGAGTGAACTGCTTTTTTTTTTTCAAAAAGTCCCGAGTGCTTTTTTTTATACGTCACCGCCTTTTTC
>JBBPDE010000040.1:20130005-20146957 GCA_037974605.1 Nannopetersius ansorgii | reverse complement strand
ACACACACACACACACACACACACACACACACACACACACACACACACACACACACACACACTCACTCACTCACACTAACACATATACACACACACTCACTCACACATACACACACACTCACTCACACTAACACATATACACACACACTCACTCACACATACACACACTCACATTCACTCACACACACACACACACACACACACACACACACACACTGAAGCCACATACTTTTCTAGATTACATCCAGTTTGTTCCTCTCAGCTGCTGCCGCTCTTTTCTCTCTCCTGCCCTCACATGGCTGTTCCAGGATCAGGGACTCGGTTTAAACTGTTTTAACTTTCATTTTTATGGGTGGACTTTTAACGTCTCTTTTTTCATCTTTTGATTTCATCTTTAAAATATCACGTTCAGTTTAGTATTTAGCATTTCTGAGCTGCTTTAAATGGATGACAGGAGCAAAATAAATAAAGTTTATTAGTATTGTTGTTGAAGATGATGATGAAGAAGAAGAAGAAGAAGGAGGAGGAGGAGGAGGAGGAGGAGGAGGAGGAGGAGGAGGAGGAGGAAAGATGAAGAACATGAAAAAGGACAGAACAAGAAAACGAAAAAGACAAAAAAGAACAAGATGAAGAAAAGAAGCTCAGGAAGATGAGAGGTGTTATCCAAGAAAAATGAGTGAAAAATGAAGAGAAGGAGAAAAGAAGGCGAGGGGAACAAGATAACAAGGAGGAAGAGTGAGAAGAAGAAAAAGAAGAAGAAGAAGATAGAAGAGAATAAGAGAATACAAAGAGAAGAAGGAAAGAAAGAGATGAAGAAGGACAGATGGAGGACAGAAGAAGGAGAGAAGGACAGGAGAAGAAGGACAGAAGAAGGAGAGAAGGAAAAGTTAAGAAGGAAAGAAGAAGAGTAGAAGAAGGAGAGAAGGACAGAAGGAGAGAATGAGAGGGGAAGGAGGAGGGAAGGAGAGAAGAAGAAGAAGATGAAGATGGTGAGAAGGACAGAAAGAGGGGAGGGGAAAAGGGAGAAGGACAGAATAAGGAGAGAAGGAGAGGGGAGAAAAGAGAGGAGAAGAAAGAGAGCAGAAGAGTAGAAGAAGGAGAGAAGGAGAGTAGGAGTGGAGTAGAAGGTCTGATGAAGGCTGGAGCTGGTGGTTGAGGTGACTCTGGCGTGACTCTGGCGGCCGGGTGTGATCTGTCTGGCTGGTGCTAATCGCCGGCGGCCACTCGACTCGAGTCCTGGAGTCAATATGTGAAGCCGCTCAGATCCAAACACATGTTTGCCATTTCTGGGCCGTTTTGTTTTGGAAAATGTGAAGCTGGTGGGGTAAACATCTCCCTCACACCCCACACGGACCTCAAATCCACTGCTTTTCAGACTCCACAGCACTTCACTCATTTCTAACCGTCCCTAACACTCATCCCTCACTCTCTATCACTCTCTATCTTCACCGTGTTCAAATATTTTACTGTTTAGATTTGGCCCAACCCTCATTCAGCCCAAAGCAGCCACGTCCTGAAAATCCCAGCCTCTGATGTGCTGAAAGTTTTATGATGTATGAGATTCATGCCTGTAGTGAGTTGAACAAACACTGCATGTGTAATTAATCACAGACCCCCCCTCCCCCAAACCCCCCTTAAGAACAAAGACACAATGAAACACTACATGAACAAAAGTATTGGGACACACCTGTTTTCCAGGGTTTGGGCCCCTTACTGCCAGTGAAGGAGAATCTTAATGCTCCAGCAGACCAGGACATTCTGAACAGCACCATGCTTCAGCTCTGTGGACCCAGTTTGGGGAAGAACCTTTTCTATTCCAGCATGACTGTGTCCCTGAGCACAAAGCGAGCTCCTTAAAGACATGCTGGAGGAGTTTGGAAGAACTTGACTGGTCCACACAGTCCTGACCTCAACCCCATCCAGCACCTTTGGGATGAACTGGAACGGAGACTGTGATTCAGACCTTCTCGTCCAACATCAGTGTCTGACCTCATAAACGCTACAGAATGAATGGAGCACAAATTCCCACAGAAACTCCAGAATCTTGTGGAAAGTCTTCCAAGAAGAGTGGAAGCTGTTAGAGCAGCAAAGTGGGACCGACTCCAGATTAAACACCATATTAAACTCCAGAGTAAACTCCATATTAAACTCCATCTTAAACCCGATATTAAACTCTATATTAAAGTCTCTGCATTTAAATACAGTGTCATTAAAGTCCCCGTTGGTGTGATGGTCGGGCGTCCCAATACTTTTGTTCATACAGTTTACTCAGAGGATCAAATTAAAAATGAAAACACTGCCCTCTAGTGTCCGAGCTGTTGAGACGCATGTTCCCTTTCTCTGTTCCATTTTTATATAAGATCTTCTGTAAGGTAGATAAATAAATAAAAATAAATGTGTGCTGCAAGTTTACTGCTGAGGGAAGAGGAGCCGGCGTTCTCAGACACCACCCCCCAGATGGAGAGGGGTAAATAAACCCCTCCAGTATGACCACAGTGACAGATTTGTTATTGATTTCTGACATCAGAGGGACTCATCAAAGTATTTGATGTCATCATTGGGCAGGAAATGCACGTGCAGGAGGTTTTTTTAATGAACATACAGGCAAGAGAAAGAGAGAAAACAGAGAAGAGATCAGGTGTAAATTATTGTGACTCACAAATATATATATTTGACTCTGCATCACCAACAAGCAGTTAATATGAGTCAGACCTGCACTTTTACAGATTCTTTTCTAAATGCTGGAACATTGCTGTGAGAATTTGATTGTATGAGAGTGTTAGTGAGGTCAGGTACTGATGCTGGAACATTGCTGTGAGGATTTGATTGTATGAGAGCATTAGTGAGGTCAGGTACTGATGTTGGAACATTGCTGTGAGGCTTTGATTGTATGAGAGCATTAGTGAGGTCAGATACTGATGTTGGAAAATTGCTGTGAGGATTTGATTGTATGAGAACGTTAGTGAGGTCAGTTACTGATGCTGAAACATTACTGTGAGGATTTGATTGTATGAGAGCGTTAGTGAGGTCAGGTACTGATGTTGGAATATTGCTGTGAGGATTTGATTGTATGAAAGTGGGAAACCCTTTAATTCAACAATAATATGTTTAAGGAAGTTAAAGGATCAGGTCTGATCTCTGAGTGCTGTTAACCCAACATCAAGCTCCAGGCTCAGAGAAAAGCCACCATATGTTCTGACCTCAGGGAGTCGCATTAATAGCCTGATCTCAGCTCCCGGACCCCCCTTTGTCCCACCACCCCCTCCACTCCCCCAGAGAAGGAGAAGGTGTAACACGGCGTCTCTGATCTCAGCTCTAATGACCACCTTTCACTCGCCGCTCCTCAGCATCCGGGCAGCTGCTACTGTATTGATCAGGAGCCTGAAGCCTGGATTAGGGTCAGAATGGGCTGTAAAATGGACAGAACATCAATTTATCACATTTTATTGTTCACACAGACACACATTCCTGATAAACTATAAATAAACCCTGTTCATGCAGATCAGTCTGTCACACAGACTCATTTAAACAGGGGGTTATCGCACCAGTGATAAACAAATGCGTTAAAGAAAGTAAAGAATATAAAGAAAATCTGTCTCAAAATTTGTCCAAACAATTACATTAAAGGGCCCATATCCTACAGTTTACTTGCTTTTTACTTTCCTACCCTGAGCTCCTTTTCATGATACTCATGTCTTTTAATTCTCTAATCACTGATGACCCTTCTCCATTTTCCAACCTCTCCGAATGAAACACACAATATTTGTAAATTAACTCTGATTGGTGATTGGTGGACCCGCTTGAACCGTCCTGCTGGAGCCTGAAGATCAGGATGTGTAAATATGCTTTTCGAAATATAGAACAAAAGTGAGAATAAACACATCTGAGATTAGTTTATTTGTTTGTCTTTAAATATATCTATTTCTTTGTTTATTCATTTAAAATTATTTCATTTTTACTGGTTTTGTAAACAAGTACATTTATTATAAACTGTTATCAATATTAATTGTAATGGAAGGGAGGAGCTAAACTACTGTATACTGAATGGGAGGGGCTTAACTGCAGAAGGCTGAGTGGGCGGGGTTAATGTGGTGGTTTGAACGTCATCCTTTTTTAATCAAACTCCCCCCTTTTCTACTTTGATAAAAGTAACTTATTTATCCTTATTTATAGTTATTTGTCCTGTTTTACTTCTGTTGTCCAGCAGGGGTCATCAGTCTTTCAGTAAAGGTCTTCAGCTCCACTGGGAACAGCTCTGACTCCTTACTTATGCAGGATTTTAAATGTGCTCTGATTCCCCTTATATTGAGTTTTGGGCTGCATGGGGGACCTTTAATGCTGATTCCGGATCAGCTCTCTGCAAAAAAAATTTTTTATGTGAAATAAAAATATCATTTAGATTATATCCCAAAGGTGCTGGATGGGGTTGAGGTCAGGGCTCTGTGTGGCCAGTCAGGTTCTTCCACACTTAACTCCTCCAGCATGTCTTTATAGAGCTCGCTTTGTGCACTGGGACACAGTCCTGCTGGAATAGAAAAGGTTCTTTACCAAACTGGGTCCACAGAGCTGAAGCATGGTGCAGTCCAGAATGTCCTGGTCTGCTGGAGCATTAAGATTCTCCTTCACTGTCAGTAAGGGGCCCAAACCCTGGAAAACAGGTGTGTTCCAATACTTTTGTTCATGTAGTGTTTCATTGTGTCTTTGTTCTTAAGGGGGGTTTGGGGGAGGGGGGGTCTGTGATTAATTACACATGCAGTGTTTGTTCAACTCACTACAGGCATGAATCTCATACATCATAAAACTTTCAGTACATCAGAGGCTGGGATTTTCAGGACGTGGCTGAGATATATGTATATAAATATGACATATTTTTATATCACATGATATGATACATCACATTTCTTTTAATTAATCTACTCAATATACCATGAAATAGTATTTATTTACCAACTAGGTGCTTCAAAGCAAAATGTAAAGAAATGAGGGGCTCAATACTGTATTATGTATTTAGGTGTGTGTTTGTTTAACTTATTTATTATTTTTTGTAACTTTTTTGAGGACTGAAAAGTGAGGGATGACGTCATTCAGGCCAACGCGTATCAGGCCGCCCTTCCAGCTGCCGGATCATAATCACAACCCAAAACCGGCGAAACAAACTCATGGCGTTTTGTCCAGTTTTCCTGCCTTGTTTTAGGAGAAAGAGGACAGTTTCAGTTTTTATTAACCACCTCAAGACTGTCTTGATTATAAACGGTTTAATTAGCTTTTTCGAAACAGAAGTTTGGGGTTGCTGCTCGGGTCCTTCAGGCAGAGTCTCCTCCACCTCACCGCTCTTCTATACGCACCCGTTTTCTGGGGCCCCGCCCCCCGCGCTCTGATTGGCAAACCGAGATTCAAATTTACATTAATTAAGCACATAATAGCTAATAAAATACATTAAATAATACATATTAACAGCACAATAAAAATAAAAAACAGTATAGCTGTATATTATTGACCTAAATAATAATAATAATAATAATAATAATAATAATAATAATAGTAATAATAATAATAACAGTAGTAGTAGTAGTTCAAAAAGTACTTTTCTATCTTAATAGTCTTATCTACTACTACTACTAATAATAATAATCATGACAATCATAATAAATATAATAATAATAGTAGTAATAATAAATAAGGGGAATAATAATTATAGTAGTAATAATTATAATAAAAATAATAAAAATACATAATACCACGCAATAAAATCAATTGTTAAAAAATAACAGAAAATCTTGACGATTTTTATTTTGATTAAATAAAAAAGTGATTATAAAAATTATTTTCATGTGAGCTGTAAGTAACAAACTAGTATAAAAGTATTTTCTATTATTATTTGAAATAAAAATGTATTAATTTTGTACATTATATACAAAAGCAATAAAAATGGTAATTTCTTTAAAGTGATTGTTAATGAGTGAAAAAAATCTAAATATAACAATGATGTCAAATTTATACATAAATACAATTATGATATGCAATATGTAAAAATGTATTGCATGTGTTAATAAAACGTATTATTGCATATACATTTTAAAAACAAAATAAACAAAAATGTTATCTTTTTTTACAAAGCAAAAAAGCCCAAAATACTATGAATACTAAAAATCGTCCTATGAATTAAATACTACGAATTATACTATAACAGTATTTATTATAGTATTTATTATGTTAATTTTATTTATTAATATAATTCATTAATGTTTTACTATAAATATATAGTAAGTGTGAATGTGTGAAAAGTTTTAATCATCCCTTGTGAATGTGTGAATGTGAAAATTGAAAATATTATTTTATATTGGACAAAAATGTATTATTACATTTAAATTACAAATAAAATAAAATAGTAATCAAATGTTAATAAGATAATTTCGATATTTAAAGCAAATAAAATGCTAAGAATTACACATTTGTAATTTATAATATTAAACTAAAATAAACGTTTAATATTGTTATTTTTATGTATTGGATAAATAATAAAAGGTTAAATGACGTTATGATTTTTACATTTGTATAATTCATAATATTTTTGTTTTAGCATTACAGTGTAATAATGGTTAAATGTTAAAACGTTAAAATATGTATTAATATATTAACTTATTAACACATTAACTTATTAGTGCAAATATTTAACTTTAATATCCCCATTACTAAGCGTATGGGATCTAATTTGAATGAAATATAAATAGTAATATTGTGTCCTCTCCACAGCCAATCAGCGTGCGCGGTGGGCGGGGCTGCCGGAATGCGGGCGGGAGGAGCGGCTCGGCTGAGGGAAGATGGCGCCCGGAGTGGAGAAGAAGCTGCTGGGAGCTTCAGGAGAACCCATGGAGAACAGTGGAGAGGAGGAAGAGGGCCAGAACCTGTGGTAGGGGAAACCAGCCACGCACCCACAGCAGTTTAGAAACACCCTTTAATCCCTGCTGGGGGATCTGGGAGAGGGTCTGGGCCGGTTTGTGCTGTGTCACTGCCGGGAGCCTCTCTCCAGCCCTGCAACACAAGACACTAAACCGGCGGATTTTACCTTTATTTGTCTTGATTTTACCTCTTGATTTGCCTTTATTTACCTTTCTTTACCTTCGTTTACTCTGCTTACTTACATATACATTCTCTTTGTTTTCTGTGTGGTTTAATAAAGCTCAGAAAACAGCTAACAACACCCCAATACCTGCTCTGTTTAACTTTACTTTAACTTTTACCTCTTTACTTATCTTTAATTACACTTATTTTACTGTTTTCTTCTCTTTACCGTCATTTACTCTTCTTGCATATTTATTTATATTTATTTGCATTCTTTGTATTTAGTGTTTGCTCATAAAGCCCAGCAAACAGCTAACGACACTCCAATACCTGTTCTGTTTACCTTTATTTACCTCTGTTTACTTTTGTTTGTCTTTATTTACCACTTTATTTATTGTATGCACTTCTATTTACCTTCATTTACTTTGCTTACTTACACATATACACCTTACTGTCTTTATTAGTGTTGGCTAATAAAGCTGAGCAAAAAGCTAACACCCGACCCTGTTTTTTTTTTTTACCTTTATATATCTTTATTTGAAATCATTTACTTCTCTTTACCTTTGTTTACTTTTCTTACATATACATACTTTATTGTCTTCTGTGTTGGTCTGTAAAGCCCAGCTAACACTCACACCTGCTCTGTTTACAGTTATTTACCGTTATTTGCTTTTTTATTTACCTCATTTTAGTTCTATATGTCTTTATTTACTTCTCTTTACCTTCATTTACTCTGCATACATTTATATCCGATTAATTGTCTTCAGTGTGGGCTAATAACGCCCAGCAAACAGCTAACATCCTTATACTGTGTTTAACTTTATTTAAGCCCACACTGTGTTTAACTTTTATTTACGTGTATTTACATTTATATACTCATCTTTACCTCTGTTTACTCCGATTGCTTTCATACACACACCCTATTGTTCCCAGTCAGCCTGGTAAAGACGTTTTCCTGCTGTGTTGCTTGAGGAGGTCCTGTGTAGTGTGTTTGTTTGTTTTTTTGTTTGTTTGTTTTCTTGCTGTGTCTGCTTGTGCAGAGCAGGAGGGAAAATAACTGTTAGCCTAATCAAGCTTGAGGAAGGTGGTGCTGTGTAATTTGTTAGTGGTGTTGTATGTGTGTCGGAGAGAGAGTATAGTGTTGTGTTTGTGAGAGCATTACAGTGTATGTGAGTGTGATTTCTGAAGGGGCCTTGTACGTGTGTGTGAATTTGTTTATTTGTTTGATTTGTTTATATGACTTATGATTCAGTTTGCGCCCTCCACATTCTGTACAGATTTTGATTTTAATGTGAAATAATGTTTCTGCTGTTGTTTACTTTCATTAATTATAAGTTTGCAGGGGCCAGATGGGGTCACTTTTATTACCCCAGTGACAGTAGACTAGGACGTATCTGGCTTACATTTAAAATTTAATAGATCATGTGTGATGAATATTTAATGACATTGCAGATAACAAGTTCAGGCCTTTTCAGGTTATTCTCAGAAGGTATGATAAGTGTGTGTGTGTGTGTGTGTCTCCAAACTGAACTGTTGTCTATGTGTGAGTAATCCTGACCTGTTTTCCGCTCGCAGGTCTTCGATCCTCAGTGAAGTTTCCACACGTTCGAGTTCCAAACTGCCATCGGGAAAAAATATCTTGGTTTTCGGTGCGTATTTTATAAACTCTACATTAACACCTGTTAGAGTTCACCACGCCCTTGTTTTGTTCGGCTGCTGCTGAAATTTAATGCCAGAGTGTGTGTTTGTGTCTGTCAGCGTATCTCACAGCTATTTTCTGTTCTTTCTTTGCTTAAATGGCCCCTGATACAATGAAATCAAACATCCCTTACATTTTAAAATAAAATTTAATATGGTATGTCGTGGTATTCGGCCCATATATGAAAAACAAACTAGAAAAAGCACTGTTTTGAAGTCACTGTTTTTGTGATGTCACAACATATTTACTTAATACTCACTTCTTCAGCCTGCAGCAGTGTAGCCACATTCATGCAGATGTCATAAGGAGTGTGTCAGCCTGGACTGCCCAATCAGAAGAGAGCTAATTTCCATCAGTCTTAAAGGCACAGTCTCTTAAATTCTAGGGGAAAGAGGTTGTGATATTGTCATGTGAGCATGTTTGATGCTGCAGATTTATTTATTGTTTTGCGGTCCGGTGTTGACCTGAGGAAGATGTGTCCCCCAATGTTGAGTCTTGCTTTCCTCTCTAAGTGAGTCTTTAAGAGAGTTTTTCTGACTCTCGGACACAATTTCTGTAAAAGCTGCTTCATAACATTGCTGTAAAACGTGCTATGCAAACTAGCACAACAAGCACTAAAAAGTTCTGCTCACTGCGTGGTATTGAACCAGCTACTTTTTTATTACTCTCTTCGTTCAGTGCTGTTTGACTGCTGAACACCAGGAGGAAAAATAAAACTTGGAGAAAAATGCATAGTATAACACATGCATTTATGCTTATTTATTCTTACTGTCACTGTACGTCTGTTTTCAGGCGAGGATGGATCCGGGAAGACGACACTTATGGCGAAGCTCCAAGAAGCCGAGCACAATAAAAAAGGGAGAGGACTCGAGTACTTGTACCTGAGCGTCCACGACGAGGACAGAGATGGTGAGTTATTTACAGCAGTGGTCCCCAACCTTTATTTCGTCACGGACCGGATTCATATCAGAAACTATTTTCACAGCCCAGCCTTTAAGGAGTGGCAGATAAATGCACGTATTTATACAAATAAATGATACGCATAAAATTGGGGCGATTTTAAAAATATAATAATGGGGTATCTTTAAAATATAATGATAAACGTAAATCAAATGTGTAATCGCAGATTTATTAACAGCATTTTCATAACAAGCCAACAACAGAACACTTTTTTTTTACTGTGCAACCCGCGGACTGGTACCGGGCCGTGGGTCATGTGGTACCGGTCCGCAGGCTGCACAAAAAAAAATAAATAAACGCCCGGGGGTTGGGGACCACTGATTTATAGTGTACTCAGTAGGAAACTGAACCAGCTGTGCCTTTACTGGGGGCTCCTACAATTCTCTTTATCTTGTCAAATATGTCTCTTTGGGCTTGGCTTAACAGGGTCCACTTTGCATTATTTAATCACCTTACATCAGTGATGGGGAGAAAACTTTACTTTATGAGCCCCTTAATGCTCAAGATTTAGTTCTGTGTTGAGGAAAGCTGCTCACTTTTCACACAGTCAAAATGTCCCAGTTCATTTAACCATTTCTGTGTGAACACGGTCAGCCAAATGCACAGCAGGCTCAGGCTGTGCTGAGTCTGGGTAAATCAGAGGTTTCAGGCTTTGAATGACTAAGGGCCACAGCAGTGCGTGACTGGGATTAGTAACCCAACCCCTGAACTTCAGTATTATCATTGTTATTGTGTTCATTATTTTATTAATTCATTTTCCCAGATTCTTCGCTTATATAAAGTAACTGTAAACATCTGCGTCTGTCCTTGGTAGTGTGAGTACATTGCTATTGGTTACCAAAGTAAGAGAACTCAAAAATGAATGATGTGACTTATGGATATAATTGGGCCTGGAAAAAGAAGAATCAAAACAATACAATAACAATGATAAAGCCACACCTGAACCCAAAAAGAGAAGATTGAATGGGTGGGGCAGCTCAGAAGTGACAAAGCACCTTTCTAAGTAATAAATAACTTTCTGAAACATAGCGGGTTGGGTTTAGGTCGTTGATTGAAGATTATTATGGGTCAGATGGGGCGGGTTGGCTCTTGGTATTTGTCAGGCGGGTGTGGGTCATAACTCCAACCTATGCATCACTAAGTAACTGTCAGATTTTACTAGGTTTATGATAAGATAAGAAAGAACTTCATTTATCCTGAGGGAGATTCATTTACAAGTCATTAAGAAGCTCGGTGCAACAAGAAACAAGAGATAAGACAATAAAACATTAGTGTAACCAATAACAGTGTAACACTGGCACTGACATGACTGTGTGTAAGATTTAGAGTCCTGGACCAGGTCAGTAATGCAGAACGGTTTATGAAAATTACTTGGTGTTAATGAAATACGAATAAATGCAATGCAATAAAATAGCAGCAGATGAAGTGGGGGTGAGATTAACATTCAGTCAGTTGACTTGTATGTTGGACAATCCCATTCAGAACAGAAGGAAAAAATAACTTTAAATGATCACCTTAAATATTTAAATCGACTTAAATATTACTGTTTTTTATTGAAATATGATGAACTGAGGTGAATAAAAAACTTGACGGTTGTGTGGTTTTTCTACTTTACCATTTAATTACCAGAAAACCAGCAAAAGTGCCACTTCTGGAGGTTTACAGACATAATCAACGCCCTGTTACAGTCTTCAAGCTGCTTATAATCAAGAGTAGAGTCAGTGGAGAGTTTGTGGAACTGTGTATTCATGTGTCAAGTGTAATCAATCACAGCTGACTTTGATTGTGGTTTATGATGCAGAAAAGAGTATCTTGGGCATTTTTTCGTCTCCTGAGTTATCTTTGACTCATTTCTGATTATGTTGCTGTATCTGTTCTTCCAGACCTGACGCGCTGTAACGTGTGGATCCTGGACGGAGATCTGTACCATAAAGGCCTGCTGAAGTTTGCCGTCTCAGCTGAGACGCTGAAGGACAGCCTGGCCATGTTTGTGGTGGACATGTCCCGGCCATGGTGCATCATGGAGTCTCTGCAGAAGTGGACAAGCGTCATGCGGGAGCACGTGGACAAGCTGAGGATTCCACCAGAGGAGATGAGGGAAATGGAGCAGAGGAGTGAGTACTCGTCTATAAAATAAATAAAAATAAAAAAACCCACATCACCTGCAACTTTGTGGTCATCGGGTTCACAGACAAATGTTTTACCCGCTAGGACACTGATGCCCTACACTGATCAGAGAAGCTTAACTGAGTTCTTTAGGTTTTAAAGCGATAGTTTGGCCAGAACTCAACAGCCCTGAGCAGCAAAGACATTTCCTGTCCAAAGCAGGGCTGCAGGATATATATCCTCTCATTATTTTCACAATATCAGCCTCTGTAATATTGATATCACAGTAGGCTGCAATATGCAAATGAGCCTCTAACCAGCTGAAGTCTTCATTTGTCCTACTAAGGTCTAATTTTAACTCTTGGGTGTTGATGAATCAGTGCATGAATGGGAGGAGCTAGACCGCTGTAGCCAGAATAAGGAGACATATCAAAATATGTTGGTTTTGTGACATTTTGATTTGAAAAAATGTTTTTTTTTTAGCTTATGCTTCTGTATGGATGTATTCTGTATGGATGAGGGGAGTTAATGTACAATTTGAAACAGTAGGTACAGACTTAATTTCAGAAAAGTGATGATATAGACACTTTAATATCTTGAAAGGAATCGCAATATGTAGCAGTAAAATTGCAATACTGATATTTTTGACATATCGTGCAGCTCTTGTACAAAGCTTGTTTCAGCTCTACAGCTGTGATGCCAATATAGCACCAAGCCTATACTGCACCAGTTAGCATTATGCTAACTGCATGTCCTAATCGACACACAAATGCTGCTACATCTGAATGTAATTCTGCATCATTTAAAGGTGAAATGAAAAATTACAGTGCAAAGCCGGGTTGGTGCTTCAGAGGTCCTCAGTAATCTCTTTTAGATTCGGCAATGCGGTTTCTGACACGACTCGACTCGCCCAAAACTACATTAGCATAGATAAAATAAAGTGACGCTTGTCCATAATTGTTTCCGTGCTGTGTGATGCGGTGGATGCTTTTGTTGTTCGTTGGCAAGACTTTGTGTCTCCAACGCTCAGACAAAAGAAGCAGACGGCAAACATCTCGACTGAACAATTTTTTGATCATTTTACCAAACTCTTGCTTTAAAAGCAACATTTCAGTTTAGTCCTGTGACATAACTAGACATTTGGGCTCCTATTAAAAAAGAGAAGCTTAAAAAAAGACAAGTTCTTGTGTTTGTGCTTCAGTGTGAAGTTCCCATAATGACTGTATTACAGGTGTCGTGTTTCCAGGCTGCAGTTTCTGGAAAAGCTGCACTTTTACCTGATCTCTGTTTGTCAGCGTGCTGTTTAAAAATGAGTGAATCTTGCTGATTTACATGGAAGCAGTACGACCTCTAGTCTCTTATTTAGCTGTTTTAGTTCTGAAGCCTCTCTCGTTCAGTTAAAGTGATGAGTTTTAGCGCTGTGGTTGTGTTGGCGCTCTCTCGGAGACCGTTGTTAAGCAGCGTTTCCACAGAAAGTGTGTGTGCGAAGAGAAAAGGGGAAGTTGCAGTGAGGTGAAGTTTTCAAGTCGAGTGTGGGGAAACAGATCGGTGCGATACTCCATCAATATCCTTACTCTCTATAAATCGGAAGCAGAAATTAAAGGGGTCTCATGAAAAGCTGTGGACGATCCAGCAGTGACTTTATTGTGATGTTTTGAAGAAAAAAGGATCTAAACTGTGTCGTGAGTTTCTTGTTCTGTAATGAGGGAGGAATGTCGCTACAAATTTTCTGACCGGTGCTCAGTCCTCCACTGATCTAATCCAGCATCCACAGTTGTGTGAGAAAGTATTAACACCCACAGCAGCACTGTTCATCCCAGTGCACAGTCTAGGACAGCCAATCAGAACGGAGCCCATTTGCATATATCAGTCTTGAAAGCACAGAAACAGAATTTGTCTTAATTCTAAAGGGAGCAGAGAGACTGAGTGTCAAAATGAATTTGGTTCTTGTACATAAAACCACATAAACATCACTGGTAGAAATGTGTGTTTATAGTCTGTAGAAGTAAATATAGTGTATAGAATAGACTAGATATATTTAGTAAGGCGAGAAGTTGTGTTGTGTAAAACCCCGACTGTGGAGCAGCTGTAGCGGCCCAGCCCGTCTAACATGAGGATGTCAGGAGGAGATGATGTCATCACTCCGTCAGGCGGGGGGAGGGGGGAGGGGGGAGGCTGGGCCTGTATCCAGACACTCTTGCAGGCCAGTTGCATCATAGTCTGCTTCTGTATGAGCAGCCATGGCAGCAGCAACTACACACACTCACACACACTGCTCCACACCACAGACTGTCCTTCACACAGCTCTGTTAGATGCTGCTTGCTGGGCGGGTCTCTGTTTCGGCTGAACTGCTGGAACTGAGATGTTCAGAAGACCTGGAGTTCTTTATTCCTCCAAGTTCAAACATGTACAGATGTTCCCTCCCGGTGCAGGTGTGGGTTTTCAATCACAATCATAAACTGAGTCCACACAGTTATTGGCTCGCTCAGTTTCAGGTGTCCTGTGTTGTTCCAAACTCCAGTCCATATAACTTCTGTATAAACTATTTGTCACAGTAATGGGTAGTGTGCAGGAGAATCAGTGTTATTTCAGTGCAAGTATGTGCTCGTTCTCACAGCTCCTGTGTGTTTAGGTGGACTGGTGACACTAAACTTGTGTGTGCGTGTGGTGTGTGCGTGTGGTGTGTGCGTGTGGTGTGTGCGTGTGGTGTGTGCGTGTGGTGTGTGCGTGTGGTAGTGCTGGGCGATATGGAAAAATCATATATCACGGTATGGATTATTTTATATCACGATAACGATATATATCACGATATACCACAATAAAGTACGTTTTCAGTTATTCTCTGAAAAGTTTGACAAAAATATCATTGCATCCTTTTTTTTGCAACTTTATTTTGAAGCGACATTTAACTGAATTGTCACAAATGAGAAAAATACATTTTAGTTTTGCAATATAAATGTATCAAATGACATTAGATGTGGTGGAGGTAGAGCTACAGTAGCCTTCACATTTTTTTTATCCATATAATAGTTATTTAAATAGTATTTTAAAAATAAATTCTATTTTTTTTAAAAATTTATTTAATGCAATATTTTCTTTAGTAATTGATCAAATTTGGTTAGAAACGATAGAAGAGAAATAGGACGATAGACACTTTTCTATCGTCCCCACGATATATATCGTCATATGGCCCAGCACTGGGGGGTGTGGGTGTGGGTGGGTGCGTGTGTGTGGGTGCGTGTGTGTGGGTGCGTGTGTGTGGGTGGGTGTGGGTGGGTGGGTGTGTGTGTGGGGGGGGTGTGGGGGTGTGGTGTGTGTGAGATGAACTGGTGACCTGTCCTAAACCTAGTCGTAACTGTACTGCAGTGCCTACTTCCATTAGAAATCGCCCTTATTCTCAGATTAGGCTTGGTTGTTTCATAAAGAAAGAAATGAATGCATAAAAGGATAATGTTTGTCCATCAGACTGTTTCTCACCATAGGAAGGAGGCAATAAAAGATGCATCATTATAACTGGTCCCCACTGATTCGTCCAGAAAGTGTATACGTATAATGCAATCCCTCTTCAAAAGGATATAAAGCACTGGGCAAAAGTCTTATTGCACTTATGCAAATTGTTCGAATGTCTTTTTCTCAGTGTGTGATAGTGTCTTTCTGCTTGCAAATTTTAAATTAGATTAAATATTTTCACTACTTTCTTGTTTGTTTGTATCAGGATTAGTTTTGTGTTCAAAATAGTTGATACTGTGTGAGCTGGTGAGGAGAACACAGGTTCCAGATTCCTCCTGATGGATTGTGAAACTCCATCAGCAGCTCCTGATTTAATTTAATGAAGGACTGATGGGAGTCGAACCAGGTTTCTGATGAAACGACAGTAATACTGAACTTCCACAAGAACTCACTGAGATACTGAACACATCACTGTTTACTGTAGAATGTTTAGTATTTGTTCTTTATAGATTTCATTTAGCAAATGGGGCTTCGTGATGGTTAGGGTGTTTCTCCTGTAATCTGAAGGTTGTGGGTTCGAATTGTATCAGCGCAGAGGTTCCCTTGAGTAAGGTACCGTTCCCACACACTGCTCCCAGCTTGGGACTATAAGGGGCCACTCTAATAATAAATGGTGTTTTTTCACGTTAAGTAAAATAGTAATTTATCAAAAATATCAAAATATTTATCTTAATATTGTTTTTGCAGGTGTTTTAAGACTTTTGCACAGGGTTGTAAATGTCTGTAAGACGAAGGGTTGTGTTGTGTGAGGTTCTGTGGGTTTTCAGGTGCGGTGTGGACGGTTTGTCTCAGGCGTGTTCAGTAGATACTCCACGCCGCACCCGTGTTTGGATAAAGTGAAAGTTGGTCAGAGTCAACAATAGAAAGTGTTTACGGCTGCAATCTGTCTGTGTTGCGGCTGAGCCGCGATTTAAACACCTAAAACTAAACTGCAGTGTGTTAATGAGTGTGTATAACTCGCAGTTATATTAAATAATTAAAAACTCTTCCCAGATTTGACAACCGACTTAGTATCAAAGCTGTTTTTACACTGATTTGTTTTTAAAGGCCTGAAAAAATGGCTCTGAGCCAAACAGAGGATATAAAAAATTCTAGGAAGCCTATAACAAGACTTGCACTCTTAAAAAAAGGGGGGGGGGGTGTTCTTTAAGGGTGCTTTGATGATGAGTTTGAGGATTTTGCATCAAGTGTTTATCCAGATCAATTATGTAGGAAGCCTAAAAAACACTTGCAACATTAAAAAAGGGTCCTTTCATGCCTCTTCGAATGTAGTGGTTCTACACAACCATGAACGCTCAGGGTTGCTTGACTCCTCGCCACGATGAAAACCATCGGTGTCCTTTAAGGCAGTGGTCCCCAACCTTTATTTCACGGACTGGTTTAATATCAGAAACTGTTTTCATGGCCCGGCCTTTAAGGCGAGGCAGATAAATATACGTATACATATTGATGCAAATAAATGATACGTACAACAATGGGGGTATTTTAAATATATAATAATGGGGTAACTTTAAAATACAATAATAAACATAAAACTAATGTGTACTCGCAGCTTTATTAACAGCATTTTCATAACAACGAGCCGACAACAGAACACGGGTAACATCCACGTTT
>JBBPDE010000040.1:20101366-20113563 GCA_037974605.1 Nannopetersius ansorgii | reverse complement strand
TATCAGCCTTAGGCTGGAAAACTACCGGAAAGAATTGGGGAGGTTTTAAACCGCCCCAATTCTGTCCCGCTACATATCCATAGAGATAAGAAAGCATGCTGTAATTTCAGAGTAATTTCTAGTTTCTTTATTGTATTTTTCTTGTATTGATTCATGTATTTCTGGAGCTACTTCTATACCTAAACCCCAGTGGAAGGTAGGGGGGAGACAAGAGGAAACAGTTCTTGATTTGGCTTCAAAACTTTGTGTCGCCGCATTTCCAGAGAAAATAAAATTAACCCACTGGTTCTTCTGAGGCTCGCATGAAGGGACTAAAAAATACATTTGTGCTCATTTGTACATCTAAGCACAGAGTAACTGCCAGCCATGCATGTCTCTACAGGAAAAAGTGTCTCTTACACACAGCACTGATAGTCGATGGAGGGGGGGGCGAAACTCTCTGGGCAGGTAAATCATGGGAAAGGGGTGGGGGGTAACCTTTCCTCTTATACGGGGAAATTCAACCACATACAGGGCCAAATTCAAGATCGGGGCATCTGAGCTATTGTTCTCTCAAGGGCAGAGCAGGAAGATCAAAGCACCTATCGCCATTTCTAGCCACCATAAGTAGGCTAGGGGAACTTATATCAATGTTAAAAAATTCCATTAAGTGACATTTTCGTGGCATGGGACCTTTAAACTGGGATTGGGCCGATATTAGAGGATTAGCTGAATTTAAGAAGTTAAAGAAAATGGTCAGAATCACATATTGATGTTAAACTGGGCTCAGTTATATCTAGAAAAAACGGAATGCCCAAAGAAAAGAGCTTATTCAGAATTTTCCTTTAACATGTGAAATTAGAGGTAAAAACAGCACATTTCTTTGTGAAGCCCCTACTCCAGACATTCATTCTTTGTGGGAACATTGATATGAATGCAAAGCCTCGTGAAGACAAAGGGGTCCCAGCTGGCTGAACCACAGTCTAAGCATAGTTCCAGACTGAGGTCCAGCGAAAACCTGCTATAAAAGCATCTCCATCTTGAAGCCTGGTCCAAGTATGACTTCTTCCAACTCCAGCACTGCAGTCTTTCCAGATGGTCAAAGATGGAATAAATCATTACAAATCACAAAAATGACAAAAAAAATAGCTAAATAAAACACTACAGCCAAAATAAAGTTGCTCTGATGGAAAGTAGAGGCCAGTAGAGGTTCTCACATCATCAGGATCAATACGTGGGCAGGAGCTCCAGCTGGGACGTTTGTCTTTAGCTTTCTAAGGTTTTGTGCCATGTGGGAAATTAAGTGACAGGCATTCCTAACAGAAACTCCACTGGAAGTGTTGGTGGGTCTCAGGGGGTCACTGTGGGCTGTGTTGGTCTCTAGATGACGGTGATGGTGATGACGCGTCCAGGTGGACGTCGGTTTGGTTTACGATGTCCGTCTGGTGCCTCCATTAATAATTTATTTTGGGAATTGCATTCGCTGGTCCCCCTGAGTTTATAGTAAACAGACCATGGAGAGATATCTAAGGCCCCCCAACATGCCACGCTTCATTTTCCAAGGGCTGATTCTGACAAGGCGATAATGAAGCATCGCCATGATTGGAAATATTTCACCCTACAGTAGCATTTAAATGCAAACAGCTTTAATTGGCAGCGATAGGAGCTGTAATTGGATTCTGATTGGCCGTTAATGAAGATGCACATCCTCGGCAATGGACGCAGCCGCTCACATATTTATTTATTTTTTTCAGGGATGCTTGCGGATACGGATTTTAAATGCCAAACCAGAATATGAGCAATATCCATGACAAAAAAAACGAAAACAGGAATAAATATAAAACCCATCAGTTTTCCGGCCTGGGAGTTTATTCAGCTGCCTCCGCCGCGGCCTTCCTCTGATTACCGCCGTCAAGAAAGACAGAGGCTTTGCGCTTAATTCCCGATTAGCCGCTTGTAGCTTTCTGCTCCTGTTTGTATGTAAACATCTGAATCCCGACATATCTGCGGGATTAATTAAAGCACATGGACATCTTGTTAATGAATCTGTTCCAGGAATAAATTGGAAGTGGCTACAGATTATGCTGGAAGGCTTTTCCCTTCTATGCCTCTATCTGCTCAAGCTCCAAAGGCTAAGTTGTGAAAAACGAGGTCAGATGATGATGTCAGTGATGCTGGTAAAGGATGTGTGTCTCTGTGTGTATGTGTGCAAGTAATTATCTCTTTGTGAGGTCCTTGTAATGAAAGGAATTCTGGAAACATGTGTCGAAGTGGGGACATTTTGCAGGTCCTCACAAGGAAACAATGTTACTGCTGTTTTTTGCAATGAATTTGAAAAGCTAGAAGAGCAGAAAGAGCGTTTTGGTTTCTGAGAACAAAGGTCAGGTTCAGGTTTAGGTGTATTTTTACTGACCTACACTATTACACAAGACACAATGTCTTTAATAAATAAGCTTTTCTCTTTGTGAGGACTGAATGTCCCCATAATGACAGGAAAACTGGGGAATCCATAGAAACGGGGACATTTTGCTGATCCTCACAAGAAAACATGCTGTTTTTACCACAAAATCAACTTTTTTTAGACAAACTAAAAGAGCAAAAGAGGCTTTTGATTGCTGAGGTTAACAGCAGGGTCAGATTTAATAGCATTACTGACAAGTCAGTGGAATGCAGTAATACCAACATTGTGTGCGTGTGTGAGACAGACTCATAAAGATAGTTCTCCCTTCTCTTCAAGAAGAGGAATGTTAACTAGAAGCAGGCCAGGCTGCAGCATTTTGTGTTTTGCTCTTTGCCCTTGTCAGTGACCTTTTAGTCATTTATATTTCTTTCTGAGGCAAACCACATATATTATATCCCATACACAAAAACAGTATAGGCAAGCATTGGCTTTATAATAATATGTAAAGAATAAATAATCATAGATACATGTTTTCACATACGTTTTTCCAAAAACAAGCAAAATAACTATAAAAATCAACTTAAATGTAAACTTATATTTAATTCTAATTAAATGTACCTTACAGAAAAGCCAAATTTCATGTTTGTATTTGTTCATAATATACTGAACTTGTATCCAAAGTGATTCAAAATGTACAGAACTGCAACAACAGCATGAACACTTTAACGCAGGAATCTGAGAAACAGTCCTGCTGTAGAACTTTACGACTATGTTGACCTGGTCCCTTGCTTCCCCTAAAGGTCATGTAACAAATGTAAGTTGAGGTAGGACAACAAAGGAACGACCCCTGAGACAAGGTTGAGGATTCCTTTGGGAGGAAACGACAAGGGCATGGTAAAAATAGCAGAGGCACAGAGGGATGGACCCCTGACCACTGACCATCTACCACCACTGCCATTGGCTCTCCAACCTATTCCTGTTCTTTCCCTCATGATTAACTGAAGCATTCCTCAGTTTGTTGGGTGAGTTCCTGCATAGATGACTACACTTGCAGGTCAGATCCTTAGCACCCAATCCAGTTCATTTTTACAGCTCATAGAAAGTCGCATTGTCTTCTAAACCACATTCTATCCAAAGGGTCCAGACCAGGGTTCACGTTTTAATTGCAATATTGCGAGCACAATAAAGAATTCTCTGTCCTGCCATCTTCACCTACACCCTGTCAACATAAATTGAACTGACCTAAACTGCATTTTGTTGCCTTGTACTTGTACATGTGTAATGACAATAACGTTGAATCTAATCTAATCTAATCTAACATCACTCATGTCCTCTCATCATAATCACCTGTGCCTTTTATTTATTTATTTTTTATATATGTTATGAGTGTCTTGACATAAGATGTTTTGATTAGTGTTAATTGCAAGCGCCGTATGATTGAGGAAGGACGCTTATCTAAGTTTTCTGTTTGTGCTGCTTTGTTTGCAACTTTTGGCCTTTATTGTAGCTTCTGAATGATTTTTACACTCAATGTCCATTTTTCTTAGTTGAGTTTATAGATTTTTCAACTGTGTTAAAATTGTTTATTGACTCAGACAAGGGTGTGTTTCGATTTATACCAAAATGTGGGTTACATCGCTGTCGAAGGAACAGATCTCCATCGTAACTTGAGCACCCCGTTTTGGTACCGTATTTACATGAACCTTTCTTTTTCATGTATATTAATATTACTATTATATATATATTGCTATTATATAGCTTTATATATATTAATTCTCATATCTGCACTTTTTTGTAAATAATACTATCACTTGTGACTTTTTTTTACACTGCAAACGATTCAAATTATGGTTCCATCTGATCCAGACAAAGAGCAAATCTTTAGTCGAACCAAATGTTGATCCTTTGGTCTGGACTGTGGTCATACAGTGATCCAGTGCTCTAAACCACGTCCACAAGGCTTCAGACATGTGTTTATAGAAACAATTCAGGTGACTATTGACTTCTAATGTTAGTAGTGTGTTGTCCATTTGTGCAGCTCCAAACTGAAGAAGCAACATTTAGATACACGAAAAGGTCTTGACTGATTGACTACATCTGGAAAATTTGGAAACTATTCCTTCAAAAAATCAAAGGCCTATACTTCTGCTATGAAAGGCTAAACTAGTGTTTACATTGCTTTTAAGTCCTCTTTCCATTCCAAACACTCTAGAAGTCTCACTCGAGTTCTGTTTATTTCCACAACACTCCCCAGATGACCTTCAGGCTAATCTCCGGATTAGCGCTCGATGGCATCGTGGGGACATTGATCTGTTTTCTGTTTTGCCGCACTCCACAAATGGTTAAACGACACACAGCGGGCGAGAGAGTGAAATCCAGTCTGGGCTCAGATATAAGCCCATACTGGTTTTATCCCAAACAGTGGAGTGCAGCTGGGAACAATTAGGATCTGAAGGAGGACAGGAAGATTACATTTGCATTTGTATAGCCAGCGTCGGCTGCAAGTGTCAGCACATCGCTCCACTCTGAAATTCAGCACATTATTTGGAGAGAAGGGATGGGGACGCACCTGCATTAAACGCTAATATTGGCAATATGATCCGTAAATTTGTTTCTTAAATGCACGGGATCAAACGGAAAACCGAAACCGGGGACATCCAATTTAGGCTTTGCTGAAGAGTGCACATAGGTAATATGCATAGTGATGACTTTGCTCCAGCCTCGAATGAAACCCCAGCAGCAATATTCCCCGAGAAATAATGTAATGCACTGTTTCCAGGCCGGCAGGAGAGAGGAGCTCACAGGACTGGAAGAGGGGAAAAACCCAGAAGCTTAAACAGAAACACATAATGACTCGTGGTTGTGGTTCATCAGGAGCTGCACGGCTAGAGCTCATTGTCAGTATAATTGTTGTATATTTATCCAGGGAGTGTGAAAACCTCTTTTTAATGCGTTTCTTTGTTTTAACTCTTCAGTGCACAGCTGGGGTCATTAGTGAGCTGTGAGCCCACTCCCTCTCCTGTTATTTTTCACCCTGCTACATAACACTGACTTAACCATGCCATAAACATGTTATGGCAGCTGTCATACACTGTCAAAGCAGATAATCACTTTAACTGTGTTCTGTTACAGTTGATGGTAAGCAGTCAATCCTCAAGTCCTGTAGATTGCACATCGGGTTTGAGATTGCATCAAGATTAGATCTTAAGGCACCTTGATCTATTTGCCGTGTGGAGGGATCATCCCGAAAAAGGAACTGCCATAAGGAACAGCATCTCCATGAACATCCATACTTGGTCTGCAGTGTTTAGGTGTCAGAGTAATGTTGACATGAATACAATACCCAAGAAGATCACCCAGAGCATTCCTTCTTCCCATAGTGCATTCTGGACCATCTCTTAAATTCAATTCAATTTTATTTATATTGCACTATTTACAACCAAGTTGTCAGAAAGCAGCTTTACAGAGTCCAGGTCCGAGCCTCCAGTGAGCCAAAGGTATCAGAGGCGAGGAAAAACTCCCTCAGCTGGAGGAAGAAACCTCAGAAGGAACCAAGACTCAAAAGGGGAACTCGTCCTCCTCGGGTCGACCTAGAGAGAAAGAAAATAGAGTTTTAATGAGGATAAATAACAAGAGAAGGCCTTCATGAACATGCTTATTGACAGATAGGCCTTCTACGGCCAACAGAGTTGGATCCACAAAGTATCCATAGAGGAATTCTTTTGGATGAGTAGCTGAGATTCTGTAATCCATAAACAACAGGATCAGCAATCTCCGCTGGGTCTTTAAGTTGCACTTGACTGGGGGAGGAGCATGTGTGAAGTTGTGCTGCCAAACCAGTTGAGGGCACTTTGGCACAGGGGCCCAGCGACTGCAGGCCTGGGTAGGTGGTGACCTGAGGTGCCATGTTAATCACATATAATGTAGAAAAAAACCATCAGTGATGCATCAGACCAGACCACCTACGTCTATCACTCTATGGTCCAGTTCTGATCCACTGTAGAAGCATTCAGTGGTGGACAGGGGTCAGCATGGACACTCTGACCCGTCTCCAGCCCCAGACCGATTAAGGTGAAGCATTGTGTATTGTGACACACTCGTCCTGTATTAAATTTCATTGACTTCTACTACAGTAGACCTTGTGTCGGTTTGGACCAGACAGGAAAGCCCTTATTGCCCTTGTGAATCAATGAACCTTGGGTCAAAGTCTCCCGGGTCTTTACCACTTACTATCCCTTCCACATCCAATATGTCTACTAAGAGATCCGACTCCTTGGTGTATAATATATTCTAGATGCAGCTGTGATGAGAGAATCTACATTATTTGCTATAAAAAGAAGAAGAAGAAGCTGCTGCAGAATGTAGCATGACTACTCTGTGTCTTGTCCTCATATTGTAGTGTTTTACCCCCCCCCCCAATTTTTGACAGTTATCTCAGTTTATGTAGAGAGAGTTATTTTAACCTTTCTTTTGTGTATGAGTCTTTGCACGCTGCCAATGCTAACCGCTAATGCTAAGGCTTTTTTAAGCAATACGTTTTCTGATTCTGATTATTTATTTACCTTTACATTTTCTTTAAGGGCAATGCATTAAACTGAATTTAAAATGAAATTAAACTGTATTTAGGGTTTACACTATAAAAACATGCATTTTTAGGCTTTTTTTAAACTGAAAACACACCACCACTTTTTTTTTCACTATACGCGGGTGTTCTTGGAATGTATCTCCCATGAAAAGTGGAGGATTACTATATATCCCCACCTAATGTCAGTGTCACCCAAATAATAGCTGCTCTTTGGTGGTCCTGTGGAGGTCCTGACCACTGGTGGAGGGGATAAAGAAGGTCTAACAGATGATGCAGAGGAACAGATGGACTGCAGTCTGCACTACACAGTGCACCTGTATGGAGATTATCAAATAGACAGTGGATGGTGAAAGTACCCATGCATTTGAGGGTTAATGTGTTTCTTGATTTGCCTTTAACAGTCCAGCGCTGCTCTTTTGCTTATTAGGATCCAAAGGCCCTAGTTCTGCCCGATCTTCCTCACTCACAGCGAGAGATTTCATCAAAACGAGCCCCCGAGCATATCAATCACGCAATGGGCCGAATCACCAGCCTCTTAATTACAGTCCAGCCCCAGTGCAGCAGTCAGGCGTGATAGATTTCACGAGTGAGGAGCCTGCACTTCCCCCTGCGGCTCCAGCAGCTCACTTTTACATCTGTTTACATCATCAGGCAGCGACCGTCTGCCCTGCTTACTCATCGTTCTCCATCACCTCCAGCTCGTTACACCAGCCAGCCTGACCCAGCACCTCAAATCGGGTTCTCCTGCAGCATATCAGCAAAAAAAAAAGAAAAAAAGAAAGAAAGAAAAAGCAGCAGCAGATGTGCACTCCGAACACAGGGACGATGCTGTGGGCTCCAGAGTGGCACAACTGTCAGATCCCACAGCCATCCAAGTCCAAGACACTTATCACGGTCGAAGAGGGTAGGGTGGTCCTCCCTCTCCTCATCACTCAGTAGAACTGTCCTCTCTCTCTCGCTGCGTGGGTAGTTTGGTTCTCCCTCTCCCCATTATTCAGTATAACTGTCCTCTCTCTCTCTCTCTCTGTCTCTCTCTGGGTAGGTAGGGTGGTTCTCCCTCTCCCCCATCACTCAGAATAACTGTCCTCTCTCTCTCTCTGGGTGGGAAGGGTGGTCTTCCCTCTTCCCCATCACTCAGTATAACTGTCCTCTCTCTCTCTCTCTGGGTGGGTAGGGTGGTCCTCCTTTTGCTCATCCCTACACAGCATGGGTATAACAGAATTAGAGGTTAGTGGTTTCCTCCAAGTGTGCTGTATGTCGCATTAGGAACAGTGGAGTTTTGTACATACAGTACTGTGCAAAAGTCTTGAGTCACGCCTTGTTTACTTATATTTTGCTTTGAATCTCATTGTTGGTGCAAAAATACTATGTTCTGCCTCTCAAACACTCTTATTTTTGACATTAATTTAATGAAAGAATTGTATATTGTACATTCTGAGGCAACTTTATTAAGAGTGTTAGAGATATTTAAGATACACAACCAGGTTCCAGACACTTTTGTTTGTTTGTTTGTTTGTTGGTTGGAGTAAAACTGCTTTATGAAAGTTAATTCTTCTACTACCATCCCTCACTGTTCTTTGGGTTTATTTATTCTCCAGAGCCAACAAATTAACACCCTATTTGCTTAACCTTTATGTTCAAATTTACTAACATATTTTATGCTTGGGGTCAATTTAACTAGCAAGTTAAAACTCCAGAAAATAAATATTGCTACCCGGTACTTTATGTTTTTATTTTTTACTTTACTTTTTATTTTTATTTTGGTACTTTTTATTATGGGTAAGTTGTACTATATTTATTTTCTTAATATATTTCTAGTCTGAGTATATTCTAGCAGATATTCAGGTATTTTATTCTGTATTGTTCTGTCTTGTGTGACTGTGCGATTGTAGTGGGAGAGAATTTTAGGGTTTGTTTACAACATCCCCTTTCTCTCCGGTAATTTCGTGGCAGTAATGCTCATATGTTGGCCTATGCACGGGGCTGGCTATAAAAGGGGGCAGGACTAAGACCTTTACGTCACCGGGGTTTTTCCTGAGCAGCTCTGAAGAAGTCCTCTCCTCGGTTCGGCATGTATCACGCTGTGCTTCAACTTTGGGACAATTTGGTGTCGGTGGAGTGATTATTACCGGTAGGTTCATTGTTGCTGACCTCCTCTCGCGAGCCCTGCGGGAAATATTAAAAAACACAGGTGCTTTGGTGCGTTGGGCGTAGGGGTGCACAAATCGCAGGTATGGCGCGCTATACATTTCTCTCTTAGTATGTATATTTTGGACGTGTCCCTACTAAATGTGCTTCCTCTCTCCCGTTCAGTTACACCTGGTCTTAGGAGTGTGGCACTCCGGGCGGCTGCTCGTGCTATTCTTCTGTGGCTGAGATATTAACAATCCAGCTTGTGAGCCGCGATATGGCTGCTGTTTTGCCTTCGTGCTGTTTTGCTTCCATGCTATTTTACCTCAGCTAAACTGCTTCGGCTCTGTTTTTCGCCCTGGGTTGTACTGCCTCCAGTTTTATGTGCCTCAGAACCTTTACAGCTTGATACACCTGCGTGGCCATTCCTGGAGCCACGTGGTTGAACGGACGGGCCGAGGCCTGTCTCCAGGAGGGTCTGCCGTTTCGGGGCCTGGTACTCTGCACGCGTGGGTTACAGCCCAGGAGTGGGAGCTATTCGGACTCTTGTTTTAATCTACTTTAAATCGTGCTTTTAATGTGTTTTGTGTAGGGCAAAGGAAGTCACTACCATTTTATACTGTTTGCTGTTGTGGTCAGTTTATTTATTGTGTTTGTGTTACAGGAGGGAGGCCAGCCGGACTCTGGTAGTGGTGGTGGTGGCGTGTTTAGGCACTGTGGCAGTGTGTGGTGTGTGGATCTGTGGGGTGAGCACGTGTGTCTGTGTGTGTTTGTGTGTAGGGAACCTCACCGCCAGCTTTGAAGGAGGTCCCGGTGGAGCTTCATCTCCTGTTTTAAAGTATTTTGGTTTTCTTTATGTCTGAATTTTATTTAATCTTTGCAGTGACTTCCTTTCTTTTAAAACCAGCCTTCTCGTCTTTTAACATCTTTTTATCGGTTTTTAATAAAATTATTCTTGTTATAAATTGTAATACGTCTCTTGCTCCCTCTTTTGAGTAGACGAACCTGTGTGTCTCTTTACTAGAGGTAATATGTCCTAGGGTGAAAGTCCCTAGGTGGCGTTGTCGGACAATTGCATGGGTACTTGGTCATGGTACCATTTAAGATCAGTATAGAGTATAAACAAATCTAGTCCCTTTAAATTCACCTCGACCGCCCCGCCACACAGTCATGATGTGAACCAATTCCTCCGGGATAAATAAAGTTCTCTGATTCTGATTCTGATGTTTCTTTGTTAATGACATAAACAGTGACATTTCATTACATGTATGTTGTATTTAAAGCAAAGTTCTGGTGGATAAGACGTTCCCTTCCCATGTCATGTGACCTATCAACAGTTCTCTCACTCCTACATGTCTGATTCTATTCAGTTATGAAGCCTAAAGCTGAGAATAAATACATACATTATATATATATATATATATATATATATATATATATATATATTACAATAAACATGGTACAGCATCCTCAGTATCATCCCAAACAACCAAAACAAAATGTTCTTATATGGTTTATAAAAAGATGTGTACAGAAATTGAGAACATATCATGTCTTTTTAGTGTTTAGAGTTTATCCCTATTAAATTAGGAAAAGTAAATAAATAAACTGAAAAATAAAAAAAAAGTAAATTACTACGTCAATGACATTAAATGTTGAATGTGTTCGAGTTGATCCCCAAACATACAGGGATGACTACTCTGTTTGGAATGACATCCCATCATATAAACACATGCTCAGTATATGAAATGGATGTTAGCCTCTTTCTACATTAAATATAGAGAGCAGAAACTCATACTTGACTGCAGGCAATTTACTTCTCATTCATTCTTCTGCTATTGTACCTCACCCATAATGTATTGTATGTTCTCCCAACACACGTTAAGCGTATAAGGTGCAATTTAATAATTCAGAACTCACTATGTTGCATGATTATGAGTCCATAAAGGCGGTAATACCATCACGGTGACATTTTGGGATCCGCAGTGGCTGCATACGAAAGGAGCTCCTGCAGTTTGGAGGCTCTGCGTCCTAGAGAACGTATTGAATTTTTAACTCGCGACAGCAGTTTTGACTTTTACAGAATATAAATGTACTGTTTTATCCGCTCGTGTTTGTATACAGTGGAATTTTTCTTTTTGCTTAGTTGCACTTTTCGTTTTTTTGTGTGGAGGAGGGAATGGGATAGACCGAACTTGAATAGTTTGAAGGCAAAATATGCAATCTACAAGATATTTTTCAAATATATTATTGCTGCTGAAATGTTTCTTGGAATCAAAGTGAAAAGACACACAATCTGAAAGGGTTGGGGCTTCATCTGAAGGCCACACTTCCTTCTTCTAGACATGGTGGCTTCTAACAAACCTCGCAATAAAAATAAAACCAAAATATTTTGGTAAAAGAAGAACAGGAAGCTGTGTTACTGGTGATGGTTTCTCAGCATTGCTTGAAAAACTTCACAAAGTTCTGAAGGGCTAAAGGTGTAATGGTCTGAAGGTTTGAAATTCTGAAGGCCGGATAAACTGAAGTTCTGAAGATCTGAAGGTCTGAACGTCTGAATTTCTGAGGGTCTGATTTTCTGAAGGTCTGTGTTTCTGATGTGAAGTTCTGAAGGTCTGCATGCTTTAAGGAAGTTGAGTTCAGGTTTAATGGACATGGTTGTGAATTTGACCTTTATCTGGGCTGAATATTTGAGCTAATTTAAGTATCTAATCCTGTCTTGGTCTCCTGACCAGATGCTGCTCACACTGTGCAGAATGTAGCTCATAAACACGGAGGATAAACTGCCAAGCGGCAGAGAGGTGGTCCGGACTCCCGCAACTCGATTAAGCACAGAGGCTAATGCAATTTGCTTTTATTATTTTCTCAAGACTCTGAGCATCCCACTAATTAGATTGAGGCTTGTAGGTTTTTGCTTTCTACAAAGACGTTAAAGGAGATGTGAGCCAGGATTAAAGGTTCATTTAAAAACTGAATGGTTTATCACATACACTCAGAGCACATGATTCTGACAGTGCGCATGTGCGTGCGTGTGTGTGTGTGTGTGTGTGTGTGTGTGTTTGTGTGTGTGTGTGTGTGTGTGTGTGTGTGTGTGTGTGTGTG
>JBBPDE010000040.1:20022981-20035131 GCA_037974605.1 Nannopetersius ansorgii | reverse complement strand
TATAAGCAAGAGTGTGTGTTTACTGGTTAATACACTGCTGTTTATTTAAAATAAACGAAAACAAACCAAGCCGCATTCTTTAGAACTTTTTGTTGCTTAACTTTGCTGTTTCGTGAACCGTACCGAACCGTGACCCCAAAACCGAGGTACATTAAACTGAACTGTGACCTTACATTAAAATGATCTGTGAACCGTTACACCCCTAATAAAACAACTGATTAAAATAGCAAAAAAATAAACAAGATCTGACAACAATTAAAATGAATGTATATATAATTCCTTTGCTAAATGTTATCGTAAAGTGAGATTTGTAATAATAATAGTAATTTTTTATTCATGGAGCTCTTTTAAAGTTACTCAAAGACACTTTGTAGCCAAATCCTTTAAACACAGTGTGGTTTGCGAGGTTTATGTCGGCGTGATGCTCTCAAATAGTGTTTGGGGTGAATTGAAGATGTACTTCTGTAAATCAGTGCTGAATATCCACCCTCCAGCTCTCCTCTGGCGTTTTTCCCCTCCGTTCACCCGGCACCTTACCAGGACACCTACTGGATTATTTATGGCCTCTTACCGACCACATGGGACACGATTGTCGCCAAAAATCCATTTACATCCTGATGTATACGGAGAAACAGCTTGTGATGACAGCAATTTCAGGCGGGAAATTACTCTGCACAGCTGAAGAGGCCACCGCTGCACTGGAAACGGGATGATTGACAGCTCAGCTGAATGCACAGCAAGGCCCGAAATAAAGGAATCATCACGAAGATCGGATTCGGCGAGACATGATGACATTTCTAAGGAGGCCCGAGTGCCCAAACTATGTCATCTTAAGAGAAATTTTTTCGTTCTTTTTTTTTCGGAAAGTAAAGCCATCACAACAGCACCAAAGAAACAAACAGTTACTTAAAGGGCCAATGACATTTTTTCCTGTTGTTCATGTGTTTACCCACTTTTTCTCTTACTGTTTCTGTGACCACATTCCAGTATCTTTTTATTAGACTGTGCCTTTAATACTGGGAAATTACAGCTCCACCCCTTCTTTTTTTAAAGCCATCCTGATTGGTTTACATTTACATGTACTGTATTTTGCAGACACCTACTTCTATTCCCTAACTGTAGGGGGCAGTCTCCCTGGAACAACTTGGGTATTGCTTAGGAATCCAGTGGTGGTCTGCTGAAGTTAAACACACCCCTGAATATTTAAGAGAATTCAGACAAATTTCAGTAGTTCAGGCACACTGGGGCTTTGCTAGAAATGGTTCTGGGTCCACAAAGTTGGAGGTTGGCGTTGTCCAAAATGCCTTGGTCTTCTGGAGCAGTAAGATTGTCCTTCACTGGGAGTAAGGGGCCCAAACCCTGAAAAACAGTTGTGTCCCTAAACTTTTGTCCATATAGTGTATATATACAAGAGCACCAGCTTTACATGGCACTGTGATTTCCAGCTACTTCTCACTTACTTTTCAACCGTTTATTGTCGAGGATTATTCTCCTGGGCAGGGACACTCCAGATGTCAAAGTGTAGCTTTTTGGAGTGTGTGGACTTTCTGAAGTGTGTGTGTGTGTGTGTGTGTGCGCCTGTGGGAGGGCCACAGCTGGGAGAATCAAGTGTTTTCACTGTGTGTTGTGCCAAGGTTAAGTGTTCTGAACACACAAAAACAAAACACAAACAAACAAACGAACAAAAAAAAAAGATTCTTGTAAGTTGGACATGAAACGCACAAAGTGGTTCATTATTCCGTCCACAGCATGGACACTGCTGCTCAGTATTCAGCAGGGAACGAGCGGTGGCACCAAGCGAAGAGGAATAAATATGCATGAGCTTCAGCGTGCAAACAAAAACTGATAAACAAAGTCAAGTTTATCAACTGAGAAAACTAGAACTACTCTTCAGTCTTAAGACGACTAACTCATTAACTGTAAACTACTATTATTATACAGTGTCCGTATTTCACTCCATTTCAGAACACATCTGCACCTGACTGCTTTAGTCACAGCTATGTTCTGATTGGATGAAAACAGGGCGTGGCTACTCTACAATAGGCTGAGCTGAGAGAACTACACCAATCAGCCACACCATGAAGAACATTGAAGATCTCTTTGATCTTGAAAGCAGAAAACTGAGTGAAAGGATCAAAGAGACTTTGGCAAGAACCAAAACCTGATGCCTGGTTGACTGAGAATGTCCAACATGGGAGGTCTTGTGGGATGTTCCCAGTGCTCAGTGTTCAGAACCTACTAAAAGTGTACCAGGTAAGGAGAACTGGGACGGGTTCCTGGGTGCCCGAAGTTCGCTGAATGTTGTGGGGAGTAAATACCAGCCTGTCTGGTCTGATCCCACTGAAGATCGGCTGGGAAATTGCCAGTGATCGGTCCCGGCTCCACTCGGTCCCTTCCCCAAGCTGGGGCAACCGCTATCTAAAGATCAGGCAGAGATTGTTGCTCCTGATCTTGATGTTTATGGACTACAGACTCTTCCAACAGTATTTACCCTCTGGACACTTAATCAAACCATCTCTGTTAGTCGTAGAGGACCTATCTGCCTATAACCTTATTCACTAAGACCTTCTCTTGTTATTTATTTACCATTCTTGTTCCTCCCTCTGGGTCGACCTGAGAAGGACGGGTTCCCCTTTTGAGTCTTGGTTTCTCCCGAGGTTTCTTCCTCCAGCTGAGGCCTTTGGCTCACTAGGGGCTCGGACCTGGACTTTGTAAAGCAGTTTTTACATGCTATATAAATAAAAATGAATTGAGTTGAATAGAACAAACTGCTGAAGACGTTTATGCTGCTCTGATAGAAAGGGGTCAGAACACAGTGCAGTGCCTCCTGCTGGGTACGGGGCTGTGTAGCTGCAGACCGGTCAGAGTACCCATGCTTACCCACATCCACCACCGAAAGCTATTACACTGGACATCAGAACTCAATCAAGGAGTGATGGAAGAAGTTGGTCTGGTCTCATGGATAATGTTTTTTTCTACATCATATGGATGGCCTTGTGTGTATGTGTAAAGAAAGTGAGGCGGTGGAGGCAGTGTAATGCTCTGGGTAATCTGCTGGAGAACCTTGGTGTGCAGTCTATAGGAGTTAAAGTAATGGCAAATTGAATGCAGGACCCAAGTTCAGCCCTTCATGGAGACACTGTTCCTAATGACAATTCTGCTTTCAGCAGGATGACCCCCCCCCTCCCAACCCTGCAAGCACTGTTCAAGAACCATTTGAGAAACATCACAAAGAGCTCAAGGTGCCTCAAGATTCCCCAGATCTCAGTTCGATCAAGCTTTTGTGGGACAAATTAGTCTGATCCATAGAAGAACCATCTCACAGCCTACAGAACTTAAAGGATCTGCTGGTGCAGTACATCAGACCTTCAGATGTCCTGTGGAATCCATGCCTCAACAGGCCATAGCTCCAATGTACAATATTGGGCAGGATTTAATGTAATGACTGCTCAATGTATGTAAATATTTTAATGACATCACAAGAACAGTCGATGTGGATTACTTTGATTTTGGGTTCTTTAGAAGTAAGGAGAGGGATGAAATGCCTATTCATTACTAGGAATGATTAAAGGACTATTTTTAGACCGCATCAGCTTGGATATCGTCTGAAAGCCACAGCTGAAGATAAGCGGCACTATAGCAGGCGGCTTCTCCAAGGCAGCACTTTTCTCCCGCTTCGTTTCTTCGTTGCTTTTACTCAGCTTTGACCTTGGAGTCGTTGAAATCTATCAGAAAACCTTCAGCCGCTGTCTATCCTTAACATTACAGCTAAAATGCTCTCCAGTGGAATCACAAACTTCAGCTTCATTACAGCAATTAAAACATCATATTTAAATAATAGATGTCATCATTCTGGGCCCTATTTGATGTTTTATAGAAAAACGTCTGAATTCTATGTATAACATTCTGGGCTCCTAATTTATTCATGTTCTTGATATTGAAAAACACTCACAGGAAAAGAAAACGCACAGAATAGCTGCATCCGTTAAATAGACGTGTTTGAATAAAGGGAATGAGCATAAACTAAACTTTTTCATTATAAGTGTGTTTGATTATGGAGTTGAGAGCTTGAGAGTCACTGGAGAGCCGGCCAGAACAATTGGCAGCCTCCCCAAGTGGGGGTTAGTTTGAATATATTGTTATGGCCCCATTTCCCACTACACAAATTAAAACTATGCACAAATTAACCTGTGTTCATGTTCACCATGATGTGTTTTTTTACACAGCCCGGATATTATGGGGCAGCTTAGTCCATGAGTGGCACTACTACCAAATCTGTGGGTTTCTCATTTGAATTTCTGCGATGATTAGGGTTAAGGTAAAGGTCAGGGATCAGATTTAATATCCATAAAACAATTCAAAGTAATAAAAAATAAATAGACTGTAGGTGCCAAATTAGCTTTTATGTTAATTCCTAATTCCTATGTTAATCTTTCTTTGTATATTGTGTATTAGTGTGTGTGTGTGGGTGTCTGTATGAGTAGCGATCATGTATGGCCACAGGTGTACCAGAGGAAAACTAAAGGGGGAAGGCCTAAACTAAAGAGGCTGAGGTCACAGCATCTGGGTGTGGCTGAGAGGGCAAACAGTCCTTTGAATGCTGCTCGGTGTTGTATGGAATAGTCATACGGAAACACTTCAATTGACTTTTGTTTTATTGTTTTATTTGCCTTTAATATACCTGTAAACAACATTTGTTAAAATAAATGGTCTTTGTCACCAGTAGTGGCCAACCAGGGAACAAAAGGGGTAACTGGAAAAGGCTACACAACCCAATACAGGATATGGTATTAAAATATTGTTTTTTCGTCTAAATATGAAGGTTATGGTTAGGGTTTGGGGTGTGGTTAAAAGTTGGGTTAGAGGTGAAGATTGGGGGTTGAGGCTGAAGATTACAGTTAAGGGGTATGATTGGGATAAGGGCCAGGTTTAGGGCTAGTGGTAAAAAGCTGTAAAATATCCTCATAAGCTCGATGTGCAAGACTTAAATGGTGTTGTACAGTGAACTACTGGCTACTTGTTATAAGTGTAATGTTAGGATTAGGGTTGAGGTTAGGGTTAATGTTAGGATTAGGGTTAAGGTTAGGGTTAAGGTCAGGGGTGTCCAAACATTCTTCATGAGGGCCACATACAGAACATTTTACGAATGGCTGATGTAACAGCTGGATGTCATTGCTGCCTGGTACCCAGAGGGGGCGCTAGGGGGCTATAGCTTGTTACAGGTTTCCCTATAAAAGAGGCAGTGGAAACGAGGCTAAGTTGCCAGCACCAGCAGAAACCCTGATAGAACCTGCATGCGATCCTGAGAGTTCCTCTTGCATGTGAGTAATGATTGTAGGTATGTGTTTAACTATTTTACTTTTACTTAACTATTTTTTTTTCTGCAGCCAACCCAGAATCCCCATCTCTTAAACCGGTAAAGAGCAGTCTCCTGCAGCATGACGTTCTCATGTCAGCACAAGCCCAATACCTACACATATGTTCATCCTCTCAGGGGATATCTGGAAAAGATCAAGACACTGAGAAAATTGCAGGAGGTGACTCATTGGCCAGGGATGAATAAAAGGTATGGGATTACTGTAGGAACTGTTCCAACTGTCAAAGGCAAAAATGGAATACAAGTGAGCCGGTAGTCCGACAACAGAAAACCCTAGGGTCAGAACCAGGTGTTATGTTAAGCGTGGATCTGATGGGACTTCCCGCCAGAATGAGTATCTTTTAGTGATAGTGGACTACAGCAAGTGGGTAGAGCTTTTCCCTTTGCGAACCACAATGGCCTCAGTTATAGCCCACGTTTTTGCAGGTCATCTCATCAGAGGAAACTTGGCCTTTTCCAAGCTACGGTAGAAGTCGGGTAGGATGAGAATCATCACATTGTGTTTCAATAAGTTCTAATTGCTGACTCTCTTCCACTTCTTCTGCATCCACCAGGAAGGGAGTCGAGAAAAGCTGGATTGCTTTCTCAATGGCAGAAAAATCTTTGAAGCGTTGACTGAATTCTGTCATTGGTGATATGATCACAGACACATATTTCCCCTTTTTAGCAGAAAGCTTGGCCTCTGGAAAGGCATATAGAATGCCTTCATGCGTGTTCATCTTTGCCTTGTACGCCCACATCAGAATGGTAGAGGAGGTCCCTGTATTCTGCTCTGACTTCAGCTCTGACTTCAGCTAAGAAAGCTTCAAATTCTCTGTGGTACAGCACTCATGCTCAAATTATGTTGATAGTTTTTACAACAGTGTTCACATCATCAAGCCGGACTGGCGCAGAGGGCTTCTTGGTGGATGATACAGTGCATTTTAACAGCCTCACCTTCATTCTCACGCACCCTGGTGTACACCAGAGATGCCATTCATTTGCACTAGCCTGTCATTGCTGGAGCCCTATCTGTTTGCCACATACCCTGTCCCATTTAAGTTCCGTCTTGTCAAGTGCATCTGACTCAGCTTCCTGAACCCATTGTTGTTCCCTTTAGGCTCGGAAGATCAAGAAGTTCCTTCATAAAAAAAACAAAATCAACAGCTTTGTCTGTGGTATCTATGCTCTCATCACATGCAGCCGAGTAAAAATCTAAAGCACAAGCTATATCTGACAGTTTAGTTGACGACAACTTTACAACTGTGTTTCTGGACAAGCTAACATTGGTGAATTCCTGCATTTTCTCAGAAAAACATAATTCCTGTGACTTTAGTGAAGCACTGTTTTATGAAGTCATCTAAGACAGCATTCCCATGTTGGGCAATGAGTTGCTCTACCTCATAACTGGCTAATGTGGCGTTTTCTTGTGTTTTGTTAGCACGGACAAAATACTGTTGCTGAGCTAACAGACTAGCCGCCATTTGCCACCGCTTGGTACCAGCATAGGTTGTGTAGGTTGGATGCTTGGTTTCATAGTGCCGTCGCACATTATACTCCATCACAAAAATATTCAATCATTCAGTGTCTGAAATTTTCCACACTGACTTGATTTTTGATCACCTTTGGCAAACTCTCTCTTTGTTTATGCTTTTTTTGTGAAGATGTTGCCTTGATCAGGACAATAGCTCTGCCTTGCTTTGAAATTAAGAAATACAATATGGTTGAAAACAAATTTTATGTGTGGGACATATTATATTATATTTTTAGAATCAAAAATGCATCACAGGATGCAGGTTGGACACCCCTGGTTAAGGTTAATGCTAGGACTAAGATTATGAAACAGAAGTGATTCCAGGGTGTATCTTTAGATATGTTCTTGCTGGTGTTACAAAAACACTGGTTTCTTCTATTCACGCTCCCCTTTGCTATGTTACTGCTGTCTGGTGGACAAAAGTGTAAAGATAAACACACAGACTGATGCACTTAGAGAATCTCGTGTATGAACATGTATTAAATAAGAGGTTGATCTGAAATGCACTGTAGCTATTTATATATTTATGTATGTTCTACTTTGGGTCTGTGTGTCACACATTTGTTTTTACTATTCATGTTTGTGTTGCTGCCCACATTCCTTATATATATTTAGGATAGAAAAGAGATAATTTTACTGAACATTTTTGAATGAAGCTTCCAGACTACTTAGTTTTGATAAGTTGTAATGCTAGCACTCCGACTGCAGCTGAATCGAAGAGAACGAGCTCCAAACAGTGTTTACATTCTCATTTTCAGTAGAAATGGGAGGCTTGTATTAAAGAAATGATGAGGCTCTCTCTAATCTTTTTTGCCTGGACTGTACAGAAAGTGCCGGCGGTGTGAGCTGGCATCTTTGCCGCTCCCACTCAGTATTCACTCTGTGGCTGCTCCTCTGATTGAACCATTACTGCCTCAATGATTTCAGGATAATAACTTTCTAAGCGATAGGCTTTTTAGCCCTCACTCTACCTGAGATATAGTGCCTTTTTCTCTTTCTTTTTTTAACGTCATGCTTACATTTTGAAGCACATTCATATTCTGAAGGTGAACTGCTCAGGATAAATTATGCAAATACTTCTTAACATGGATAATGATCACCAGCTCCTAAATTAAATTGTCAGAAAAGCTGAAGTCTTCACTTTTCTCATGGAAATTTAAAACATACAAGCCATTATTATTAGTATTATTATTGTTGCACCTGCCAGTATAACCAAAGTATACTATATATACACACACACTGATCAGCCACCGCATGTGAAGTAAAGAGCTTCAGTGATTCAGTTCTGAAGTTGATGTTACAAATGGGTGAAAGGATCTTAGACACTTTGACAAGAAGCAAACTGTGGCTTCTGGATGACTGAACCTCTCCAACACAGCAGGTCTTGTACGGGGTTCCAGGTATTCAGTGGTCAGAACCCGCCAAAAGTGCTCCAAGGAAATAGAACTGAAGAACCGGTCCCTTGGTCCTAGGCATCTGAGGCTCACTGATGTTTGTGAGGAGTGAAGATCAGCCCATCTGGTCTAATCCCACAGAAGATCTGCTGTTGAACAAACTGCTGAAGAAGTTCATGCTGCACTGATAGCTTTTTGCGGGGGTTACATTCCAAGAGCACCCGCATATAGTAAAAAAAAACACGTTGTTGGGTTTTGGTAAAAAATGCCTAAAAATGCATATTTTTATAATGTAAACCCTAAATATACCCCCAAATCTGCTCCCAGAACACTTTGTAATTTGAAACATTTTAATGCACTGTACTCCCCGCCGATATTTGCAACTCGGAATGTCGTGGGACAAAAGTATTTGGACACTGCAGCGAGGTCAACGGGTCCCCTTGCCTATGCATATTTTTATTTATTCATTTCCACAAAAAAGCAAAAAAAAAAATGGTGGATATTTGCAATTTCCATGTTATTGTGGGAATTTCAGCGTAATCTGAAATCTGACTGAACACTCGACTTCTGATCTGTGTAAAACTGGGGGATTAGTGTATATGCTGTAAGGCAGCTGGTAGCCTAGTGGTTAGGGCATTCGCCCTGTGATCAGAAAGTCGTGATTGCAATTCCCAAGACCACTAGGCACCTCTGAGGTACATTGAGTAAGGTACCGTCCCCACACACTGCTCCCCAGGTGCCGTGTTTCTGGCTGCCTCCTGTTTCACTTGGTGAATGGGTATAAATGCAGAGGTTGAATTTTGTGCTGTTCACATATATATAATATATGCTGGACAAAGATTAACATTTTAAATTAATTGCATAGTTTTTCACAAAAAAGGTTAACACACTGCTGTTAAAAAGCTCCTTATTTGTTTACACAACTGCAGTTCAAATATTTATGTAATCAAATCAAATATAAAACTAAAGCTATTTGCCACACCTTTTATCTAGTTTGTTATAGAAAACAAGTTCCCTCAGAGTCCAGAGTAGGCTATTATAGTATTAAAAGATATGAAAATCTATGTATCTGAATGCAATGTTGGTCAGGTGTCCCATTACTTTTATCCATGTAGTGTATGTTTTAATTTATATTAGAACCCTTTATTTTCTGAAGCCTCCAGCATCTGCGTCCTCCATTGTGTCCATGACAGCACACTGAGGTGTTTTCACTACCCCTACCACACCTGATCCAACTAATCTGCTCGTTAACAAGCTCCTTCTGTGCTGAAGTGTTTCTTAAAAAAGAGAAAGAGCTTGAAGGTGGGGTGGGGTGCGGGGCGGGGTGGGGTGGGGTGGGGTGCGGGGCGGGGCTTGGTGGGGCGGCCTCCAGGACCAAGAGTGGGAAATACTGGAATATCTCAGAACGTTTTCACTTCCTGTTTAAACGGGCTTGTAAATGTGAGGAACCTCACATCATCGTGTAATTTTCCATGTCTTTTATATTATATGGAGGTTCTTCAAACTTTACTCACACATCTCGTTTGCAAAAATGGTTCTCCAAAGAACAGTTGACTAAAAGGCTCTTTGGGAAAGCCAGAAAAGTTCTGTGCCTCCAAGCAAAGATCCCTTTCTGTGAGTTCATGCTTTATAAAAGGAAATGTTCCATTTATATATGTACTTATTTCAGCCTTGTCTGAAATGAATAAAATATTTTCACAAAACACAAGTGGTGCTTAACCACCCATGAAGCTGGAAGTGTGTGTGTGTTTGTACCTGGGAAAATTCGAGGCAAATCAATATTATTTTTGATTCAACCAGCCAGAGCAACACACTTCAAAGAAACCAGCACTTATAAACCTGATAATTGTACATGGTTCACATCAACTGTCCACTAGCAATGTCCTCCAGAATCAAAAAAGATTCTTCTGATAAAGATTCTGAGTCACTTACTGATGTTCCACCAGCTGAAACCAAGCTGCTGCAGAAATCTTTCTGACAAAAATCATACAATAATCTTTACCTCATAAAGTCATTGTTCGGTTCAGTCCGTCCAAGTTGTCTTGTTCTGTCAAAAAGAAGCCAAAGGACCAGCCAGAGCACCTAACCTCAAAGAAGCAGCTCTTATAAACCTGATTCTTGCAGCTGATTCTCAACAGTCCATTACTAATTTCCTCAAGAATTAAAAAAGACTTTTCTGATTATTGCTGCAAAGAACTTATATTGGCAACTTCTACTAAGCATCCAAACTTCAAGACAAATCCCCCAAAAAAGCTAGGCTTGCGTGAGAGACTTGGTAGTGTAGCGGTAAAGTCCTTGCCTCTTAAACCATAGGGTCTTGGTTCAAAATTTGCCTCTAACATGCATAAAAATGATGTAAGGAACTAACTTTTAAGACAGTTAAACCTAACAAACTTAAAACAGTTGTGCTAAAGTAGCTAGTTCACTCGTACTGTCTAAAAGTTCGACGCCATTTTTTGTACAGTAAAACTGTCTCTCATTTCATTCTCTATAACCCCAGCTTCTCAATGCTCAAGAGCCCGGGTGGGGGGGCAGACACAAATGTCGTCATCCCCTTCGTAGGTAGTGGTGTTTGTGGAGACCCCTGCCCAGGACTCGAACCTATGACCTCCGAATCTTGGAGGCATCACTCTCACCACTGAGCCCAAAACTTGGCTTCCATTTTTTTGGACATTTGACTTTTAGTCTTTTTAGAAGGTCTGCTGGTCAAGATGTAAAGTTAAAGGCGCTGATTTGAATCCTATCTGTCTGTTTTTGGAGGCAACACTCTTACCTCTGAGCAACAGGGCCCACACCCAGCTTCTGTATTTTTGGAAATGTGACTTTCAGATGAGGTTTGCTGTTCAAGACATAAAGCTAAACAGACTAGAACCCACAAGCACCTGGCATTGAAGGCAGTTCTCTTACCACTAAGTCACAGGATTCCATGCATAACCTGGCTTTTTTTGGGGTATTTGCCTTTTATGTGAGGTCTGATGTTCAAGAGATAATGCTAAAGGCTCTGCTCAGAACCTGGTCATGGAAGCATTGCTTTTACAACTGAGCCACAGAATCCCACATCTTGCACTCAATTCTTTGGACATTTGACTTTCAGATGAGGTCTGCTGGTCAAGATATAAAGTTAAAAGCTCTGATTTGAACCCCAACCTTCTGGTTTTGGAAGCAACACTGAGCCACAGGACTCTATGGGTAGCCTGCCTTTTTTTAGTCATTTGACTTTCAGATGAGGTCTGTTGTTCAAGACATAAAGTTAAAGGCTCAGATTAGAACCCCAAACTCCCAGCTTTGGACGGAACACCCTTACCACTGAGCCACAGGATCCCACAGCAAAGGTGCCTTTTGGCTTTCAGATAAGGTCTGATGTTCAAGACGTAGCTGAAGGCTCTGTTTAGAACCCAAAAATGCCTGGTCTTGAAGGCAGTGCTCTTAACACTGAGCTACATTTGACTTTCAGATGAGGTCCGATGTTCAATACATAAAGCTAAAGGCTCTGATCCAAAACTGCAACTGCTAAGATCTGAAAGCAGCACTCTTTCCACTGAGCCACATGGTGACGTGATTGAAGTAATATGGAATCACAGAGGGACCAAAAAGCGCAAGTAAATCATAAACCTGGATTGTAGTGTGGTGCAATAATGCTAACTCTTCCTCAGATTTACACATACATGAAAATATAAGCAAGTGTGTGTTTACTGATTAATACACTGCTGTTTATTTAAAATAAATGAAAACAAACCAAACTGCATTCTTTAGAACTTTTTGTTGCTTAACTTTGCTGTATCGTGAACGGTACCGAACCATGACCCCAAAACCGAGGTACGTACCGAACGTGACATCTGTGTACCATTACACACATATATATATTA
>JBBPDE010000040.1:20004697-20022881 GCA_037974605.1 Nannopetersius ansorgii | reverse complement strand
GGATTGGGCACGGAGAGCTTAATATATAACCCCAATCCCATTAGAGCCGCACCCGCAAAATTGAAGGGAGGCATTATGAGGCCTGAGCACCAGACAGGATGTGGAAGGATTCTTTGATGAGGTCAGAGAGGCTGTCCCATGCTGCTGAGCCTCGCAGTTTGTCTCAGCCCTCGCCACGGATTTGCCGGAGGCAAAATGTATCATTAGCGGATCTGAGCACCGGCGGGGCAGGGGCAGGTGAGTGATCCGTTTTTTCCTGCCCCTCTGTGGGGTAATACGCCATGCATGAGAACACAAAGCCCGTCCGCAACACAAAAGAACAAAGTCCCACTATGCCCCGTGGCTACTCTTCAGCCAGTGGATCGCCGAAGCCACGGTGGAGACGGCCATGTATAATTAGCCTTCTGCTCCGCACGCACGGATATGTGGGTTACAGAACAGTCTCCCAGTGATGCTCTTAACACACCGTCACTGTCTAAAGAAAATCCATTTTTTTCATCTCTTTTCACTCTGCAAAGTCCTTTATTAAACTAACAGAAAAACTGTAATGATTATCTACACCAGACAGTCACAACATTAAAACCACTGCTGGTGGGGGGGGGGGGGGGGATGGGGGGGTATTCTATCAGGCAGTGAGTGAAGAGTCGGTTCTTGAAGTTAATGTTGGAAGCAGAAAAAGAGGTGAAAGTATCTGAGGCACTTTGTCACGAAACATGTCAGGACAACTGAATGTCTGGGGGGCGGGATCCTAGTTTGCAGTGGCTTGGTCTTTACCTGCTTTCCTTTACCTTCTAGTGGTCTAGATATGTTCACACTCACATTAAAGAATGTCCAGAAGATCATCCTTATGATAGTCAGGTGCTGAAGAAGAGTGTGACAGCAGCTCAGCATCAAATTCTCAACCAGTCTACGTCCCATTACGCGAGCTTTCTGGTGGTCAGAACACCTAAACAAGTAGTCTGGTGGGTAAAATACTTGCATCTGAACCTGAAGACCACAAAGTTGCAGATTGGAAACCATTACTTTCTACCACTGTGTCCTTGAGCAAGACACTTAACTCTCAGTCTCTCCAGGGGGACTGTGCCTGTAACGAATGACTGTAAGTCACTCTGGATAAGGTCATTTGCCAGAAGAAAACCTCCTTTGAGGATGTTTGAGACATTTCCAATTCTGACATGCACATTATCACATTGAACATGGATAAGGACCCAATAGTAGAGCACAAATATAGGAGGTTTTATAGCAATACGAAGTCAGCAAATACAAAAGGCAAACATCCAAAAACATAGAAAAGAGTAAAATATCAGAAAATCCAGCAACAGGCAGTCAAAGTCTTGTCCACAAGGAAAAAAGGGTAATCCAAGGTCCAGGAACGCAGAGAATAAACACAATCCTACACACAGAAAGTACGCTTGGTAACTAGACAGGGCTTAGTATACTTTGCACAGGTAGATTGTCCTGAAGGTCTATTTATACTACCTGAACTCAGGTGATACCGATTTCTGCCATTCATGCTAATTAAACCTGTTTTTTCAAATAGGGGGATAAAACTTTCAGAAAAGATATTGTTCTGAATTTACAAGTATTAGTACTATTATTGTAATTGTTATTATTATGACGATGATTATTATTAGTAGTAGTAGCAGTAGTTTTAGCAGTATTATCGTTATTAGCTTTCTTCTTAGTACTAGCATTAGCATTTATAGCATTATTATTTAGTGTATTCTCATCATTATCATCCAAAAATGCAATTATCACATCGGCACTGTTGGTGAGTAATAAGGCAAAGTACAACCTGACTGTTTTTTTTAAAGGGCACCCCTACGGGCCTCGGCCCAATTACGCCATATTGAAACGCCATTATCTTTGATGTGCCACATCGAATGGCAGGTTAAGTGTGACTGCGTCTCACCAGTGTGTTGCTTTCAGCTCTCCATACCATTTAGAATAATATCAGGGTTTCCACCCGGGGGCTCCGGCGATTTATTTCCTAAAGTTATTTAATGTAACGGAGGCGCAGGCTCCTATCTTACTTTTAATTAATTCCATAAATCATTATTAATAACCTTTAAAACTCCCATCTCCATGCCTGTAATCACCATAGTCAATCTTTGGTGTCAGTTTTGATTGCCAATCCATGTCCTCCTCTAATTGACCTTGTCCGCGGAGGAAAGAGCGCGAGGCGTCGCCTTCCCCTCTGATAGCCCATTTATTCCTGCCGCACGTTAAGAGTGCGCCGAGTTTGTTCAGGAGCTCTAATTCAATACCATAGCCTTTAAAGGCAGGAGGTAATATGGTCCACTAGCACTGCCTGAGAAATATGAGCAGATTTTGTTTGAGTACTTTTGAGATGTAGTTATTTTTAGGCTTTTTTTGGGGAGGACTTTTTAAGGCTGTCGTCAATTAAAAAGTACTTGTGATTTGATTGCAGGCAGCAGGAGGCTGGAAAAGAGCCACATCGAAGAGTTTTAGGGTTTGTTACTGCTCTAATCACTAACAGCTTAAGAAGATTAGCAGCTAAAACCCCCTCGAACGTGAGGAGATGACTTCTGCAGTTGTTAAGCTCAGCAGAAGTTCAGACCGTCGCTACATTACTTTAACCCCTTGGCGTGTAGTGTCACACACAGTTGCGCTTTCTGACTACTTTACACTGAAGCACAACATCACACCGGCATAATCTTGAACATTTAAAAAGGAACATTCTAACTGATCAACACTGCAGGTGCACTGCAAAACTGGAGATTCAGGATTGCAGTCGATACACCATCACCGTTACACACACACACACACACACACACACACACACAACCTCACACTCACACACACACACACACACACACACACACACAATCTCACACTCACTCACACAAACACACAACCACACACAGCCCATCAGGAATTAAATCACACTAAACTCGAGCTGCAGCTTAACAGTTGACGCACCAACTGATGGATGGAGCGCTGTGCAGAACACAAGAGCACAACACACACAGCCAAGAAACACACACAACCAACACACACAAACACAACCAACAAACACACAACCAACACACCCACAACCAACACACACATACACAACCAACAAACTGTCTTGCACACCAGTCATGTGACACGCACAAGGACTTGTAGTGCATCACAGACTATAAATACCGGGAAATGGTATTTCCTCACCACTCAGTTGAGTCCCATGCCCAACCTTGACTCATCTCATCCAAGTCGTCAACTGTGAGTAATCCAGTTCCTTTCCCTTTCTCTCTTTTGACTGTGTGTGTGTGAGAAAGCGGATTCCTGGTGGGAATCATTACTCTGGCTGAGGGACTTCTAAGAGTAAAAACATGGAATACCTGCCTTCACGAGTCACACATGAGTTCACCGACCGCATGACACTGGCCATACTGTGTCGGTCTTCATTCCTCACACAAACACACACACACAACCTACACGCTTTACTTTTTGCGTAGCTATTGCTAGACCGGAAAACGAGCCTTATTCGTTCAGCACTACTATGGCACTGTAACCATAGCAACCCGTTTATTGCACAAGTGTTGTTCTGTCTAACGAGTCAAAGGCAAGTGGTAAATCCAGCATCCAGGTCAACATTGCCTCACAGATGAGAAAAGTAACATCTTTGTTATATAGTATATACAGTAAACGTTCCAAGAGCACCTGTGTATAGGTGATGTTGTGATACGAGGAAAAAAATGTACATTTGTATAGTATAAACCCTAAATATGTATATTATAGTATATAGTATAAACCCTCCCAAAACACTTTAATTGCATTTTAAACTGAGCTTAATACATTACCCCTAATACAATACCGATGTTACCCCTGGACTGTAATTCATGCACACGTGTTTTCTTTTGTGTGTGCTGTTCTTATCTTTGGCATAAGCATGTAAATGCAGTAATAAATTAATTTAATTTACAGTAAAAAAAAATACACAGCTTTAAGAAAAACAAAATGAAAATCATGGGAACACTGTAGACACTCCACAGGGGAAATTCTGAACTGCAGCTACGTCAAAGGGCAGCAGCCAATCAGCAGCAAGGAGAAAAAAAATTCTCAAATTGGCTACTTTTCTGCCACACCCCGTTATTCTCGTTGTTTATGCTTGGGTGCAGTGCTTAGCAACCCAGCAGAGGACAAGGGGGCATCACAAAAGTTAAAAAAAAAAATGCATAGGATATGTGCAGTTTCCGCATCAGTGCAGGGGTTTCAACGAACAATTATTAGTTCAGTTCTCAGGAAAAATCTGCGATGGACTGAAACAGCTAATGCTGATCTTCATTAAAGTGTGGGCTTACTGTCTTCACAAAATCAAAGAGATGTCAGGCAGTAACTCTCAGTATCACCACTCACTGCAGTCAGCAAATACAAGGACAATAAAACAAGGTAACAAATAGAAGCGCACTAACAAAAACACAGCAATGAGTATGATTGTTTAAAGTAGGACTGTTTTAAGGCACATGTTTAAAAGCAAGGGTTTGCTTTGAGATTTTCAACCTCAAGAATGTGACCCAGAAAGGCGGTTTTCACTGCAGATCACAGGCTTTCTGTTGTCTCAGCATCGGAAACAGGATTTAATAAGCCTTGCCACTTTTGAGTAGCTGCTGTACTCATGTCCACCAGAACCTGTAACTGCAGTTAAAAATGAATGAGCAAAAATTGAATGGAAGTATGATATTTAAAATTATTTTAAAAAATGACAAAGTTTTGATATTTAATAATTTGAAATAAGTATCTGAACCATGTTTGTATGTTTAATAAATGTAAACCAGTAAATAGTTTTGTACAAGTTTTATTGTTTATTAAGTGTATAAAAGCATTCACATATAAATATATGCATATATGAAATAGGTTCTACAAAAATTTTCTATATATAAGCATCAGGTTTACAGGTTGAAAAACATGTGAACGCTTCCAGAAACCCTCCATCTTTGCTGCTGACACACAGGTAGTTGAACTGAACAAAACTGATGGTTGTAAACTATTTTCGACTACATCCTTCAGGCAGAAAAACACTACAACAAACATCTTCTGTCCTCGTGTGTATCGTAGGAGGGTTGGGTGTGTGGAGCCTTGATTCTGTCTGAGAGGAGCAGCACGTCTGTCCGGGGAGGACTTGGATCCTCCAGCAAGGATCATCAACCTCCTGGCCTCCTGGAGCTGCTGCATCCCAAAACCCAGTTTAACTCAGAGATTTCAGTAGCCTGGATTTATTATCCCTGAGAACACAAGCTGCACTGATCCGTGCCAGAAGCGCAACAAATCATCATCATGCAGCAAAACAGCTCCTTATATGAAAGTTCGTCTGGTGTGTGTTGGCGCTCGATGTGTTAGATACCATGCTGAGCTTTGTTTGGGGTTCCTGTGTCACATAGAACCAAAGTTATTGTCATTTATAAACATTTTAAACATAAAACCACTACTGGGGTTTAAAAACATCGTCACACGCAAATTAGCATAAATAACAAAAAATAACAATCTTCTTTTATTCTAGGTTTTAGAAACAAAAAGAAAAAAACACAAGATCTTTGAACCCAGGAGTGGGTAAAACCCGCAGAGGTAGGGGTTCCGGACAGTGACCTAGTGGCGGTGTGCCGAGAGAAAGAGCAGCGAACGGCAAGCGTGTAGGAGATCAAACAATGGTTCTAGACTGTTTTACACTGACTATATTTGTTGAATTTAGATTTCTCTGATACACTGAGGGTTCTGAGGATTACAATACCTCCATTGTGTTTGAGCAGGAGGAGAAAAAGGAAGGCCTCTGAAGATCTAGCTCCAAAAGCTGCCATTTAGTGAAGCTGGCAGAGGGTCATAAATGCTCATCAGAAGTGAAATGTCCTGCTTGTCATTCAGTGCTGGTGCTGGAGGGCCTGTAATGAGTGCTGAGCTCCTCTGCATATGTTTACAGTGACGGCTGATCTGCCCATAACCTGCTGTACCACCAGCATCACCATCTCCACTTCCGCAGACGTGTATCGCGATTAGCGGAGCTGCTGTGACAAATGAGTTTGTTTACTGGTGGAGCTCACGTTCAGGAGGTGGAACTGGTCTAGACATTCACAAAGTCCTCTTTCCTGCTCCACTTGATCCACAGTGCAGCTCACCTTCCTCCCAGGAGGTTCCTGAATGATGATTAACATGCAGAAAATTATGCAACATTGAAGCAGTTTTTAGATGGAGAAAACAATTTATATCAACATTTTTTCATTTTCCGTCCATTTGCGGTGAACAGGCCCAGCAGTGACTGGAGGTGAATTAATTAAAGATCAGTTTTCTACCATTGATTAAGAGATTATTGCAATAAAATTCATGAAAACAGCTGTAGGAACAACTTTAAATAAATACACCAATAAATAATTAAGTAGTTAACAAAAAACAACAACACATACATGTTTCAGTCTATCAGATTATTAAAATAATCAGATTATTAAAATTGGCTTTATATATGTATAATCTACATCTACATAATATATAATATTATTTACATTCCCCCTTACTTACCACTCCTGCCAATCAGGGACTTTTGAAGAATCTCATTAGCAAGAGCAGGTAGAACTAGACATCTTAGAAAGGTGGATCTCCAGGACCAGGGAGGTTGATTACGGCTTTAAGACTAAAGAGATTTGTTTACTTCTCAGACCCAATTGTCCTATTTAAAACTCTCAACGCTATTTTCTACTTCAACCCTCATGTTCTGTTTATGCCTGGAGTTAGTTTGACCAGCAATTGAAACAATTAAAATTACTACCCACGTTTGTATGTCTTTTGTATTTCCTTTTTGTTTCTTTGCTCATGACCTAAATAGAGCTTTGAATAAAACACACATAATTAAATATCCAAGTTCTGGTGGAAAAAATATGTTTGCGCCCATGTTTGTTCTATCAGTTCTGTCACTCCTACAGGTTCAACTCTAACTAAGGCAGAGGGAAATTTCTCTTTTAAAAATTATAATTATAATTGTCCATTATCCTCAATCCCATCCAAAACAACCTAAACAAATTTTGATTTAAAACCAGCTAAAATGTGTACAGATACTAAAAGTCCTATTAAAATTAGAAAAATTAGGTAATTTAATATGAAGTCATTTATTATCTAGGCACTAGTAATTTAATATGATGTGATTAGGCTAATTGAACTGGGTCAAATTGACCCAAAACATTAGAAGAGCATTGAGTCTCGCTCTCGTTTTTGATCTAAACAAATAGGTAAGTTTCTCAGGACAAAGGCTGGATCTTCTATCCCTCTTCCCGGTTTTGCTCCTCCTCCCGCTCTTCCCCGTGTATTAATAGAGCCTCAGGAGAGTGGCCCGGACGTCAGGCCGTATCTCGGGAAGAGATTGGCGAAGGTAAATGAAGCCTGAACTTGAGAACAGACCTACCTTGCCTTCTCGAGGGGATGCTCTGAGCACATTAAGTGAAACATCAGTAATGTGAAAAAACAAATGGGGTGGTGGGGGTGGTGTGAAAACCCCTGAGGAATCGTCTTGCCAGCATTGCATCAGGCCAGGCCATAAATCTCTGAAACCTTAGCTTCTCGTAGAAAAGAGGAGCTGGAGGAGGAGGAGGCTCCCCGTTGCTGTTTTCCCTCAAACGCAGAGGACATAAGATGGGCCTAATCAGGAGGGAAGTTTACAGGATATACGAGGGTCTCAGTGGGCTGTTTTGTTGGGTATTTAGAAGCTCAGGCGAGGTGGCTGGCATAACGGCCCCACTGTTAAGTGCATCCCTGCTTGAATGCCGAAATTTTCCATTTAAAAGTCGCCTCGCAACACGATTTGGATAAAGACAAATGAAGTTTACACTTTGCCGGAGAGCGCAGGGGGATTAGTGGTAATAAAGATGCATTAGAAGCTCCTTGGCGATGCGTTTTGTCTCCATGGAGCCCGTGGGGCAGGTAGACAGCAGCAATATCTCACCAACGGGCTCCTCATTGTCTCTTGTCAATCAAATTTGTGCATATGATAACACACTGCGGTGCGCTGAGCGTCCATATTCTGTCCTCTCTCTCTCTCTATTTCTCTCTCTCTTTCTCTCTCTCTCTCTATTTCTCTCTCTCTTTCTCTCTCTCTCTCTCTCTCTCTCTGGGAAAAAAATAAATAAATAAAAAAGAAAAGACCCATCTGTTATGTCTAACACCTAGAAATGACTGCAGACCACTTATTCTATTATTAGTAAGAATAGATTGTGTTGCACCGAGGAGGCAGAGAACTGTTGACACAAGCGTAAGGTAAAGTCATCCTTTGCCTCTCGAGAGGATGAATCCCAACCTCATCTGCAGATTTTTTCATTTATAAAGGACCAAAAAGAATTTGCCAGGTGTGTATGGGGGAGGTATGAGCATTATATCACTTATATATATATATAAAACCAAGTACAAAGAGAGAAATTTGAGAACCATGTATTGCCAAAATAATTGCTTTTTATTAGAAATACAATTCATTCCTAACTTTTAATGTTTATTTTTTAGATCATAAATGAAAATAATTATGAAGCATTTTTAAACTGGTGTTTTTAAACTGTGTTCACATCTACTTTTTATAGTTCATACAAGGAAAGTAAGAAATTAAATTACTTCATCAGTATAAAGAGTTATAATACTGTTATGAGTTTTTGTAAAAGGCTGCTGTAAAGTCAAAGCCATTAAATTTGCTCACATTTGAATAGTGATCTTGAAATGAACACATTATAATGATTAAAGTATATTATTATTATTATTATTATTATTATTATTATTATTATTATTATTATTAGAGAAACCAGTTGATCTATTTTCTTCTTCTTGCTCTGGTTTGTGATGTTTCAGGACCATGGACAGCTCCACGTTCTCTCAGAGTGAGAGTGACTCAGCTCCCACGACCAGAACAACTGAAAACCCTTGAGTGCTCTTACATCAGTATGCAGGGACCCGTGTGAGCGCGCTTTAGCCTTTGGCAATAAGTGTTTTCTTTTTTTTTCCTGGAGAAGCAGGTTTTTGCTCACTGTTCTCCAACTCTTTGGACTGGTTTGACACTTTTCTGGCTCCTGTCTGTCACTTCAGGAAAAAGAAGAGGAGTAAATGTGATTTTTTTCTGGGCTGGACTCTGTTCTTAAACTATGCTGAATAATTCTGAATACACAAGCGTGCTGGTTAAAGTGCCACACGCCATTTCACAGTCGAGCGGCGTTGACGGAGCTGTTTGCAGATTAGTTAGGAGCTGAATTCTCATTCCCTGGGGGCTCTGCCTGCTCTCATTGGTCATCTGGGCCAGCCTGGCCTCATTTGCCAGTTAATTGCGTTCTATACTTGAGCTAAAGACCTGTCATCTGTTTCTGTGGGTCCATTTATCTTACAAATAACCTACACCGGACCTGCTAGGCCAGAGACACCAGTACAGATCGTTTATGTGCAGCAGATTTAAGGAGCAATTCTCATAATTCCTCTCACTTCTTTTTCAGATTTTTTACTTAGTTTTTGCCAGAGATGATTTATTTTGGACCAAAATATTGGGAGGGCAAGTATATGAGTATGTGTATGTAGAGTATGTGGATGGATGGATGGATGGATGGATGGATGGATAGATATTGCAATGCATATTACTATGTGGAAGTTCAATTCCTGCTATGCGGCGGAGTCACTGATAGAACTCTTGCTGATATAATCACCGGTTCCTCAGTTCTCTGAGGGCTTGCGGGTTCCATCTCTCTGTCTGTGGAACCGGATTGATCGCCAGGAGGACCTGCTTTGCGATGATGGACTCGCCGCTAATCACTGATGCGTCTGCTCGCTGGTTTCTGAGGCAGCGTGAAGCTCGTTATTGGAGGCGAATTAATTGCAGATATGAAACGATCTCACCGAGGGTCCATCAGCCAGCTGCAGCTGTCGCGCCGCCACGTTCATCACACTGACTCCGTGCGAGCGAGTGGGGTCTTCAGGGGTGGGATCAGGGGACCTTTCCAGGGGGGGATCAGGTGACCTGGAAGTCTTACTGTCTTGTAAATAGTCCCATGCAACATGGGACCACTTCCCCTGGTTCACTTTTATTTATTTATCTTTGTGTCTAACAGAGGACTGTCCTACTGTGAGCATCGTCCTCGTTGCCGGTAATTATGCAAATGACACGTTAATGAGGTGTAATTCAGAATTCATAAAACAGCAGGAATAAACTGCTAAAAGACAGGCATTCTTAATGAGTGAGAATGAGAGTTCCGTCATCGAGGGGGCCGCGATGCTAATTGTTTAACTACCACTGTTTCTTAAATGCTGCTGATTCGTTCCCAGGTCAGGAATATTCATGACAATTTGCATCAATTAATCAATCAGGCAGAACATTAGCCAGTTAGCCATCAGTTCCTTGGGAGCAACAAGATGCCACTGCGTGCCAGCAGCTGAAACCGCTCACCGCTAAATGAGCCGCCTCACTGATGGGCTCTTTCAGGTTTGGTGGATTCCTACAGTACTGTGCAAAAGCCTTGAGCTAACTCTCACAACTGTTGATATGTAAATACATGTAAAAATATTAATAAAGTCAGTTATAACGGAACTCTGAATTTACAGTTCAGCATTTCAGTTGAAATATAATTAGAGTCAATTAATTAAGAACTGTAATTATTTAAGTCTCAGTAGAAGTCTTGAGCCACCCTTCATTTCTTTATACCTTTATTTGAATCATTTTGTTGGTGCTTATAAAACTGTGTGTCAAACTGTCTTATATTTAGCATACTGAGTAGATTAAATTAAAAAAGTGTCCACAGGTTGTCTCCAGAGGTGATATTTTGTTTGTATTCAGTGGCCTTGAACCCAAGACAGGCCTTCCCAAGCCTAAATGTTGTGATCCTGGAGGAACATTGTGGTCATGGAGGAACAGTTGTGATCCTAGAGGAATGGTTGTGATTCCGTTGTGGTCCTGAAGGAACAGTGTGGCCCTGGAGGAACATTGAGGTCCTATAGGAACAGTTGTGATCCTAGAGGAATGCTTGTGGTTCTGGATGAACTCTGTGGTCCTGAAGGCCTGCTGGTATCTTTGAACCCAAGACAGGTCTTCTTAAGCCTAAATGTTGTGATCCTGGAGGAATGTTGTGGTCCTGGAAGAAAGCTGGGATCCTTGAGGAACATTGTGGTTCTAGAGGAATCAGAATCAGGATCAGAATCAATTTTAATGGCCAAGTATACGTACATATACAAGCAAATTTGACTTTGGTATGTGTTAACTATACATACAACAATAGACATATAGTAGTATACATTCAGTGGGTAAAGGTACTGTAGGCACATACTGTAAAATAAAGACAACAATACCCATGTGGGCACAAACATACACAAAAAGTCCCTCCACAAAGACCACAGCTTTCCTCCAGGAATGGTCATGGTTCTGGAGAAACATTGGGATCCTGAAGCAATGCTGGGATCCTGGAATAATGTTGTTTTTATGGAGGAAAGTTGTGGTTATGGAGGAATGTTGTTTGGTTTCATTGCATACTGTGTTTATGCCTCTTATGACAATAACCCTACTTGACATGACTTGACCCCAAGCCCAAATACTAAATGTCATGCCAAGATTTTGAGTGTTTGATCACTCTTAATGATGCAAGACATAAGTTTGCTCATTATTATGTTCAAATCACTAAAAATAGTGACAAAAACTGACAGCGAAATGTCTTCAGGTCGTCTCCAGAGGTGGCATTGATGGCTCTGAACCCAAGAAAGGCCTTAAGTATTTGCACCCAAACCTTCCTGTAATCCAGAGCACTTTTTTTCCCACACAGGCTTCAAATTAAAGGAAGATTATGTAAAAGCCATAACAACCGTCTGCACAAGCAGGTGAGTGTTAGGGTGATAAAACGCTGAAAGAACGGAAGGTAAGATGTGATTTTCCCTCAGTATATTTGGCCCTTTTCATCTTCTCTCTTCGATGCTGCTAATAATCTCCGCCGCCTTTCAGCTCCGACATCCGTTCCTCTTATTGCTCCTCTCAACACGTATCCTGCTGAGTGACCTTCTCCAGCAGCTTCATCCAAAAAAAAAAAATCCTCCAGGGAGCTTTTGCGCAAGCGGAAAACGCCATGAAGCATAATAATGAAATATAAAACATTATTAAAATGATGTGACCCCTCCATATCATAATAACAGACTCATTATTGGATATTAGTGTCTCACCTGTTGAGCTCTGGTTTGAAAAAGAAATCAAAACTAGACCAGAGACATCAGTAAGAAAAAACATCAGTAAGAAAGTGAGGAAATGAATGATCTATATGAGACAATTAAAGGTGAAGTCAAGGAAATAAGGACCATCTGTGACACTGAGGCTTTATTAGTTATTATAGAATAATAACATTCTTTTATACACTTTAAATGTAAAATATATAGTATATAATGTATCACATAGTAATGTGTATTTGAAGAATTTGAAGAATAACCAGAAAACCATACAATAAATGCTGCCCAAAATGATAATTAAAAAAAAGCAATAATAAAGAAAAATCATAAAACTTTATGGATCCCGGAGGAAACTGCTTATGTTATGACTGAACAGTCACACAAAGACAAGAACAATTTAAATATGCCCAAAGTCAAAATAACAAATGTTATACTGGAATTGAGAGGTATACAAACGGGGTTACTACCGTGTTCTACAAAACAAGAGTAAAATTGGTACTTATAAAGCATTATTGTTATTGTTATTTATCAAAATGAAACCTATTATAATGTGTAATAATGTAGGTTGTGCTATATTGTGCGATTCTCCTATTGGATGATAAATAATTTCATTGTGTTTAATGACTTCTTTTGTGCAATAGTTTTGTGTCAATACAACTGCTCTACAGTAACACCCATCTAACCTCTTTGTGATTTTAGTAACTGTAAGTTATTTATTTATAATAGTAATACCCCAGCATTTGTGTCTGTAGCATAGAGTATTTTCTGAAGAGATTTTTTAGATTTATTAAGACTTTATATTTTATATTGTGTCTCTGTGCAGTCGTGACATATACAATTTCTTCTGGGATCAAAATCGTTTTTCTGAATCTGACTAGGAATAGTAACTGTACAGGGTGACCAGATATGGATCCACAGTGCCATGATTATGTATGAAGGGCTTCTGTCCAATAATCCTATTTGTTGATATAGAGGGGGAGGAGCTGTTTGATGACCGCCAGCAGAAACAGCCATCTTTGATTCTCAGTGGACTATTTGTTGGAGATCAAGACTTTATTGATACACTCTAAGTTCTGAAAGTAAACGCTGGTTCTAGACTGTTTTACACCGGTTGTCTTTACTGAAATCAGAGTTTTACCGATACACTCTGAGATCTAAGGGCTACCAAAAGTGGTGTGGATTGAATCACACTCAATTCTCCATTTGTCTCAGTGAACTATGAGCACTATAATAATAAATGAATCCAAAAAGCTACTTTGTTATCACAGCCTATGAGGCTAAAACTGACTTCTGAGAGGCCAGTTTGAGAGACGTCAACGCGCTGAAGGTTAACATTCCATTAATTTTCCGCGGCGGAACCCATTCGGAAAGCGAGTTGATGCGCTCTGACCGGCGAAGGTGCGGGGAGGAAAAGCGAGGCAAGCCGGAGGTGTGAGCTGCATGCCTGACAGATACAGATGTCCAAAATCAACCGCTCATGTCGTCACATTAATTACACTCTACACAAAATCAATGTGGGCTGACTAATAAGACAGGGAAGGGTTCTAAGGTCGAAGTGGGTTACTGAAACAAGAGAGCTTGCTTAAGGAGAGAAACTAATTGTATGAATTATTGAGCGAGCTGTCACTCCTGAGGAATGGTGCAGCGGAGTTTTTTTTCGCAAACGTCTACGTGTCCTTTTACTTTTCTTCCCCAGTTTATTTATTAATTAATTTATTTATTCTTGTAATTTATTTACACTGTTCTCAAGACACCAGGCACCAGCGGGTTGTAAATATTCACGGCTCATCAGCGCTAATCCAGAACACCACCGAACCACCGTCACTGTTCATCATTGAGGTCATTTCAAATTTTCTTCAAAGCTTTAATATCGAGCGAGTACAAACATTTCAAGAAAGTAAAAGAGGTTTTTCCCCATTATCTGATCTAGTTCTGTATCATTCCCCTGACCACAGGTTGCTAAGCAACAACAATGGACACTATCACTTTACTTCTTCTATTATGTCGTATTGATGTAACCAGAGTGTTTGGTGTGAGATGTTTGATTGTAGAGACTCTGATTTCTTAATTCCCCAGTGAAGCTCCACGTGTCTCTGAGTGTTTATATGGATGTTGATGCTGTAAAATAGTCAATCTGAACTAAATCACTTTTCTTTGGGGACTCTTTGGGGATTTTGCGTCATGATGCTCTGCATGTGTCCCTCCACCATGAATTACTTTCTGTGAGGAGCTTTCAGATTTCATTCACCACCACTGATTCTGATTTTAAGAGCAGGAGTCTGAGAACATTTTGCACCAAAATCTACTCTGAATAACTTTGTTTACATCATAACGACTTAATTTGATTTTCCTTTGATATACAAGGATGAATTAATGAACAAATTAATAATTGTATGAGTGAACAGATAAGTTAACAAATGAATGAAGGAATGAATTAATTAACGAGCAAATTAATAAATAAATGCACTAATTAATAAATGGATGCATGGAAGGATGGATAGATGAATGAATGAATGAATGAATGAAGGAATTACAGGCACGCCTGTAAACATACAGCGATGATGGGAGGACGCTGTTAATTGAGTGTTATGAATTATGAAATTATGAGCAACCGTGGCGTGACCTCGCGGTTTTTAAAGCTGGAGAGTGTTCGGCTGAAATGGTTTTTGCCATCTGCTACAAAACACGCCAGTGCCCTCGCAGCCCGCAAATCAATTATTTTTTTTCTAAAAGTCTCATTGTAATAAAGTAATTCCATAATAGGCCTGTCATCCCGGCCGGGTTTGGGCTTTAATTAGACAGGGTTAACAAAAGGAGAGCGACCCGCGGACCGCACCTCCATCCACACTGACCTCGACGAAGGGAGGAATTCACCGGGCTGTCGAACGGCCAATCCGGCGTTTGATTAATGTGTTCGTGTCCACGGGTAATTCTGTAAGGGTCTTGTCTGACATGTCTGGAAAGTTCAACTGTATTCATGGCGAGCAGCATTTAATTCAAATGAGCTGATCTGAATTGCAAATAGCAGGGGCTTGTTTGAAAGCGAACAAAGTTCAGCAGAGTAAGCGTGTGTGTGTGTGCTTGCTAAGCATGTGTGTCTACATTCATGGGAGAGTGTTTCTGCATGCCTGTCAGATACACACTTATCAGGTCAGCCAATAGCAGAGACTTGCTTTCTCTACTTTAGTTTAGAACGGCCACCAAGGCAGCGGTCACCTAAATCATCTTCGCCCCCGAAATGTCTCTGGACCCTCAGACCTCTTCATTAAGGTGGATCACACTTGTGGATGTGGTTTAGGACACAGCATGACTTACTGAGAGCTGTAAAAATGAACCACATTCACAAAGTCCAGATATGACACAGTATAGCTGTAGTCAGTTCTAAATACGACATTGACTGTAGAGTTGTAGTGCAAGTCAGTTTTAGATACATTTCTGATTCTAGGGCTGTAGTGTAAACAGGTTTTAGTCAGTTTTAGATACATTACTGACTTGTGGATGTGGTTTAGAACCAGGTTTCTCACTGTTGGGCCATGAAGGCTTTTGATTGGGCTAAAACTGAGACAGGTCATTAGTCCATTGTGTGAGACTCTTATTGGGCGATAAAAAAATATTGCCATTAATCTATTCACGGATTTGGGAGCTGGGACTATTCTATGCAAGCTATGATGACTTTCACCTTGATATTTCAGCGCAGATGTATACCTATAGGGGGCGAAAACGAGTCTTCAGAACCTGTGTGTATGCCTACTGTGAAATTACCACATCAAACATGACGTGCTAACATGGATGCAGCTATGAAGCCACCGGGTTTGCTTCAGGGAAAATGTATTTTTAAGCAGCTTCCCAATGGAAACCTCGACAAGACTAAGGTTGTCTGCACCTTGTGCAATGCGGAATTAGTTTACTGTAGGAGTTGAGAAACCCGTTCTCAAAGACTTACCTTTAGTCATTTGGAGTAGCATACATATTCTGAATGCCTTCCGCACAATTCAAATAAGCCATTTTAATCTAGATTAATCTTGATTACAGTGAGATTAATCTAGATAAAAAAAAAATAATCTATGCCCACCAGTAATATATATATATATATATATTTTTTACATTTTACATTGTACATCTTACATTTGTGAATATATTTATCATTAAATGCAAACAGAGACTAACTTACTTTTGAGACCAACATCATTAATTTGATCAAACACAGCTAAGATGAAAATGTGATAGCAGCCAAGTTTATAAGACATGGAGAAGTTTCTGAAGCGCAAAGTAAAAGCTGATACTGTGGTAAACAAAAAACACAATTTTTGCACAAATACAACACAGAAAACATGAAATAGGAGTTTACCAGAGGCGGTGATGACACAGAACCCAAAGCACAGTGTGTGGAGTGTGGATTAACACTTCAAAACTAAAACAAATCTCAAAACAAAGCACCCAAAACTCATTGAAAAACCATTGAAGTACTTTCAGTGAAAACATGATGGACTACAACTGCGAAAGCAGATCATCATCTCTCTGTCGACACAATATAGACGTTATTCAAGATTCAAGAGGGTTTATTGTCAGCCCAGCCACATACACAAGTACACAGATGGTTGAAATAGCGTTCCCTGAAGCAAACGGTGAAGGACAAAGACAGACAAAGTTGAAGGACATACAAAGAACAGCATCAAGACAACTGCTGCAACATTATATTGCAGGCAAGTAGTCCAAATAAGTAAATGTTCTGAGTTACAGTTTTTAATAAATTTTAGCAGCCAGTTTTATATAAAAGTTATATAAATGTAGTTTTAGAATTGTAGTTAAAACAAAACTTTTATATAGCTACAGTACCCTGTGTGTTGGTATCTTTGAAATGTAAATGTTTTCGTATCAAAGAAAACTTTAAAAATCAGCAATTAGCTAATTAACAATCTAATGTGGCCAAGTGGGCCTTGGCAACATGCTGTGAAAAGTTGTCATGTTGGTCCGTACCTCGGCAATGAGGGCAGGCTCATTAGACAGACTTCTTTATTTAATGCATTTATTTTCACAAGTAACACAGGCATGAAGGCCTGAAACAAAATAATAATAATAATAAATACTAATAATAATAATACATTTTATTTATATAGCACTTTATATTTTACACAAAAATCTCAAAGTGCATAGAGATGAAGAAAATAACTAAATACCTAAATAAAAGGACTGTCACGAGGGGCCAGGTAAACCGGCCTCTGTGATTTACCTTGGGTGTAGCTGAGACAGGACAAGCTTGCATCCATAGTTTCAGTGCTCTTTTATTCAACAGAAACCAAAGGAAAAACAAAACCTGGCTCAAGGGCCGCTGCATAAACATGGACGTGAAAAACAGGCATAAAAAAAATGAGCCGATTGACTGACAAAGAGAAACATACAAAACACAACTTAAATACTCTCAGTCATCAGGTCCCTAAACACAAACAGATGAAAACTAACACATGTGACATAAAACAGAACTGTCAAAATAAAAGTCCCCAAAATCCCATAACCAAAACAGCACAAGAAACAACAGAAAAGCAGTGGCCTCTACTGGCCACTGACCGAACCGTAACAAGGACATCCATGGCAAAACTCAAAAACTGTAATGAAGAAGAACTAAATACACAACCCTGAAGCGTTAGAAATTAAACATAATTTTCCCCGAGCACACCAGTCAGTTGAAACCATACTGGTGTGCTCAGGCATATCACAATAAGAGTCCCGAAATACAAACCACAAAGAACTGAAAATGATGGCCTCTAAGGGCCTCTAACCATCAGAAAAGGTTGAGAACCATTCGTTTAAAACACAGTAAACTTCACTGTGTTGTTAAACAAATCGAAAATAAGTTTAAAATACAGATGACATTGATGTCAATATGCAGCAATGTGTAATATAATTGTCAACAAAACCTTCCCTCTGCTTTATGTAGCGGGAGAGAACTCGGGGGTTTGTTTACAGCTTTCCCCGTTCTCTTCCGGTAATTTGGGAGCAGCCCTGCTTATAGGTTGGCCTGAGTAGGGGGCTGGATATAAAAGGG
>JBBPDE010000040.1:19958301-19968648 GCA_037974605.1 Nannopetersius ansorgii | reverse complement strand
TCACTTAAAAATAGCAGACTGGTGTATACACCAGTAGCGGCCTTAAACTTACTTTATACTTATACCGCCCCGCCACACATGCATTAGTAATTGTTAATAAATATCAAACATTTCAAACTCAAGTATGAACTAGTTTGAATCTAAGTAGCGGATGGATCACTGGCAGAGACAAGAGCCCCTCAAACCCCCCCCCACAGGTATTTTTGTAAACAGTAGCAGGATGTAAGATTCCAGGTATTTTCACCAACCCAACACACACCCACCAAACCAGTGATCCCTTTTAACCTGGCATGAAGTTATTCACTAAATTTTTGACCCAGGGTCGTTCCATTCGTTTCGGCAGAGAGTCTGCGGGGACCCTGCAAGATTCTCCCTCTTCTGAATGTAAATGAGAGTGAAACCCGTCTCTGCGGAGCCCAGACTGACGAAACGATGAGTGAAAGTAAGCAAGAGTTTTCACCTTTTGTTGCTTACAGAAACCTGAAGCAGACTCAATTCTGCTTGGATGGTATTATTCCCAAATCCTCTTAACAGTAATCCATGAACGGAAGAAAAAAAAAATAGCAAGGATGACCAGCAGCTATTTGGAAGAGAAACAGAAATAAAAATAACATGCTGTATTAGAGTCCGTGGCAAAGAATGTCCATTTAAATGCAATAAACAGCATGATTAGGCATAAGAATAGATACAGGTGAATATAAATACAGTGAAGAACAACGTGTTTCAGTAAAGTTATGAAGATGTTTGTTAGAAAAACACAAGAATGTAGATTTGGTCTCTGAACTTCTCGGTGCTCTCCAGCCCTCAGATGAGTTTGTCCAGTTCCTGATTTAATTTAGTTTGATTAAAGAGAGAGAGAGAAACCCAGACCAGATATAACATTAAAACCTGCCTAATACTGTTGGTCTGCCTTGTGCCTCCACAATAGGATCCATTGAGGCCTGGCATCCACACGAACCTCTATAGGTCTGAGGTTCTGCACCAGCATATCCTTTAAGTCCTGTAAGCTATGAGGTGGTTCCTCCATGGATCGGACTAGTTTATGCCACAGAAGCTCAATCCGCTTGAGATCTAGAGGCAACTTGAGCTCTTTGTGATGTTCCTCAGACTGTTCCTTAAAAAACATCCTGCTGTAGAGGAACTGCCAGCAGGAACAGCATCTCCATGAAGGGCTAAACTACGGTGTTTAGGTGCCGAAGGCACGTCTACTTGAATGCAGCACCCAAGGTTCTCCAGCAGAACATCACCCAGAGCATCGCACTGCTTCCACCACCTCATAGTTCCCATAGTGCACACTGGTCCATTTCTTCTGAAGGTAAAAGACATACACACAGGTCTGTCCACAGAATGTAGAAGTCAATCAGCCCAGTCCAGCTTGTTCCATCACTCTATGGGTTCATTCTGATCATTGAAAGAGTGTTTGATGGTGCACAGGGGCCAGCTTGGGCACTCTAACTGTTCTACAGCTACACAGCAGGGGGTGCTGCACTGTGTGTCCTGACCACTTTCTGTCAGAGCAGCATGAACTTCTTCAGCAGTTTGTTCTCACATATCTTTGGTGAGATCAGACCTGACAGGGTAGTCTTTACTTCTCATGATCATCAGAGAACCATCCTGGCCGCTGTCACCAGTTCTCCGGTTCTCCTTTCTTGGAGTACTTTTGGGGACCCCTTACAAGGTCTACCATTTTGAAGCAATAAGTTTCCAATCTAAGACTGTTGGTAATGAAACTAACCCCTAGATACACTGGTCACTTTATTACAAACTTCAGTCTTGTACTTTAACTCAGTGGCCACTTTATTAGAAACACCATGTGCTACTGGTCGCTTCAGTATCCAATCTGAGGCTGTTGGTAACCAACCACAGCCCAACATAAGATAGCTGTTGTTGGTCACTAACCCTCAGCATCACAGAAAACATAAAACAAATATAAAAATGAAGAGTAACCAAGGGTGGTAATTGAAGTAGAAAATATATGTAGTTTCTTTATTTGGAAAGTGCTCATTTTGCTTATTATGTTTTTTTATCCAGTTAAAGAAATGATCATGAATGGTTTGTTATGTAATTATGATAAAAGTGAATGTTTGAAATTTGTTTGAAATGTTTGTTTGTTTGTTTGTTTGAAAAAATAAACGAAACAGGCGTTTCAGACTAAAGGTACAACCGACTGCTGAAATGACTGTATTGGTGGTTTTTTGTTAATGAGCTCTCAATGCCCATGAATAACAAAAAAGCTTTTGCCTCCTTACTAGCATGGCGAAGGATAGCGATGGAGTGGAAATCTCCTGAACCACCTAAAGAATCTCTCTGGCTTAATGACTTGATGCTCCTTTTGATATGAGAAAAAATCAGAGGATCTTTTAAAACATTTAATAAAATATAGAACCCACTCGTATTCTACTTTGAAAGGCTTCATTCTCAGACGAATAGTATAATACTCTTATTGTAAATAAGCAGCTTGTGTATTGCCCTCCCTCCAATACCCCCCACCCTCCCCCTTTCTCTCTTTTTTGTTCATAATTCATAAAAACAAGACATTGCATCTCTCTAGTTCTATATTTGTATTACCTTTCTTGAATAAAAAAAAAGTAAATGATAGATAGCAATAAAAAGCTAATTAGACTCTATATTTCCAGCATTTGCTCATAGAGCAGAAACTCAAACATTATACAGAAGCCACTAAATGACCTAGTCCATGAAATAATAATATATAACAATATGTAATAATATATAATAACTGACTTTGCTGAAAACCATCAGCTGTATGCTGAACGAGCCAGTCAGGAAATGATAAATTAGCCTCAGTGTTTATTTACAGCATTGATGTCAGTCGTCCCAGAGTATATTTAATCAACGAACAATCCAAATAAGTTTCACAAAAGAGCTGCAAATAAAATAAAAAAACAACAACAGAGGAGGCAGAACAAGAGTGAAGTTGCCATAAGGTCTTGGAGTGCACGCAAATCAATTTTGCAATAAAGACGGCCCCCGGCGTGTGTCTCTCAAGTGCACTTTTATTTCTGTTTTTCTAACGGCACATTCTAGGTCATGATATAGTGCATGGATTTTTTTGCATGTTTTCTTTTTCTGTGAATATACGAATAAGTTAAAGCTGCATTAGTATTCACATGTGTCCCATGTTCTTGTTTTCAATGTAACCTATGTGAACCGAAGAACCATTAATCAAAACACACACTGGGCAGCACTGCAGGAGAGCAAGGCCGCGCCGAACCGCGCCTAAAACAGCCCGAGCCTTTTAAGCAGTAATGAATGTGGCATCGCAGTTCTGAATGAACAATGAAAGGAGAACATTCAGATGGACCAGGGTCATGACAACAAAGATGCAGATGTATTATTTATCGCCCAATGTATGGCTTGTTAATATTAGCATTAACGTTCATGGAGGACACCTCACTACTTCCCCTCAAGGGCCACTTTATTAGAAACGTGTGCTTTGTGATTGCAAATCACTGATGGCTTTTTTTTAGAAAGACCTACTTTATTGGGAACACCCATCTTGTACTTTCACTAACTTGACACTTTATTAGAAACATCTACCTTGCTCGTCCAATGAGTGGCTCCTTTGTACTTGAACTCAATGAACACTTCATTTGTAAGACCTAACTTGTGCTTCCAATGAGTGACCACTATTAGAAATGCCTACCTTGTGTTTTCACTCACTGGCCACTTTAATGGAAACACAGACCTTGTGCTTCCACTTGCTGGCCACTATTAGCACCACAGTGTTCTTACAGTGCATGTAGTGTTATGTTTAGTCACATATATCACAATTATATCAGTCCTTCATGTTCTGTCTTAAAGGGGGCGCTGTGGCGAGTTACCGGCCATTCTCTAATAAAGGTAGAAGCTAAAGCTACTGGAAGACTGTTGATGGTGCAATGATGGTGGGTCCTGTGGGGTTCAAGACTGCCTGGTTGATTTATTACAAACACAGATCTTATGCTTCCACTTGCTAGCCACTTTATTAGCAACACCCACTTTGTGCCTCCATTGAGTGGCCATTTTATTAGAAACACCACCCTGTGCTTCTACACATTGGTCACTTTGTTAGAAACACCCACCCTGTGATTTTGCTCATTGCCCATTTTAGTAGCTCCACCTACACCGTAGCACCACCATTTACACTAGGTGTATAATTACAGACTGTAGCCCATGTGTTTTTGCAAAATGTGTGTCAGCTTCCTTGTATCTCAGTCATCACTGGTCAGTTTCTGCCCACGGGGGCAATGCTGACCAGATATGATTTGGATGGTGGATCGTTCTCGATAGAGGAGCCAAAATATCCCAGCCAAGAGCTTCACTAAGGTCAAAACTGACCAATGGTGAAGGTCTGGAGGAGCTCACACAAACTGTGCATCAGCAGATGGGCTACAGGCTCTAATGGAAAAAGTCACCAGTGAGTGTTTCGTAAATGTTCCTGCAAATGTTCAGGAAACCTTTCCGAGTGGATGACTCTAACTGGCATGACTACAACTGCTTCAGTCTGCTTTTAAGAAATAGGCCGGTTAGTAAATGTACGGCTGCCCATCTTTCACTTTTATTTAGACTCTGGCTGAAGAGATCTGAGTGACGTTCCTGGGTGAAGGACTGGTGATGTATGAGTTCCAGTAGCCGCAAGGGTAGATCAATTCTCTCGAACTGCAGAATGTGACAATCCGTGCATCCAAGCTACTAAAATTGAGATTGATATCTCGCCTGAGAATCCCCCTAAACCATTTATCTCCAAGTGGAACCGGGATTCTAAAGCGTAATGCATTGCCCAAATGAATTATGGCGGGTCAACACTTCAAAAGAAAACTATCGCTCACATGCAACTTCAGATTCCTCATGAATAGCTCTTCACGGAAATCATGCCTCACAAGAAAGGACATTCTTGATCCAACTGGTTTATCGTTTTGTGTATCATAGTGGTCTTACAGTGCACGTAGTGTTATGTTTAGTAATTATATCACATATATCACATTTATATCAGTCCTTCGTGTTCTGTCCTAAAGGGGGCGCTGTGGCGAGTTACTGGCCATTCTCGAAAAAAAGTAGAAGCCAAAGCTAAGGTTAGGAGGCTACTGGAGGACTGTTGTTGGTGCAAAAATGGTTGGTCCTGAGGGGTTCAACACTGCCTGATTGACATAATGGGGGGTCTCCGGAAATATGTTTAAACTATAAGTGACATGAAATGGTTGAAATGAAATCAACACATCAACTTGTTTGCCCCTCATAAGTGTTTTGCTTTGTTTTGCTTAGTCCCACCCCCAACCAACCAAAAAAATCTGTCAATTTACCCCAGGCAGTCCGCTTCCATCAACAAAACTTTTTACATTTTGATTCGTCAATTTCGGCAAAATTTACTTAATTTTGAAAATATAAAAAAAAATAATTGGATGATACATTGAATAATTCCCCCCAAAAAATGTGCAATCAAGTGAATTATTGTGAAGTTAGAGATGTAGCCTCCTCTGTATATCAGCTTACTGATTAACTTAAAGCCATGTTCGCAAAGACCTTTTTGTATCCATCTAAATTGCATGTCTTGATATTAATCTCAGTTAGAAAAATGTATCAGCCAATAGGAGTTGGGACGGGGCGAAGCTTCAGGCAATTGCATAGATTTTGAAGAAATGAGAGAAGAAACTCTCTTCTGGAGTCCAAGCTAAAGATCAAGCAGGATGATGAACAGAAACCACAAGCAATTTTTGGCTTTTAGGCTTAAATGAGTTTTTGACTCCATCCCTCAAACACACAAACTCTTATAACCCCAATTTATTTTTAACCGATACCAAAATGTAGAGGCTTAAATATCAGCAGAATGTCCTTTTGTATCTTTGCTAGTATTGTCTCATCACTGTGTCACATCTGCGTGTTCGGGGAAGTGAGGCGAGGTGCAAAGTGCAGATTCCAGTTGATGGAATTTATTTACAAAAGACAGAGACTCTACACATAACAGAACATAAAGTGGCACAAGGGCCTTAAAAAAGCACACTAAACACACAGGGAGCAGGAATAGTCAGGACAGTGGTGAGGGTAAGTGTGATGGCTGACCAGTAAATGAAACAAGAACTCATAGAACTTAAATATGACTTAAAATAATCAGACAACCCAATCACTCAACCCAACACAGGACAGCTGATAACAGTGATTTCAGAAAAAAACATACCCCAATTCCAAAATAAAAGTCTCCATACTTTACTTAACCCAGACCTAACACACTGCTGGACAATACCAGTTTCTATACCAGTTTACCTGTACTGGCATCCCACCAAAAATGCATATTATGTTTTAGCTTACTTGTAAAAAATCATGTTATCTGCCACAACCCTGAGAGCGAAGTGGTTTCAAAGGAAAATCACTGACAATAAAATAAATGGCTTTATGTAAATGTGCTTTTTTGTCGCACAAAGGAATGGGGGAAAATTCAGCTTGATTTAATTTTAAAGAGAACAAAACAGTCCAATCGGAAGTGCATAAAACATTTATAGTTTAAAGTTAAGGCTCATTAACTTCATCAAACATGACCAATTTTTTGATGTTATGATATTTTTTGAAAAATACTGTGATACGATTTTTTGTTTTTCAAAAATAACCCATCACACACACCATCTACTCTTCACAACACCTTTCAAGTTTGTTTTGTTGTTGTTGTTTTTCAGTTTTTTGCTTCATTTTTTTTTTTATTTCCATCACATGCCAGGACGTCCTGCAGAGCGAAGAGAAAAGAAGCCTTGGTGAGAGCTATGGCTCTCGCTGATCATCCTTTATCATTAAGGGAGGAGGACATGAAGGCTTGTTGGACCACAATAAATGGTGAACTGACAGCTAGTGAACTCTCGGTCAATCTCATGGGCCAATTAAATCATCTCAATCGCCTGCGGACACTCCCGAGCCTGCTGTTTGAAGTTCCAGTGGAACAGTTGTACAGTTTTCCTACAAAGAAAGGGATTCCGTGATGAGAGTGTTGCGTGTTGCACTAAAATGGTTACGTTAGACCGTGTTATTGACTATAAAGGTTAATTCACTACAGGAAAAAAAATAGAAGTGCAACCCCTGCAATGATCAATGTTAGCATATCTCAGTTCAGTTCAAAGCTGGGAGATCAATAGAGGCGAGCTGCTGAGAGCCAGAAAGGAATCTTGCAAACGTTTGATTCTTGTGGTGAAACATTATAGGCCAGGCTTTCTCAAACTCAAAGACTGGAGATCCTGGAGTTCTGGTTTTGAAAAAAAAAAGTAGCTAATCAGATAATGAATAGAATCAGGTGTTCTGAGACACTTTTGAAGTGCAGACGCCCTCCAGGATTAGACTTTTTGTGGAAAATCTTGTACTGGATGATTCACAAGCACAAATCAGTGAACTAAAAGTACAGATCACAGATGCGTCGTAGGAAAGCTGTGCTTTTCATGTATTACTGATGTGCACAGTGAGACTACTTCTGATTAAAACTGAACCTATGGGTAAACGTAATAAGTGACACTTGCTAAAGAAGTAAGAAGTAGAAGAAGTAGAAGAAAATGATTTGAACCTACTAACTCTAGCTCAAAACCTCATTCCATTCCAGCTCAAAATTCACCCCCATTTATATACGCTTCAAAATGGTCCTTCAAGCCCCTTAAACCTCAGAACTTAGAGTGTATCAGTAAACTCTGATTTCAGTAAATATAACCGGTGTACATTTGTCTAGAACCAGTCTTTATTTTTCTACATGTTTGCTGCTGTTTCTCTTGGCGCGCTGCCACTCGGCCGCTCTCTGGAGCCCCTCCCTCTGCGGGTTTTCCCCATCTGGTTGTGGGCGGAGATTATCCTGAAAGCTCTCTTGGGTTAAAAGACTGACACCTCAAGCTTCAACATACACTTCAATATAAGGGATAGTTTTGCTCTCTGACGATGATTTGCCATTTCTTACTGGCACAAATCCACGCTGCTCATGTTCTAAGGTTTAAAATATTTTTGTGTTGAAGATGCAGTAGCTGATGTTTGTTAAAACACCATGAAGAAAAAAGTTCGTTTCACAGGTGAACCTGTCAGCTCAAGTTTTAGCTCAGCCTCAAACATTAACGACTCATCCCAGTCCAGCGCAATATCTACCCAACTTTATCTACATTTCAAAATGGTCCTTTTACCCTCTTAATTGTCCCGTTAGTGCAACTCTTACAACCTAAAAATGAAGCTTACAGCCCTACAGGTGTCTTTGAATGTCCCTACAGATATCATAAAGTATGACCTCTCCACGGTGGCCCTAGAAACTGCATTATAGCAGCCCGATGGAAATGGTTATGCAACCACTCTTCCTTTCATATTGTTCTGTCTATCAGGGAGGACAGAGGCACAATGCATCCATTCTCTATGCACCCTGTTCTCCTGCCACTGCATTTACAAAACCCAAGCCTTGAAAAGAGCGACATTATCTGTACTCTATCCACCAGATCTTCACAACGTTATTTGGACAATAGGCTCTCCTGGCATTTCGGAATGAAATATGGTCCATCTTGAAATTTTAATAATATTATGTGCTACTTTTTTTCCTGATGCACAAAGACAGAACATACATCTCTTTTAGTAGATCTGCTAGAAGATCTTTTTTCGCTCCATCTCTGATAATGTGTCCTTAGGTATCTTTCATTTCAGCACCAGCGTTGTTTCCTGCTTGTTGTCAGAGCCCATCGCATTACGCGGCAGAGAAACATGCGTTGTGATAACCAGTCCGCAAATGATAAAGATTTCCAATACGTTTTTCCACCCAGGAGAGTAGCGTACAGCGCCGAAAATGCTGTTTTAACAAAAAAAGGGCTTTTTGCTCAAGAAGCGACCTCATGAAGCACAGGCATCAGTTCATTATCTACTGCCCACTGTAGTATCGTTTTTACCAGGCAGTACCACTTCAGTACACAGTATTGCGTTTTCTCTTTAATGGTTGAAGAGAATAAGCTGCTCACAAAGCTAAACATGTTGCTGCCATACATATATACACTGTATACGTATTCATGATATCACCGCTGTCAAAAAAACAACCCTTGGATATTAATTTTTGGCATTTTTTACCTCAATTTGCAGCTTGGAAAATAACACAATCTCCTTTTTGATATCTGTGTTTGTCCTATAGATTGGCAGAACATTTTGTCCACTAGAGGCACTATGGGCATTCTATTTTGGGCTAATTTGATTTCAGTAAATATAACTGGTGTAAAACAGTCTAGAACTGGTGTTTAACCTCAGAACTCAGAGTGCATCAGTAAACTCTGATTTCAGTAAATATAACCAGTGTAAAACAGTCTAGAACCGGTGTTTACTCTCCTACACACTCGCTTTTTGCTGCTCTTTTGCTTGGTTCACCATTACTTAAACATTTTATTTGTTCATTTTTGTTTTTTATGGGCATGTGTATGACACCATTTTTAAAACCCCATTAGCAGTTATTATTATTAAGTTTGTTTAAATTATAATAAATTTGGTTCTACTTGACATAGGAACTCACCAAACAAAGCTCATGAGGGCTGACACCTCAAGCACAAACACAAACTTTCCATATAAGGAGCTGTTTTACAGTTTATAATTTTTTGTGTTTCTGGCACAGAAATATTAATGCTCATGTAAAATGCAAATTTAAAAATATAAATATATGTTTTAAATCTCACTCTTAACTACTTTTATATAATTTGAAACCACCATCTGCCTTTTACATGATGAATGGCTCGATTAAGGTGGTCCCGGAGAACCTGTAGGAAAATATTTGCACATTGATGTAGATTATTCTCTTTTTTTTTTGGAGATGTGAGTTTTTTGAGATTCCGTGAGCACTGATATTTCAAAGGTGTACTTACTACACCCGGATTTTTTGCACAGCTGTGACGGATGCAGAACTGAACTGCCATTTAATGGCGACCTCGGCTTGGGCATGAACCGATGGGCCGGGGCTACGCTCCGTCCATTAGGAAGTTCATCAGTGCCATTATCACCAGCGCTATGCTAATGTGTTTAAATCCGCAGGTCTGGGGCAGAGGTGCGGCGCACCCGGCGCAGGACAGAGAGCCATTAATTATTGACGCCGGGCGCTTACTGGAAGCCCAGGTGCGGGGCAGGAAATAAGCGCTGACCCAATTACAATATACATACAACTTCCTTTGGGTAATTTCTGTAAAAAGCTATAATTGCTCCTTGCTCTATAATTTATGAACATTAGAGTAAGAGCCTGGCAAAACACCATCACCTATTATTCACCAGCCGCTCGAAAACTCCCTCCCTCACTGTCACAAACACCATTCACACACACACACACACACACACACACACACACACACACACACACACACCCACACACACACACACACACACACACAC
>JBBPDE010000040.1:19935924-19945954 GCA_037974605.1 Nannopetersius ansorgii | reverse complement strand
TAGATTAATCTCAAGATTACAATGAGATTAATCTAGATTAAAAAAAATAATCTATGCCCACCTCTAATATATATATATATATATATATATATCACCCCCAATATATATTAGAATTATGGCCTTGTTCTTAATGCCCTGGGCACTGGTGTAAACTGAGCGTGCTGTGTGTGTGTTCACCTGTCTGGTCCCCTAATGCGTAAAAAGCCTGTGTGTGTCCTTCCTGCTGAAATATAGCTTGGCTTTTTAGGCATTACGATGATACTTCTTCCCCTCTTTCTGCATTCCCGGCATCTTCCCAAGGACGGGTGGCAGAAAGCAATCGCTATTAGCCCAAGTACAGCGGGGGAGCGTAAAAATACGGGCGGCTTTTAGCCGATGAAGAACAGCGCCATCAATTAACATTAAGGCCAGTTCTATCACTGCATCATAAACAACACGATGATGGCGCTCCTTCAGTGTCAAAGGTAAGATGAACTTACACAACTGGTGTAAAAAAATAAAAAAATTAAAAAAATAAAAAAAAGACAAACATCTCATATACATAATGCTCCGCATTAATAAACGGCTCCGGCTCCCGCCGCCCTTGATTGATGTGACTGACATCGCTTTCTTGGCAGCAAGAGGAGTCGGCGATTGATGCTCTCTTTACGAGATGAAACTCTGAAGCCCCTGAGAAAAATTAAGCAGTTGGATCAAAACAAACTCTCGTGCTGCTCTTCAGTGTGAAAGCGGCGTGTGTTTAATACAAATACTCTGACAACTTCTTTAATCTTTGGCGGTTTAAGTCATTAAACTGCGCTATTTAAATGTAATTGCATAATTAATTACACAGCGTGCTTTTAATTGGGGACCAGTTTAACCCCTGCAAGCAAAACCTTATGGCAATTTTCTTAAACTGTTTATTATTACGGCACTTAATCCTGACCGCGCAGTCTGATTGGCTGACAGACATTCTATATGCTAATAACTCTCAATTACATATCTCTTTTAGTATAACCCTGCCTTACTCTTTTGTAATATAGTAACCACAACCAGCATCTAAAAACACAACAGTCACAAGTTTGTTATAAATAATGATCCTTTTCTGATGATTTACCTTAAATACTGCAGTAGAGGCAACTTGATTGCAGATGTTCCACCTCAAATACTGAAATGAAGCCATTTTAAAATACTAATGTTACACTGCACAGCTTAAATACTGAGGGGAAAAAAGCAATTAAATAAACAGACCTTTTTTATTTAACACCAAGGGCTCTGAGCTGTTCCGACTAATACCCCACTCTGTAAAAGTCTTGGGATCCCCTTCCAAATTGCCAGGCTTCCAATTAGACAAGCTAGAGCTCTTGCGAGACCCAATTTGTTTAAATTTATTTAATTTATTTTTTTATCTGACACTTCTGTGCTTGTGTAGGTACTATATAGGTTAAAATTAAGTGTTGGTGAATATTGTGAATATATGGTGTATATAGTGACATAGTGAATATGGGAAATATAGGCAACACATGGAATGTAGTGAACATAGACCATATATATAGGAAATACAGTGGCTATATAGGGACATAGTGAATATATGGAATATGGTGAGAGCAGTGAACAGCTGAATGTAGGGAATAGGGTCCATATAGAACATATATGGAACATAATGACTGTAGAGAATCTGTGGAATATAGTGAAGTTAGGAAATATATGGAAAACAGTGAGTATAAGCACACATTTGGAATTTAGTAGATCGTCTGTCTCTAAATTAACTCGGGAACCAAGAACTCTATTAAAAAACACTTTTTGTTGGTCCTGATAAATCCATTATTTCCACTGGTTCCACTTCACAGAATGGTTTTCTTCTAAAAATGTACAAAAAAAAGCAAAAATACACACACACTCACGCACACACGTGTGCAGATGGTGATGGGAAGACATATGGGTTTCATTTCTGGAGCGCGCTAACAACAGGAACGTGGGCACATTACAAACGCGAGTCAATCAAGATGCTGTATTAAGGCTGGGCACGGGAAGAGCGCTGCACCGGGCTGATTTAGGCCGTACAAATTTAAAGCATTCTCACTCTCGCACCGAGACACATTTTGCGTGTTCTGGGGCCTAAAAATAGCACGGCAATATCAGTCTAAACAAAATAGAGCTTCGAGTGCAGTAGGGCTCTCCAGAATGAAAATCCATTCTAATCCCCAGCGATTCCCCTGGGTGCGTGTCGCCGTTGCCCCCACTGCTTTTCAGAGGGGCCTGATCCTCTTAGTTCTCTGAATGTTGCGTTCGTTGGCTTCGTCGCCAAGAACACGCAGGCGGACCCGGAGAATGAATCGGTGAAACGGGGCCGCCGCTTTCCAGTGTAATGAAGTTCCCTCTTAACTCCCCGATGGAGGATCCAAACTCAACATGCCAAGAGACGTCCTGCTGGGTTTAATTAGGGGGTCCTACGGTGGAGCAGGTGAACATTATAACACACCAACCACCATGTGCTCTTCCTCAGCCAATTTCCAGAGACTCACAGTCGTATGTCATAAGATGATATGAGGCGTATCACAGTTAATTATTTAAAAATAAATGCATAAGTGAGTGAATGAATTAAAAGTTATATTTTGACAAATTATTGGATAATGCTCTGCTAATATTCTTGGAGGACTGTGAACAGCACTGGCCAGGATCCAGTTACAAGTCAGAAGAGGCAAGCAACAAGTTAGCTTAAGCTGGGTATACACTGTGCGATTTTGGGCTTATTTTGAGACGATTTTTCTCTCATGCGACCATTTTGGGTTTCGCCTTAATCGCGTGTGGTGCATGGTGTACTATACATGGGGTAACGAGAAGTGTGTGTTAATGAGAGAGAGAGTGTGTGTGTGTGTGTGTGTGTGTGTGTGTGTTGCCTGGTGTAGTGTACATGGGGTAACGAGAAGTGTGTGTTAGTGAGTGTGTGTGTGTGTGTGAGGCTATAGTTGCCTATATGTTGAAGCAGCGCCACAAGCCAATTTAACGCGACCTCTCATACTGCTCATGCGCAAACACAGAAATGGAAGTGAAAAAGTGCGTAGTGTGTGATCTGAACACATTTACACACCAATAATACAGCAACATTACAGATGTTGGATGTTATTGGTAATTTAAGAGTTTGACTGATATTTAACCGATATTGTATAAAGCAGAAAGAATTCCCCAAAAATCACTTTGGTAGATGTTCAAGTCATTCACTAGAATGCTACTCAAGTAAAAGTGTAAAAGGATATTGACTAGTAAATACTGTAGTTAATGGCCAGTAATCTAATTAAACACAATAGGCTACAGTGTTTCCTAATGAAAGTAGTAGTCTTCAAATGTTTACCCATCATTAGATAAAGCCTACATCAGCATGGGTGTGCGGGAACAAGAGTCCTGTGGTCGTGTTTGGGTGTACAATGTGAGCAGTCAGGTTGCATCAGAGCATCGCGCTGTATAGTGTAAGAACATGAATCGTGAGCTACGAACTTCTAATCCCTACGATTCAGTCGTACAGTTCGAGCAGGAAAAAAATGCAGTGTATGCCCAACTTTATATGAACCTTCACCTCGTTCACCTCGCCTCGGTGTCCCATTACTTTTGTCCGAGGTGAATGGTTTTCAGTTAATAACGGTTTTCGAGGGAAAGGAGTGACCGAGCCCCAACTATCTGTGGAGATACATTTAGAGTGTGAGATATATTTTTCATATTTAACATTTAGATTTAAGATCATTTAAGGCAAATCCTCCATGTTGGTGAAGGTAGATCACAGCCCTCAGCCCTGTCTCTTGATAAACAATGAACGTACTTTTGTTTGCTTCTTTTTAAATGACTTTTCCTAAGTTAATGGAGACAAAGTGTATAGAAACTAAGGAACATGATAGTGTTTTCAGTGTCTGTAGACATTTCATACGTCTGTGTTCTTTGGGCCAGTATGACTCCAGAATGTTTTATCCATATAAGAAATACTATTTTAAACACATTAGTTTTGGTTGTTTTGGATGATAATGAGGACACTGTGATATGTACCTTAATAAAATGTATGTATCTTACACAAAATCTTCCCACCACTTTAGTTCCATAATTGAACATAATCAAACCTGTAGGAGTGAGAGAATCACTGATGGGTTGCCATGTCTTTGCGTGTATGTTTTCTTTAAACCACTATGTAGGTGGTCAATAAAGAAACACAATGTACCGACACATAAAATCGGGCAGCAGTTTTAATTCCAATCATTTTCTGGAGGTTTAAATTGCTGGTCAAACTGACCCCAAGCATAAAGGATTTCAGTAAATTTGAACAGAACATGAGGTTTAAGGATTCTTAAGACATAACAATAAGACAGTGGCCGGCGCTTTAGAAGTCAGCCCTAATCCTCAGTTCCAGTAAATGTGTGTGTATGACTGATCGGCAGCACCTCGCCTGCGTCTTCCCCTCCCATCCTGTAATTGACTTGGCTGGAGTGTGTGTGTGCCTGTGTGTGTATGTGTCGGTGTCTTCCTTAAATGGCTATTAATTAGCATTAGCGAGAGCAGTCTGCTCACACCTCGCCTCTCTTAATCCAGAGCGAGTGGCTTTTGTGAATCCATTAGCCACGGCATGGAACTCGCGGCTGCTCCAGAGTCAATTGCTTTATTCATGCCGCACTGCCAATTTCGAGAGGCTCGGCTCTGACACTGTTGACAGCCAAACGAAAACAAAAACATCAAAAGGATCCAGCTGCTTTGAAATACCGGGCTCTGGTTTGATTGATTTCACACGTGTCGTTTCGTCATAATCGTAATTGTTGGTCCTTAACCTTTTCGGATTTATTATTTGATGCCGCGGTGATTCATTGTCGGCTCCGCTCATTTGCATTTTGTTTCCTGAGCCTTTAGTCAAATTTCTAAGGGCAATTTTTTTGAACAAGCATTCTGTTTTTCGCATGGCACACAATTAATAATATTAGACACGTTCACTTTTATGTGATGGTGTATGCAGAATTTATATGAGATGGTTGCACTGTGTCTTGTTAAGGGCAACACATTTGTGCCAAACAAACTGCAGGGTTTCTTTAGTGATGTGTTATTGATGTATATTGCAAATGATGGTTCAAAAAGTCAATTTATGTTTATGCAGCTGTTTAAAGAACAGGGGTTCCTCGAGTTATAGTAGTCTCGACATATGACGTTTCGAGTTTACAACCTTCACTTCCACTCGACTTACACCATTAGCGTCGTACTTACGGACCACATGGGAGCAATAATACACATTAATGCAGCATTTGAGTGAGAGGGTTTCCCTTTTTTGTGGCTTAGTGTTTGTTATGATTGTACAATTGTACTAGGATAGGTAAGTGACTTAGGCTAGAGTATTTTTCAACCAAAATTCACGTTACATCACTGACGGAATGGATCTATGGCGTAACTTAAGGATCTGAAATTTTAGGATTTACACTGCCTGTCCTGTTAACATGGGCACAGGGAGTGTGTGTACAAGACTTTTATGCTTCAAGTCTATTTTTTGCCTCTTGCCACAAGTGGCAAGCAAAATATCTTTGAATGAAAAAAAATCACTGGTACTTTACTGGTGGCTATGTGTTAAACCCAGAGACTAATGGTGCCTCCCAAAGTTCAGAGCACATGCTAAGGATGAACTGTACAATTCTTCCCTTTGCTGATTTAGATTCGTAATTCGTAATTACCAAACTGACCCTTTGGCTGATTGTTCTGGCTCACACTGTGAGAGTTTAATGAAAAAAATTCTAATTTAAGGAAAGAAAAAATCGGGCTGCTTGTAGCCTAGTGTTTAGGGTGTTCACCCTTCGACCAGGTAGTCATGGGTTCGATTCCCAAGACTGCTAAGCACCTCTGCGGTACGCTTGAGTAAAGGTACCTTCCCCACACACTGCTCCCTGGGCACTGTTTCCTGGCTGCCCGCTGCTTCACTTGGTGAATGTGTTAAATGTGTTTAATTGCAGAGGAAAAAAAATCATGCTGTTCACACTGTGGGCTGTGGTGTGTTCATGTATGACAGAATGGTCACTTTCTTTTTTTTTTTGTTTTTTGCAAAACATGCACCAGCACACACCCAGCACTTTATTTCAACCAAAGCTAGAACGTACATAACATTAAACGCTATTTTTATGGGCCAAACAGATGTTTTAAATTTGTTAATTAAAAAAATGATTTTTAAATCAATTGCATCAAATAGTGTCCAGCATCAAAAGTTTTTTTTTTAGATTATTTAATCTATTTAGTTGCTAAAATGATTGTAATTATAATGTGACGTTTTGATACAGGCATAGCAGTGGCATTAAGACATGAGTGCACTCACCTAGCTCATTTATACCAAGACAGAGATCGTTCAAAATAAAGAATTGGCAAAAATCAATATCCAATTTGGATTGTGCACCCTTACAGGCTTCACCTTAAACAAGAGAAGAGCAATCGTCTGACAATATGCTGTAAGTGCTGTGCTTCCTTGGGAATCTGAGCAGAGAGGCATGCAATCCACAGAGTCATATGCACTGCCTGTACATTAGATCAGTGTATTTATATTAATGCAAATGAATTATTTGCCTTGTTTTGTCATTGCATGGTGCTCAAACCAAGAATCAGTGTTTGTGGGTTTTAGGGTTTTACTTTTAGAGTTACTGCCACACCACATTTCACTCCTGAGTACCATTAGGCCAATGACAAACCTCTAGAATATTTCAATACATTTCACTTTCTAAAAGAAACATTAAAAGGGCAGTGATGAGGCCGGAGACATTTGAGAACTGTTGTGTGATTTGGCTCTGTACAGCTATCTAGCAACACCCACCAGCATTAACTCAAAGTGCCTTCTATAAGAGCTGATCACAGATCTGATAAAATACACAGCAGAGATGTGGCCTATTGGTGGTGGGCAGGATACTTGCCTCTGGACCAAGAGGTCATGGGTTTGAATCCTACCTTCAACATACCACCTGAACAAGACCCTTAACCCCAAGTTGATCCAGGGAGAGACTGCCCCCTGTAGTTAGGGAATGGAAGTCACTTTGAATAAAAATGTCTGATAAATGTAAGCAACCTTTATAATTTTGTAAATAAGTCCACTGTTCAAATGTTTCATTCCGATATTTTTGTATTTGTTATTTATTACAGGTATAAATGTGAAAAATTCCTTGCCGTACTACATTTAGCATGAAATTGTGCATTGTGTCCCAGTAGGAAACCTCTAGAACATTTCAAAACATTTCACGTGAAACTTCCCACGTGAAAGTTCTTACAAGGGCAGCGATGTGGCTGAAGACACTTGAGAGGTGTCAGGAGTGTGATGTGGCTCTGTACAGCTATACATCAATACCCATCAACATAAACCTAGAACTCCTCCTGGCAGAGCTGATTACTGTAAACATACACAATAGATACAGCCGACCAGTGAAGAAGCTCTCTGTTCAAATTCTGTGCACAAATGGTCTTGTTCTATGTGTTTTTGTTGTTTTTTTTAAAACTAACATGTAAAAAAACGTCCTTGTCTTGACTTGACACACTGTTTTTTCATCTATAAAATGTAATTATTAGTATCCAGGAGCTGGAACTGCAGACCTGAATTTGTGGTGAATCAGATGATATAAGACTTGTATTTGTGTAGATCTCCAAGCATCTGATTATTGGCTTAATGGGCTCATTTTTATCTATTTGAACACATTTTGTTTCAGGCTAAAAGGAAGTAGCAAATCTCTCTTACATATCTAACAATCTGAAATATTTGGGCACTTTCTATAAGTATTTAATCTTCTTTTTTTGATTTCTATGTGCTCTTTTTTTTTTACTACATTGAATTATGTTTGTGTATGATGCTGAACTTTAGAAATAAACTCGATTTGACTCGACATATGAGATGTCAGATATATAATAAAAGGGAAAAAGAGGACACAGGTTGGGCTGAAAGTGCCACCACACAAAACGTGTCATGCTTAACTGAACATGCTGTGTGTCGTTTGTTTCAGGAGTGTATTGTTTGTGACCTATTTGGAACAGACCCCGGAAAGTATGGAGCAGAATTAAGGTGCAGCCACTCAGCCTTTGGCTCGCATCCCAACAGCAAAGCCCATTAAATGTGCAGCTAAAACTTCCAGATTGGCACTCTGTGCTGAAGCCGTCCCCTCGGTATGAAATTAGATTTGACTGTGCTGCGTTTGGAGAAACATGTGTTTCTACACTCCCTGAAGGAGCTGTCACTTACTCGACATGATGCTTGTCCCGCCGCGGACCTGAGCCCGTGGATGTTGGGACAAAAAACGGATGTGTTTGTGGTCCAAGCGGTGTTTCCAGCCTTTTACCACCCACCTTCCATTTATTAGCGACAAACCATTTCTCTAAGAGCCTGTTGTTCTGACCTATTCCTGACTGACACTGGCATTTAAGAAATACCAAGATGGAGGCAGGTGGGATCGACAGGGTGGGGTATGGGACCAGCGCCTAGCATTTCAAACGGAAAGTTACGGAGAGGACACACTGTCACACTGCTGAATCGACCCCAGGCCCTCCGCCTGCTGCCTGACCGAGATGATCAGGGGGGTCAGGTTCTCCACTCGGGTTCGGGACAGCAACAGACTCTCTACAACAAGCTGCCGCAATTACAGAAACAGCCAAGAGAAAACTCACAAACACTGAGATACCGGTTTATGTGCAATAGCCTTTCTATGTGCAATATTGTACAGTTTTTGTAAAGGGTACTAATCATTTCATGATGTGCAATATCTGATTATTATTATCTTATCTTAGTCTTACAATGTGAAATATCACTACTTATATCAATATTACTGATCTTGTATTGGTCCAATTTGGTCCCTATTAAGTGCTATAAAATAGGGGTTTTCCACTGACAGGTACCAGTTTGGTTCAGTTCAACTCTACTCACATTTTTTGGTTTTCCCTAACTAAAATTAAGTACCCAGTACCATTTTTGGAACCACCTTAGCCGAGGTTCCAAGCGTGCTGAACCGATACTAAATGATGACGTGTACATATTGGAGGTTACTGATTGGTGGTTGCTATGGTTACGCCAGTGTTGTTGACTGAACATTAGAATTAGCGTTAGCGTTAGCCTAATGTTGCTTCCGGTGCCAATTGTCTCCGTTTTGTGGCAAACAGCCACAAACCAAGGATGAGAAATGAAACCCCTCTGATTTCATCCATGCTGATGATCGTAATGATGCCGGGTTGTTTACCTCAGCTTAGAGCCCTCCACTCGGGCTGCTGCTTAGAATGTTTGGCTGCTATAGCAACCGGTTGTAGTGGAAAATAGTAGGTCCGAAACCAAACTGAACAGAGTAGAACTGAACTGAACCAAACCGAGATGGTACCAGTCAGTGGAGTAGTCTGGCCTTTTGGAAGAAAAGTATAAAGAAATGAGTGGTGCCTCAATACTTTCCGCACCAAACTGTATAACTGAACAATGTAGAAATGTAGAAAAATTTCCCTTACAGAATTCCCCATACATTTAACGTCCAAAAACAGTTGCAAATCAAAGTAATGCAGTCATTTAAGCCTTCAGCTGGATTTTTTGCAATCATGGCTTTAACAAAACCTGGAGATTAACAGATACTAGTTCAAAACCACTGTTCAGTTCTGTATATACTTTTAGCCACAGGCTTATCAGCATATATTGCTAAAGGAAATCCTTCCATCGGACTCTATAACTGCTCCCCCTGTAATTCATCCACACAGTTGTGCAATATCCATGATACTACTTTTCTGTGCATTTTCTTATTGGATTTAAATAATTATCAATATGTGCAATATCTTATTATGTCTTATCATATGAAAGATTACTACTTTATGTGCAATAACATACTCAATTTTCTTAACAGTAATTTATTTATCTCGTATTTATCAGGGACTAGGACGGAAAGACAAGGGGGCTTAGCCCCCAGGGTTGTAGGAATAAATTAGCATGCATAGAAGGCTGAAAATTATTCACCAAAACTTTCCTTTCACGTAAGGAAACAAGTAAAGTTAAGCAGTGAACAGTTATGGACACTCATAGTATTGTTCTGTTGAACTGAGTACAAAC
>JBBPDE010000040.1:19907569-19920811 GCA_037974605.1 Nannopetersius ansorgii | reverse complement strand
AAGTGTATGTGTGTGTGTGTGTGTGTGTGGGGGGGGGGGGGGGTTGTAAGCCTCTCCAGTCCACTTGACATGCAGGTCATTGCACTATGGGAGGAACCCAGAGATCCAGGTGGAATCCCATGCAGATACAGGGAGAACATACATACTCACAGGACCTTCAGCCACCCTGCCAGGGAATCAAACCCAGGGTGTAAACAAAACAGTTATTCCATTATCTGTAATGTATTTTTCTGTTAAAGATTGGTTTGTCTATATAATTTATAAAACAAATGCAAATCGGAATCGGAACAGCTTCAGTTTATGGTTATGGTGTTTCCTTCGGGTGTATTATCTACACATGGGTTAATTAAGCAGCCATATTCGGTAAAACAATAATAAACTGTTACATAAGGACTGTACGCACAAACAAATGGTGAACCTGTTTGATTCAGTTTATAGGAACATTTTAGGCACAATCACATAACCAAACATTTTGCCTGACACTTTATCATCCCATACACCTGGTGTTTGAATGCACTGCAAGTATAATTGCTCAGATGACTTCAGGAGGTGGCCTGAGATGTATTTATCCAGGTTTAATAAGGAACAAATAGACCCAAGACAAATCTGTTATGGTCACCTCTGTAGCTCCGCCCAGTAGAAGTACTGCCGGAGATTTACGACTCCTGTTTGTCCACCTGGTCAGGACTCTGATGTACAGCCGTAAATTGAATCGTATGTCAGCCGTATCCTTAAGGCATCCTGATAATTGTGTTTTTGTCTTAACTATTATTAATTAAAGCGGGCAGGTCTCTTAGCAACAGCGCCCTTGAAGAGCAAGAGTGCCCTGCCACACTGAGTGAGGAGCCAAATAAGCAAAGGTTCAGAGGCTCACGGGAGGAAAATCACCTGCACGTTAAAGTCTGCTTGTAATGCAAATGTTTTAATGAGTGCACTATTAATTAGTGCCGGAAGAAAATCGATAGATAGTGTGTCATTAACAAATGAGCACAGAGGCAGCCGGAGGGACATGCGTGGAATAACAGACTATGTGTGAGTGTTTGGGTGTGGGCGCGTGTGTGTGTGTGTCTGTGTGTGTCTTTGTGTGTGCATGAATGTGTGTGTGTGTGGTCATTGCTCATTTTAAACACTATGCTATAATTGTGTGAAATCAAAAATAAACGAATGGAACGGACATACTAGAGTTAATGGTCTTGACCAGAGTTTCTGAAGTCCTCAATCATATGTACAAGAGAGAACCGTACAGTTTATTAATAAAAAAATCAATTTTTAATAACATAAGTGATACTAAAGAGTTGTTTACTGTTACTAAAGTACTAAAGTGTTGTTTCATGATACTAAATTATACTTAATTAAACTTAATGAAACCACTTTCTGCTGTGAAGAAGCATATGTATATATATAACATATATTAAACTTAAGCTTTGCATTCACTGGGCCATGCAGCATGTTCTCGTCTCATCCGTCATTTTACAGGGCATCTGTGGCCAGAACCAGACCAGGACACAGAGTCACCACCATGCCATTAATCATACAATTTTTACAGCGTAAAAGTTATAAGACATTTTTCCAGAAAAAAGACACTATTCCAGCATTATGTCTGCAGTCTGACGCTTATTTTGCTCTTCTTGGACACTTTTTAACGTTTCAGGGTGGTCACTTTCTTGTCTGGCTCACATGTGGTCTCTTTGGACAAATATATAACAAAAAAATAACTTAAGAAGTAGAGAAAGTAAGTGAAACGGCTTTGAACATGTGGCGCAGCTGCACTATGGGGTGGAATAATCCCCAACTCACAACACAAGCAGGTCACGCATAAGGCTTTAACGTTAGGAGCCGGGGAGCGGAGAAAGCCGGCATGTGTTTAAAGATTTTCGAGCTGCAGTTACAGTTTCTTGTTCTTATTTTGGTGTCCCGCTAAATTGGAGTTGAAATTGCATCGCATTATAACGTGCGCTCAAAGAGCACGCGCTTTAGTGGATAATTTCGCCGCTTGCTCGGGGAATACGCAAACGGCGAAAGTCTATTTAAATGGATATTGCTGCACTGAATAAAGAGGGCGGCCTACTTGCTCGAGCTCAATCTCTCCTCGTTTGCCAAAGCCTGATATAGAGCTGGAGCTTTAGCAGAGAGACTGGGCCTTTGACTTTGATGGACTTATGGGGTGAAAACTTGGCACGCTCCAAGGAGCTTGTACACTTTCTAATCTGTGGTGGAACTGATCGGAGTTGACCAAATAATCTGCCAATTCCCTTCGCAGGACTGCAATGCCAAAAAAAAAAGAAAAAAATCTGTCAGCTGCTCATCCCTGAGAGCTTGTTCAGCACTAAAAATGAGACACGCAATCTCAGAAAAGGAAAATGAGAAGCTCTTGAGCTGCTGGATGAGGAGTGGGGGTTTTTACAAAGTTTGAGGTCAACAGGACCTTGCCCTTGAGACGACTCTGTTTATACTTTAAAAAAGGTTCTATGGTAAAGGCATTCGCTGTTGAAGAGTAGAGACTTGAGGAATCACCTCAGTGCTTCTTATTTAGTTCTTTAATGTTATTCTAATGTTGCCTCCACAAAACTATGATTATTTGAGGGCACTTTTATAAGTAGCTTGATTGGATTAAAAAAAACCCAAAGGAATACATGTTTGATATTTATGACAAGGACTGATGTAAGTTAAAACTTTCTGTAGTAAAAATAACAAAGAAGTTTATAACAATATATACAAATTATATATAAATGTCATGGTGGAAGGCAGAATACTGAGTGAACTGTGCCCACTGTGTAGTGTGGAGGAAGGACTCAGACGTGAGGAAGCACGAGAGAGTTGGTATGTATTATAAAATTGCTCGCTTGGCCAAAAATGGATAAATTACACAATCTGGTAGAAAACACTTAAGTGTTGAGTTTAGAATGAAAGAATTTGAACCTAAATTGTATGATTTAACAGTGTAAATAACAAGGAATTTGAAAATTTATTTTTTCAATTGGCCAAAAAGAGGCCATTAAGGAGTGTTACAATAGGATGTATGGAGTATGTTATTGATAAAATGAACTATATTATTGATATAATGGAGTATATTATTGATATTATGGAACATATAATTGATATATTTAATAAGTTGAAGTTAAAAATTAAATGATCTGAAAAGCACCAGATCCTTGAGAACTTTCATTCCATTTGCATAGGAGGGCCACAGGAGGGCCAGAGGGTTAAACTGTTCTTTTTTCTGCATTGTTATGACAGACTGCAGGACAGACAACACACTGATGTACAGGGAGATGAAGCCCATGTTGTTGACGACAACAGGATGCATGTTTACTCTGCAAGGTCCTTTAGTGCAACGTTTCTCAAACTTATTTGTCCTGGGGACCAGTCATGTCAGGCTGCGGAGCTGCAGGGCCCTGCACATATGACCTTCCAACCATGACCACCACCACCCCGCGGATGCGTATCTGCATATACTATATTAAACATGACCTAACAGGAGTGCTTTGGCTAAATTTGAGATTATTGCCAAATAAATATATTATTGTCAAGTAAATATACAGATATATAGTAATTAGGCTGTTATTTTTATTATTATTATTATTTTTATTATTATTATTATTATTATTATTATTATTATTATTTATTATTATTATTATTATTATTGTTAATTTAATATACCTATGCCTATATATAAGAAACCTTTTATTTCACTTTTTTTGTTGTATGCAAATTGACTTTTAACACATAAATTAAATTATTTGGCACAAAAAAATTTTAATCAATATTTTAATGTGATGGGTGTGCCTGCTTTCTCGCCATCGAAACCAGGAAGACACGCTGACAGAGACACTCGGAGCGTGTTTTCTGAGCCTGTTTCTGTCTTTTGCTTTCGTGGCTGTCTTGAGAAAAAGCGGTCTTGCACAGATACGTGGAATGGAAGGGCAAAATCGTTTTAACTGCCATCTCACTCAGCTGGTCATATTCCTCATAGCATGAGAGCCAGAACTCGGACAGGGACAGTCGTCTGAATCTCGACAGTAACCCTGCATCGCACGAGAGCTCCAAAAGTTTATCCTGGACCACAGGTGGCAGATCACTCATCTCTGGATTGGCGAACAGGTCTCGTACCCATCGCTTTCCCATGAGATAGGATTTTGAAGGGAACGACGAATCGAAATGATGCAGTGATTCTGTAAGGTGTTGTGCGATCACTGTGGGCACTCCCCCCAGATCCACACCCTCATCAGCCAGAGATGACAGACAGCTCTCGTAACGTGTGTGTGTGTCCTTGAAAAGTTTGGAGTGAATGAGACAAAGGGCGGGAACCCTGAACATTCTAGAATGCTGAAACAAGGGGCAGGGCGTGAAGCACACAATGACAGCATGGCTGAGATCAGACCTGATCTGACTGGATTTTGATTGGTGCAGAAGCGAGGCTCTGCGGACCGGCAGGAACCCTCTCATGGACCGGAACTGGTCTGCGGCCCATAGTTTGTGAAACGCTGCTTTAGTGCACTTGAAAATTGCAAACAGTGACCAGTAAACAGTGTGTAAAAACATGAACATTGGTCCAGATGATCAGGTGTGAAAACATCCTAATTTCACAGAAATCATTGCGGATCCAAAAGAAGAACTTCTTTTACGTTTTCTTAAGTCCACCCGAATGACCAGGTGTTCAATCATGGTTAGTGGTGACTTCTAGTTTCACTGGAGCATAAATATGAGGATCAATTAACCTGGAGAAGATTAGAGAATGTGCAAATGAAATGAGACAAATGAGTGAGGATCTTCATAAGTCATGTCATGGCTTTAAGAAATAGCTACAGGCTCTAAAAACGCCCTCAACCATGGACAGGGCAAGAAATGCTTGGAAGGGGATGCATGTTTACAGTGCAACACAAACACACACACACACACACACACACACACATACATGCAAACACTTCTCTGAGGAGCACAGTTGGAAATTTGCTCAAGACTTTGGTGTCACAAAGTCTCCAAAATTACAATTCAGTTCCACCTCCATGCCAGCAAACTATCTGGAAGGCGTCCCAGAAGAAAGCCTTTTTGTTGCATCTAATCACAAACGCGAGCACCTGTTTGTTTGTTTGATGTTCCTGGATCTTTGACTGGAACCAAGTTCCGAGGTCAAATTAGACTGAAACAGAGCTTCTTGGCAGCAGACACTCAAGATGGGTTTGGTGTAAAAATGAAGAAATCCCTGAAGGTTTATTTTTCCTCATACTTTCAGCATGAGATCGAGCAAATTAACCACAAGGCTGTTCCTCGTCACTTTCTATTTCACATCTTTGCCAAGAGTGCCAAAACCACAGAGCTAACTCCAAAACAGGTTCCATCACAACGGGTTCCGTTAATGCCCTCATAAGTCATGGAAGTGTTTTTTCTTTGGTAACAAATCGAACCCACTTTTGCTTCTTAGCGTTGATGCTTTCAAACAGTGTCAAATATTTAAATCTAGGACTAACTAATAATTAAATAAATACATAAATAAATAAATAAATAAATAGGTAAGGCATTTCCCTCAAATTTATATTGAAAGCAAGTGAGACATCGAAGATATTAAAAGTAACTTTCAGAATCTTTCCCCACTAAACTGGAGTCCAGTCAATCTCTAATAAAATTTTTAGCAACATTAAATTATTAATATTACTCATTCTGGTAATTTGCTCATTTTGCTGCTTTCACTGGGTCAGAAAAATCACATCTGACCAGAAAGACATTGGTGTGTATTTTCTCTGTCGTGACCTTTATCTAACCCAACTATAAAGCCCCCCTGTCCTAATTACCACTGCCCCCATAGCTGAATGGCTCATATTTCTTCATATTGCATATTTCTGTTTTTCTTGTATTTGTAATGTGTTCTTGAGGAACAGTTCTTCAGGCTTCCTGAAGGACTTTCATAGGCTCTCATTTTCAGTCCAGTCCCTGAACCTGACCAGTTTCAGAGGAATGTTTTTGCACCAACAAGGTTATTCAAAGCAAAATACGAAGATATGAGGGGGGAATCAAGACTTTTACATAGTATTGTATATTTCAAAAGGGCCTAATTCATGTGATCTAGATCAGTGGTTCCCAAACCTTTTTTCCTTTAAGCCCCACATGTCTGTGTCCAAGACCTCAACTCCTACCCGCATAGACGCACAAAAAGCATAAAGTGATTAATTACAAACTTTTATTTGCAGAAAATAAACAACGGTTGTAGGTTTTTCTTATACTCACACACACACACATACACTTTTACGTTTCACAGACATTGGGATTTTATGAACTTAATGTACACTTTTGTTAACCTCAGTGCAAACATAATTGTGCGCACCCCCTGCGATCTCTAGCGCCCCCCTAAGGGGGGCTCGAGGTGGGGAACCACTGAGCTAGATGCTCATTGTTAATCAGTATCAAATCTGTTAACCAGGTGCATAAGATAATTTCTGGACTAAAACAACTAAAATTCCATACATATTTTAAATGAGTGTATGCAGGACTGTATATGCACTGGATATATACTGTCAATGAGGATACACACATGCACATGAACTGTATTTAGTGAACAGTGAAGCAGAAGAACTGTGTCCATGGGTGAGAAAAAGCCATGTTTGGAAAATTGGACCAGAACCTGTCAGAGGATGAACAATCTTTGAACACAGTGGTGTTTCTGGGACACGAGAACACATGGAGATTTTACTCCATCATTTCTTCTAATTGGTGCTCCTGTCTGGTCCTCATCTCATCAAATAGATTTAGAAAAGCAGGCTGGACACACCAGGGGGCAAAACCATGGGAAACCTCCTACATTTCCACTGCTCAAAATATTAAAAAAGAGAAAATAATTTGTTGCAGATGTGTTCAAAAAAGATTCAAATGTAAAGTCATGATAAAGAGCATTTCTCCTGTGCTGAGCCGGGCAAACCTCTTAGCATACCTAGTAATTTGGCTCTATTTAGTGATCCAGATAATTTGGCTCAGCTCATAAAGAAGAGTCGACTTCCAAACAACTCTTCATTTTACAATTTCTGCTTTTTGTTTTCTGACCAAATGTAACACTGTTTTGACCTGTGATTGGCGTGTGTGCACAAGTATCACAAGTATTCAATGTATTTATACTAAGTGTTTTTCTAATTATACTGCGATGTCCACATTCCATTTGCAGCAGCAGCTTCTTAAAGGTTTAAACAGGTGAACTTTAACGGAAGAAACAGGCAGAGATATATTTAAATCTGGACAAATAAAATCAGAATAACCTTCATAAAGAGATTCCTCTAGAAGTTAAGTGGAAATTTTTTCTCAGTCTGCCTTGTGTTAAGTTAATATGTGACCTGCAAATTAGTGGACTATTTCATAAACACGGTCTTAAACACCCACTCTAGATATGCTAGTTCTGTAAAAGATAAAGCTGTAGTTATTTAACTCATGCCTGATATGCTAACTACTGTTGTCACAAGCGCGAGGGTTAACCCGCTCTTGTGATTTACCTCGTGGGACAAGGCAAGGCAGGCAGGCATCCATGGTCTCAGGTACTTTATTGAACAAAATAGAAATAAAGCAAACCTGGCTCAAGGGCCGATACAGAACATGAACATAAACAGGAACTCAGCATAGTGAGGTGATGGACCGATGTCTGTGGTACACACAGACAGAACTTAAATACAAGACATAATCAACAAAACTAAACACAGGACACCTGGAAACACAAAACAGACATGAATGTCAAAATAAAAGTCCCAAAAAACAAACACAACACAGTGGCCCATACCGGCCACTGGCCGAGCCGTGACAACTGTTTTTGAAGGCAAGGTAAACAGTCCTGGGTTTTTGCTCATTCAAATATGCTTTACATCCGATTCTGGTGAATTTTGAGTTAAATTGATTCTACGATTGTGAGCAGCTCAGTGGGCCGGTACTCAATTCTGTGAAATACACTTAAATGCTTTTGGACACAAATGGACTGAATACACATAAAAGTCAACACATATGTTTTTTCAATGTTTTGGTTATGGTTTTAGAGTAGGCTGTCATGTTAAAGATTTTTTTTAATGATAATTAAATAAATTGTTTTGTCTTGAACCCCCCACCATCAGGCGGTGATCAGTATACTGGTGGTGCTGAATGCTAAGTGGTTGGAGCACTCCATGTATCTTTAGGCACGTTGCAAGCTGTCAGAGTAAAACATTTGTTCCAATTTCTTTCATTTAATCTATTTAATCTACTCAGTATGCCAAAGGTAAGACAGCTTGACAGGCAGAACATAGTATTTTTATACCAGTGACTCAAATCAAAAATTGAAGAAATGACAGGTGGTTTATTTAAAAATCTAAAAAATGTATGAACATAATTAACATTTCTGCCACAAATTTGAAGAAGAAAGAATACAATATGCTTCTTTTATGCCAGAATAATTACCCTCAGTTAGCCCACCAAATGTGACATCATATTGAGGAGCTTTCTGTTCCTACAACTTCCACAACATTTACACGAGTCAGGCAAGAGCATACAAGCATGTTCCTTTGCTATTTTTTTCTTCCTGTTCTTCTCCTCTGCTCTTCTCCTTTCTGCTCCCGTCCTGCCTCTTATCATGCTGCCAATTTGAGCGGGGCGACGGGTGCGGGGGGGTGGGGGGGGTTGGGGTGGGTGCTGGGAAGCGTTCCAGGAACCTTTCTGGAGCAACTGAATATTCATCTTCATTAGGGCATCATCAGCCCCACCACACTCCAGCGCGAATCCTGCTAACAGCCAACAAGCGCAAAATGAGAGCGGGAAGACGGAGAGAGGGAGGGAGGAGGAGGGGAGCAAGGGATCACAGTGAATGACAGAGAGAGCAGAGGGTGAAGTGAGGACAGGACAGGCATGAAGATGACGTGAAGGACATCCAGTTCTGCTCTGATTAGCTCAGTTTTTGTCAGCTTCAGATTTAGATTTTAGAATTTTTCAGAAGAAATGAGATAAAATGGGCAATGATTTTACTGCAGCTGCTGAATCAAAACCTCCATCCCCTTATCCTTTGCTCAAATCTTTTAAAATAGTCCAAAATGACCTATCATGAAATCTTGTTCCATTATCGTTTATCAAAATCCATTTCTTTTTCTGATAATGTGACCTTTCAGAGATGTGCAGTTTTTTTTAAAATGTTTTTTTAAGATAGGTTTCTGCATGTGTGCAGAGTCTCAGTCCTTTTTGGGGTATTTGGGGTATTTGGAAACCAATGTTGAACCTTAAATCTTTTGTAAAAGAATCCATTCCACTTAATCAATAAGAGAACACCACTGGAGAAAGAACATGCATTCAGACTTGTCAACTCTTCAAGTGACCTCCACCCATGCTTCACCAAGTCATTGTTGTCAGTATTGTGACAATTTTACATCTCTGTATCAGTTCACAGTTCAAAACATTCATATAAGCAACAGTTTGCTAACAGAGCTAAGTGGCTACATTACATATGAAGAGTTTAAGAAACCAGTGTCTCAAGGTGCTCTCATGTATGTCATACCCCTTGTCTCTGCCCTTTCTATCTGGGATGCTAGAGCAAGATATGCCAGAGTCTGGCATTCCTCATAGGGGAACGGCTGAATAACTGTCTAGCCTGGCTGATCACCATCAGGTTGCAACTCATTCCAGATCTGCAATCACCCGGGTCCCTTGCCCACGTGTCCTCAACACATTCAGCTGCTTTGACTCCACATGTGCTCCTCCCCCAGCCAAGGGCAACTGGTGATCAAACACTCCGGCAGAGACTGTTGTTCCACTTGCTGTAAACTGGAGTCTCTTAAACTACTCCAACAAAAACTCAGAAATCTCTACTGACTTTTAACTGTAACAACTATGTTAGTCATAGTTGGCCAGTCTATTCAACAGACTAAATTCGCACACAAAGGCCTTCTATTGTTAGTTTTCCCATTAGAGGATCTCTTTTTCTCTTGGTCAGAGAAGGATTCTGGGTTCTTCCCGAGGTTTCTTCTTTGTAGTAAAAAGTCTAATTTATTTATTTATGACAAAATAGTATCACTGTCCAGTTAGTCACAGAGTACATGCTTTTATGTACTCTGTGAGTTTGTATCTGTTTGCAAAGACCTGCACACAAATCACTCAGTGTCTTCTAGCATGATGAAGTTGATGTATTACTTTTGTCAGGCATTAGAGCTCATTTTTCTTCTCAGATGTAATATCAGGTTAAACGTCTTCAGGCTGTGGTACTTGTTTGTGCGCCGTCCTCTATAAATAAATTATGCTCGGCATGAAAAATGTGCCTTTAGGTCTGATGTTAAATGTTATGGCGTTCGTACATTGCATGGAAATTACTAATAACATTTGGCATCATCTTGACATTTAATTTTGGCTCATAAGCATGTGTGGTTCAGGTGTGTTCTAATTATCTGTAATAGTGTAAAAGACCTAATTGTACACCAAATGACCAAAAGTTCTTATGAAATCAGGAGTAGAATGGCCCCTATATACAGTAGCAGGTCCTGGCCTTCTAGGAAGACGTCGGAGCATTGCTGTGAGAATTTTGTTACACAAGAGCATTTGTGAGATCAGGTACTAATGCTAGTTGATCAGTTCTGCATGTTGGAGTGATGCTTTGGAGCAATCAAATCCTCATAGTAACGTTCCAACATTCAAACATTTGTGGACCCATTGTAGACCCAAGAGCATTAGTTAAGTCAGGTATTGATGTTAAAACATTGCTGTGAGGATTTGATTATAAAAGAGCATTAGTGAAGTCAAGTATTGATGGTAAAACATTGCTGTGAGCATTTGATTATAAAAGAGCATTAGTGAAGTCAAGTACATTTACGGCATTTATCAGACACTTTTGTCCAAAGCGACTTCCATTCCCTACCTACAGGGGACAGTCTCCCTGGAGCAACTTGGGGTTAAGGGTCTTGCTCAGGGACCCAGTGGTGGTGCTGAAGGTAGGATTCGAACCCATGACCTCTTGGTCCAGAGGTAAGTAACCTACCCATTGAGCTACCTCCACCCTATTAAAGTATTGATGTTAAAACATTGCTGTGAGGATTTGATTATAAAAGAGCATTAGTGAAGTCAGGTACTGATGTTAGAACATTGAGGATTTGTTTATATGAGAGCATTAGTGAGGTCAGGTACTGATTGTGGAACACTGCTGCGAGGAACACTGCAGGAGAGCATTTGTGAGGCCAGATATGTTAGAGGATCAGATTTGGATCCCTAAGGTTTTGGAAAGAACTCCATCACTCCACAGACTCCATAGTGCAACACTGGGAGGGTTATACCCCTATAGCCCATGGGTATGGTGACCTCAGGGTCATTTGTAGCTAGAGAGTCCGATTCTATTAGTCAGTGCTTTTTTATGGAGATTCTATAAGCTGTGTGTGAACTCCAGGGTCAGCAATGAGGGCACCTTAAAGGAGCTTAACATACCTATTAGAAGAGCAGCCTGGAAACCTTTGGACATAGAGTTTCTTTCACCCATGAGTGTATGGAGGTGTCACATGGATGTACAGTACAACTTAAAAGTCTTAGGCACCTATACAAATTGTTCAAAGACATTTTTCTCAGCCTGTGGAAATTAATGTGTCATTCTGCTTGCAAAGTTAACATTAGAATAATGTTAAAAAAGATAGAAGAAAGAAGAAATAGAAGAAGCGGTAGAAGAAAGCAGTAACAAGTAACAGGGTTTGCTTTGTCTGATTAAAAGACTGTCTGGGATGGTTTAGATATTTTGTGAGGATATCTGTTGAGGAGAACACAGGTTCTGTTCCAGGTTCCTCCTCGGTTCCTCCAACCATTGTTTGGATTGTAAATCTCCATCAGCAGCTCCTGATTTAATTTAATGTGGGACTGATCGAGTCAAAAAAGAAACCTCTCTGATGAAACTACAGTAATACTGGACTTCCACAAAGAAACACACTAATATACTGATCATAAAATAATTAGTTACTGTATAACGTTATTTATATTTATTTATTTTTTTATTATATTCTGTTGAAAATATCACTAACTGCTCAATTAAAAAGCTTTAGAATATTATTTTCAGAGATGCCTTTTACTGTATATTTGAAATGGATATGCTGTATTCATTTGATCTAGATTTACACAGTCAGTCATTGTAAATGTGTTTTAAAATCATGAAATATTTGATTCTAGACATAACTTGGTATACTGGAAATATACTGTAATTGATGATATATAAAAAAGAACTAAGATAAAGCAACATTTTAAATAATTGGACCAGAACCTGTCAGAGGATGAGCAATCTTTGAACACAGTGGTGTTTCTGGGACACGCGGACGCATGGAGATTTTACTCCATCATTTCTTCTAATTGGTGCTCCTGTCCAGTCCTCATCCCCAAAGAGATTTAGAGAAGCAGACTGGACACACCAGGGGGCAAAACCATGGGAGACCTCCTACATTTCCACTGCTCAAAATAAAATAGAGAAAATGATTTGTTGCAGATTTTTTCAATTACAAAAAAAAAAAAATGATATAAATGTAAGGTCATGCTCTTTTTGCTGAAACTTATGTTGCCCTTCCACCTAGAATAGCATCTCCTAATCTGCAAAACTCCTAGCGTACCCATCTCATTATCCCGTGTAATATTTGAGTCTGATATGTGACCAGTAAATAATTAACAAAATTGTATTAGCAGAATAAGTGAAGCTTGTGGACTGTTTCATGAACACAGTCTCTAGATATGCTAACTAATATTTGTGTAGGCAGTTAAGGGTGACCTTAATATCTCTAAACAATAAACTGACATAATATTTTACTTTATATTAAATGACTTTTCTTAATTTAATGGGAACAAACTCAGCTTCTGTACACGTTTTGTTCGACTGTGTTTTTTGTTTACTTTATTTATTTTTTATTAAAAAAAAAAAAAAAAAAAGAAATATCAACATTTTATACACATTTGTTTTCATATTGAGGACACAGTAATATCCAAAACTCTGTAGGGGCATTATATGTATGTTAGTACAGAGCATTATATATAGCACAGTGTATTTAGTACAGAGTACTTCTGGAGAGTATTGTGGCGAACGATGGAATAAGGCGACACCAAGGCGGGTGAATCCATTTTCTTTGTCTTTATTATTGGCTCTCCTCAGCACCACACAGCCAGCAGCAACCCCCCAACTCCACTATTCAGTGCTAGGCACCGCCCTCCCCTTATATACCACCCCAAAATTCTGCCCGTTTCCATGGCGATGAGCCCAGGTGGAGCTCATCGCCCTTAGTTTCACCCCAGCCTGCCCGCCAAAACCCA
>JBBPDE010000040.1:19889764-19899836 GCA_037974605.1 Nannopetersius ansorgii | reverse complement strand
CTAATTTGGGGGCACATTCATGACTCTCACAGAATGAACCATAATGATTGATGTTGGTGACCCCCCCTTTCCCTCTCGTAAACAAAACAAAGGCAACTATCCATTTTGAGTGATAAACATTGAAAGGGATCAAATTGACCCCAAGGAGAATAGGAGGGTTAATGCCTTAGTTTTAGTGTCTTATATTCACTTTGTGTCAGTTATGAAAAAATAATAGTATCACTCAGTACTTCAACATCACATAATTTCCTTTGGTTCACGTTTCATTGGACATTTTTTTTTTCTTCAACAGAAAAATGTTGCCAAGCTTCTTCAAAATTGTCCCAAAATGATGTCCAGTCCTAAGAACAGCAGAACGTTTAGATAATGATGTCTTGTCCTCCTCAGCCTCTTCCTCCCACTGAACTGCAGGAACCAGCTGGAGACCCACAAGTTCTAAATAATCCAACAAATCAGACAGTTTCTGCTAGAAAAGGTGCCGGGAGGGTTTGGACACAAGTTATTTCCTAAAGTTGCTGGTAAGGATGTGGTGAATCTGTGCAGCTGAGATAAAGACAAGGAGGTTATTTTGAAGAAACTTGTATATAAACATTCACATACATTAAACTGCCCTTAGAGTGTATGACGTTACACTTCAAAACCCGTCAGTTACATTTGTTTTAAGCTTTTTAATGGTTCCTTATAAAAGAATTTTGAAAGAGCAGTTTACCGACTATTTTTAAAAAACAATACAAGGGTGAGCCCAAACTTCTGGTCTGTAGTGTGTGTGTGTGTGTGTGTATAATAACACTAATAATATACATTTTTGATGCATAAATCATACTGTATGCATCATGGTACATGTTCATTTGGTGTAATGACCTTATGTCACCTCATCTTCGCCTCGAGTGCATGAAGGAACACTGTAATGAGTCTCATCTCCTCCCAAACGGAGAGCGCGTCAGTCTTAATGAGTGCTATTAAAGGTAACTCATGTCGTTATCGTTATTTATCGCAATCATCAAAGTCTACTTTTAGCGCAGCCGCTCAAAATAAATCCACACGAACAGCTATTAACGTCCAGAAGCTTCCTCCAAAGATGTGCTGCTGTATCCTGTACCTGTCAAGCAGCATCACTCATCCAGACAGGTGGGCGGGGCTACTGGGCCTTCAGGGCCAGATTTGACACTCTGTGGTTCACGGTGTTTGGAGACGAGCCCTTGGCACTGAGTAGACGCGAACAGAGCCTGTGACCTTCTGGAAGCTTGTTCCAGTCTGATGTTCATCCACAACTGTTCAGGGTTAAAGTCCTACAGTCAGGTCTCATGTTAAGTGCAACTCGACCACCCGCAGAGCTGAGACCACACCATCCATTCAGCTCATCTTAAACATAGTCAGATAATCAAGTCTCTATTATTCTGAAACTGTGGTGTTAAGATTAATCTCACATTTTTTTATTTGGAATATACTACCAAATATTTATTGAAATCGGCAACATCATCTTCAGTGTTTATTTAAACAAGAATAATTACATAATATTTCCTTTAAAGAACCCAAATTATGTAACAATAACACAATCACAGAAGGTAAAATGGCTTTTTACAAGTAAATGTCTCTAATATTACACTACTTTTATAACAAATGTCAATTATTAAATATATAGTACTGTGCAAAAGTCTTAGGTACCTGAGAAAATGATGCTTAAAAGTTGTTACTGCTGGACAGTGTTGTTCAGTTAGTGTTAAAACTCTTACATTACAACAAATGCAAACAACATTAATACAGTAAACGGTGGTTTTATATGTGGCGAAGTGTTCGCTGAACCATTTCCAGACCTCTTTTCTCATGGAAGCCCAGTTTTACCTGTATCTCCAACAAATCCCTGTTTTGGCTCTTTTTACTGCAGTAGATTAAATTAGGTGTTGATTATGGAATTTTATTCATTCGTCCCAATGACTGGAGGCCCTGAGCAGAAACCTGGATCCAAATCTGTGTTCTTCTAACAGCTCACAGAATATCCACTACTTTTTAGAAAAAAGAAATCTTCTTTTTGCTGCTTGTTTGTTTGCATTTATTCTAATATTCAGCTGTTTTTGCTGCAGAAAGAAGCCACTGCTGATAGAAATTATTTCAAACTATTTGCACAGGCGCCTAAGACTTTTGCACAGTATGGTATGTAGATGTATAAGATGACTTTAAATGCCAATATACGATTCTTTTGTGGAATTATGGTATAGCAGCAGTCACCCGGTTCCATTCAAACATCCAGAATTTAGAATCTCAGTATTAAACACCATATGTAACTGAGAAATGTGATTTATAATCAGTCTGTGCGTCAAATGAGCACTCTTTGGGTTGCAGAGGCATGAAAACTGCTTGTGGATATGAATAAATAACACATGTGTAATTGATACTGTGACCAATTCCAAAGCGATGATAATCAGCTCCGCCGTGTGTTTTCCAATTTGCATGATTAACATCTTAGTTATGTTGTTCATTTACGATACAGGTTGTTCATTCTGGAAATGTCAACATATCAGAATTCCGAACACTGCACTTAATTATCTGTGGAGCTTTAAAATCATCAACGTAGAAACCAATTAACTTTAATTTGTTGCCAATTAAAATTTGACTTTTAAGAGTGTTAATATGCTAATCATGGTTCCGAACCTGTGCTGGAAACTGTTTACACGTAGTGTTGGCCCCTGTGGCGAAGACTGTGTGTGTGTGTGTGTGTGTGTGTGTGTGTGTGTAAAGCAGGAATGAGACAGCAATCTGACGTTAATGAGGAACAGCAAGAAGAGGACCCTTCACAGATTTGAAATCAATGTTTCCAGTAATATAAAATCAATCTGGTTGCATAAAATTATTCTAATCAGCTTGTCCTGTATAATTTCACAGGTTTCACTTCATTAGGAGGAAGGAGGACACTGGGAAGCTGTAAATAAAAATAAAGAATATGCCAGGTGTTTCCAGAATGATAAATGAAGGAGGTTCTACAGTGACTGAGGAAGATGTAGGACCAACCCAGATCCTGGAGATCCTCGTTACAGAGAAGTCAGAATCTACGACACCTACTCTGGCCAATGAGCTTCTTCAGGAGTTTTTGATTGGCTGATTGGTGTTAAGTAAGGGATGGTGTTTACCCTCAGAACTCAGAGATTATCAGTAAACTCTGATTTCATTAAATATAACCAGCATAAAACAGTCTAGAACCAGTGTTTACCCTCAAAACTCAGAGTCTAGAACCTGTGATTTTTTCTGTTTATTCCTAAGACCTAAAATAAAAAAAGTTTGTTCACTTTTGTTCTTTATGTTCATTTGTGTGTGATGCAGTTTTGAATAGCCCTGTACTGTTATATTATATTTATTATAATACAAAAGTTTTTAAATTACAAAACTTTGGATCTATGTGACACAGGAACAAGGTTCAGCATCACATCTGACACCTCCAGCATCAACACAAACTGCGGGAACTGCTTTGCCATATCAGGAACTTTATGACGATAATCTATCGTTTGTTTTACTTCTGGCACAGATCAGTGATACTCATGTTCTAAGAACTAAACAAGTATTTCAAAAGAAGAGTTTCACAAAAAATCTCCACAGAGGACCCACAATAGATCCACAGTCCAAATTTAGCTTCTTAGAACCGGAGCTCTGAGGCTAACACTAGAAATCAATAGTCGCCCAAATTTTTTCATCTCCAAACCTCTGAATTTCTCTGGCAACCTTACATCACACAAAAAATCTGAACCAGTGAGACCTGAGATTCACGTGAAACTTATTAGTAACAGTAATAACCTAAAATGAACTATTAATGACGGAAATTCAAAGAAATGTAACTATTTTAGTCAGTGCATTTTTTACTTGCAATTCGCAGCTATATAAAATATATTTTTTAAATGTAAAGAAGCTCTGTAAGGTCTTAATGTTCACCAAGAATTTTGTTAAAAACATTTAGACCGTTTGACAAAATGTGTCTCTCACTGTGTTTACTGATGTCCATATGTTTTGTTTCATAAAACAAAAGGGAAAAAAAAGAGTGACTGGATCAGTCTAAGCTGCTGAATACAGTTTTACAGAGAAACCAACATCTTCTCAGGCTCCATTCTGAAACATCAGCACAGCCATCGTCTGTCAAAAGAAAAGTTCTCCGAAACACAAAGAGACGGAAACGGGAGGAGACAGCAGCGGTTGCGCCGTCGGAGGAGCGTCTGTCTTTGAGTGCGTCAACTTGACATGTTTGTTTTCAGACCAGTGCTGACATTTGATTGAATTTGTTTGTGCTAAAATAAACAGAGCGCCAAGGTCACCACCGAGTCTTTCTCACTCCTCACACTGCACTCTCTCGCTCCCAATCAGGAAAACAATACATCCTGCAGTCTTTATGTCCACCAAAACCACCAAACACTGTAGATGTGGCTTTAAAATCATACACACAACCACACAAATCTGCAAAACAACTAGAAATACAGATTAAATTCAAGGTTGGATGTTTGATTTTGACTTTGGTGGGAATACAAAAGTGAAAACTTTACTTCAACCTCTGCTAACTTTAATACAAAACATCTACATAGTACATATGGCAGCGGGGGGTGCACCGGAAGACTGAAACTGGCCTATGTAACAAATAATGAAGTGCCGTAATCAGAGAACACAAGAGATCACTTAGTAGCCAGCACAGTTTTGTTCTTCTAAAGTTTTAACATTATATTTATTATTTTCATTCCACCTGTTGTTTTGATAATTGGTTCAATACCCAGCTGTGAGCAGAATGTTTTTTTTTTAAACACAAACAATTTTTGGCGCCAATGTTACCAATCGTAGAACCCCACTTTGCGTTTTCTCATTGAAATGCAATCTAATCAATGTGTGTACTGTTACCTTTTCAAACCAATGATCTACAAGTTCGTATTTACTGTTAAATATATCCATGTCATAAATACAAGGAACGGTATATCACAAAACTTTTTGAGTATCCATAAGTGCAACACCAGTCTCTTCGGGTGAATCAACAATGAGTTTTCTTATTATTTTTAACAAGCATAGAATTGTAGTATAACACATCCTCTCCTTCAACTACATCCACTGGACTGAGCTTTGGCTCTTCTTAAAGCACATACAGCTTCAGCCAATCACACATTAGCAAGAAATGACACCGACTGTCACGACTCGGCCAGTGGCCGGTAAGGGCCACTGATTTGGTTTTGTTTTGGGGACTTTTATTTTGGTGTTTTGTGCACGTTTTGTTCCTTGTTTCACGTTTTCAGCTGTCCTGTGTTTAGTTAAAGTGATTATGTTCAGTGATTGGTTTTCTGTCTGTTTCTGTGTGTATTTAAGTTCAGTTCAAGTGGATCGTGGGCATCGGTCCATCGTCCCACTCATCTCAGTTCTGTTTTGTAAATGCATTGCCCATCAAGCCAGGTTTGTGTTGTTTTATGTTTGTAAATAAAGTAAACACAGAAATGGATGCCTGCCTGCCTGCCTATAATCTTTGGGGTAAATCTGACACCGACAATCAGAAAACAATACTGGGTTAGGCAGGTGGGATCCTCAGTAAAGAAACAGAACTGAAAGTGTTTGGTTCATGGATGGATAATTATTCACTGGATATTGGTAGGAATGTGTCACTGTAGTCCTTACATAATTCCACACCCTTAATTAAATGTTACTAAAAGTTAGCCGTTGTTGTTTTTCCAACCCCAGAAACAGCTAACTTTTGCATCAGTAGACGATCTACAGTCTCAGACTGTGCACCAGAGAGGTGAAGCTACAACGCAGGGGTTTCCAATAAAGTGGCCAGCGGAGGAATGACCGTGAGGGGTCACCTAGTCAAAGCATTATGAGTCATTCTCCCATTCCAGTCACTGTACAGTAAAACACCAAGTGTCTTTCACTGCCATTTAATAACAAATGACCCGCGATTAAATGAATGGTTCAGCAAAAACATTTCATTTACATAATTTCCCACTGACCCCAGATGTGGTCGATCAGCCAAGACATGTCTGGAATACAAATTATTTAGTTAAGGAATAGAGCTAAGAGGATAACGTCGCTAACTCCTCTGAACACACTGAAACCATATCCATCTCTTCATTAAGGTGGATCAGACTTGTGCACATGGTGTAGGACACAGTATGACTTACTGTAAGCTGTAAAAATGAACTGAACTTCAGTGCTACAGACGACACCATGGCTGCTGCTCAAAAAGCAGGACTGATCTGGCATCAGACTTTTTAGTATTTATAAACTGACTCTACATCAGCGCTCCGGCTCCTGGAGCATTTTGTGAAAACAGACCCTGTTGTGTAAAAAGGCAGTGCAGCGATCGGCTCCACACTGACGCTCAGTTCTTTGTACAGCTCACAGTAAGTCATACTGTGTCCTAAACCTCATCCACAAATCTGATCCAGCTTAATGAAGAAATTTAGTTCATTTTTGCATCTCACAGTAAGTCATACTATGTCCTAAACCACATCCACAAGTCTAATCCACCTTAAAGAAGAGCTGGATGGGATTTAAGGGCCCAGAAAAGTTTTGGATTTGGGTGACTATTGACGTCTTGTGTTAGCGATGGCAACCTCGTAGCTGCAGTTCCAAACAAAAGATGTTAAATTTGGACTCCAAACATGCCTCAAGTGATTGACAACATCTGGGCTTGGTAGAGAACGATGTTCCTTTGGTTTGAAAAATCACTTTAACACAATTTATGACATGATATGGTTTGTTGTGCTTAGAATGACCAAGCACATGAACTAACAAGATAATAAAAGAAGTTTCTATCTATAAGCTCCAGAGGGAATGAACCTTCTGTATCACCACACCCATTTATTTTCAGAAGAAAACAGTTTAATGGCTTTTAATGGAGTCACATATTGTCTGGTATTTAATTAAAACAGCAGAGTACAATAACAAAGCTGATGAAGGAAGAAAAACATTAATCCAGAAGCTGCTCAAATGAACTTCTACCATTTTTATGTTGGTTCTGCATTTGAGACGCCGTACGACCAGAGATTAGCAGAGAACAAGCCTTTATCTGTGACACATGACACCATCGCCATTCTGCAAATCTAATCCTCTGCGATACTCGCCCTGCAGACCCGCAGCCCATGAATGTCTCACGTTGCTCATTCCCACACGTATGTGTGTGCAGATCCCACCCTGAGCTCACGCAGCTAAAGCCTTAAGCAGGATTTTTTCCCAGCAGAGGGGAATTCAGCTCGGCTGCAGAGGAAAAAACCTCAGCGGGATTCTTCTGCACTAATTAATAATCAGTTCACGTGGCTGACACCCAAAAAGATTATTAGAAAAGTCATTAGAAAACAGCTCCCTTCCACCATCTCATCTACAGCTGGAGCCGCGAAGCCCTCCAAAACCTCCACTGGGACCCTTCCAGCACACCAAAAGTGTTTTGTTCAAGAAATTTAATTGCGCCATCTACACTCTTGTTCCTGTGAGTATTACAATATAATGACTCTGTTCTAACATGAAATTAAAAAGGAAGAGATTTTTCTTCTTTTTTTTTCTTTCAGTTCTTTATTTTTTTCCGAGCCGAGATGACCGTAAAGGAGCAATATTGTTTGTCTTGTGGAACATGAGTGAACTTCAAGATTTGAGATTCTTTATTTGTCACACACACAGTTATACGAGTGCAGCGTGTAATGAAACGTGCCACAGGGACTGTGCGATAAAGTTTTACAAGGCTAAAACTAAGTTGATATAAAACTGCCGCTGCGTCAAATGGCAGCAGCCAATCAGCAGCAAGGAGAAATAAATAACATTCTTGGACTGGCTACTTTCAAACCTCCCGTCTCTCAGTATAGTTGACTGTGACGTCTGGGCCTCATCCGCCACACTCCCTCGTCCTCATGCTTCTTGTTTCTGTTTGGGCCTAGTGCGCCATGCCCCCTCATCCTTGTGCTGGTTGTTTATGTTTGGGGCGGCGCTAAACAGCAGAGCTTCATTCCATTCAAGTGTCTGATTGCCTTGATGACCGTTGCGGGGTGCACAATGCCTGGATATCACAGTCAACTGTGCTTAGAGGCAAGAAGTTTGAAAATCCATGATATACTGAAACCATGACTGGTGGTCTAAAGAAAGAAAGACAGAGAGAGAGAGAGAGAGAGAGAGAGAGAGAGAGAGAGAGAGAGAGAGAGAGAGAGAGAGAGAGAGAGAGAGAAAGAATAGATTTTGGCTTGTTACAAACACTGATGTGGTCTTGCCTGACACACAAGTACTCTCATTTTAATGAACGACAAGTTAGATATGAAAAACTGCAGCGCCTATGGCTCCGCAGGCTAGACTGCAGTCTCGATTTGATCAATTAAGGTAACAAATATTTAAATAAGGCGTTCTTTTACAGAGAGCCAATCACACGCTGCTCGTCACGGAGACGACACTCATGATAGTTTCAGGGTAAAAACTCAGATTAGTCTCTGGTGTCAATCACTGTCAAGAGACACAAAAGAAATGCCTTCAGCGGCGCCGTAGCAGATCGAAATATCTCTCAGACCGCGTCTTGGCCGTTTTTGCAGAATAAATAAATAAATAAATATAAACATAAGCATCCCTACAGGCATTATGTTAGATCAATACACTACAAAACAATATGTATTTATGATATGCAAGTTTGTGTTCTTCAAGGTCATGTGCAAGAATGAGACGGGTGAGTTTGGAATAATTATGTAAATATGTAAACTATGTTATTTTATACTGTGCAAAATTATCTAAAGCCATTGCTCTCTGCTGGCAAAGTTACCACTAGAATAAATGCAAACAAAGGAGAAAGCAGTAAAAAGTATCAAGTTTAGTTCTGTGTGTAAAAGTAGTTGATATTGTGTGAGCTGGTGAGGAGAACTCAGGATCGGTTCCAGATTCCACCTCAGTTCCTTCAGCCATTGTTTGGATTGTGAAACTCCATCAGCAGCTCCTGATTTAATTTAATGATGGACTGACTGATAATATAATTTAATATATATAGTCAGTTGCAGTAAATATAAATATTGTGTAAATGTTCTATATTCAACAAAGTATTAGTCAAAGGATGTGCACAGTTATGCAAGCAGCTTATTGTACATTTGAATAATATTTTGAATAAACATGTATGTGGAACTTCATATTTACATTTACATTTACGGCATTTAGCTGACGCTCTTATCCAGAGCGACGTACATCAGTGCTAAAGAAGTCCACAACTGTTTCTTACCTGAAAAAACGCTTAAATCCAAGTCAACTATTCAACTATTTAATGATACTGCAGTCAGAGCATCTAAACAACAACTGTCAAATAATAATTAGCCAATGTCTAACCCAACAATACATGAGCCATAGGGAAGAACATCGCAAGTCAAGGGAAAGGATTATTATTATTATTTTTTTTTTTAAGAAATAAGTAAGCAGTAGGAAAGAAACAGTTAGTCAGCAAAGTGCTCCTTGAAAAGGTGGGTCTTCAGGCAACGCTCGAAGACCGCGAAGGACTCTGCTGATCGGACCAGAAAAGGGAGTTCATTCCACCACTGGGGAGCCAGGACTGAGAAGAGTCTTGACGCATGTTTCCCTCTTCTCTTGAGCGGCGGAAGCTTGAAACCCTGAGAGGACAAGAAGTGACACGTTGTTTGATCAATGATGTTATGTATGGGGGTGCAAATCTGTTTTTGGCCTTAAAAGCAAGCGTTAAGCATTTGAACTTAACACAAGCAGCCACAGGGAGCCAGTGGAGGTTCCTTAGTAAAGATGTGGTGTGGGTGAACTTAGGAACGTTGAACACTAACCTGGCAGCTGGCAGGTTTGGTTACCTTCTGTGAAAGTCCAGCCAGTAGAGAGTTACAGTAGTCCAGTTTGGAGATGACCAGGGACTGGACAAGAAGCTGTGTAACTTTAGTTGTGAGGAAGGGTTGGATTCTTCTGATGTTGTAGAGAAGGTATTTGCACGATCTAGAGATCTGGTCAACCTGCGGCAAGAAAGACAGATCTTGATGAAGATCATCATTACCTTCTTAGAAGGGATGATAGCTGAGTTCCCAAAAGAGACAGTGAGATCATGGCTTGGTGATGGACTTCCTTTGATGAAGAGGAGCTCGGTCTTGCTAGG
>JBBPDE010000040.1:19858055-19871314 GCA_037974605.1 Nannopetersius ansorgii | reverse complement strand
ATATATAAGTACTCTATATTGTCTCCTTATAACAATAATAATAACCTCATATCATCCCCATAATATACAATAACCAGTGTCCATATTCCATTCCCCAATGATAACTATATATAATAACTACATTTGGTTCAGCTATAATAATCACATATAATAACCTTATTTTGTCCTCCTATAGCCACATTCCATCCTAGTATAATTACCAGTCATAATAAACACATTTTGTTCCTTCAAAATCACTACAAACTCCCATAATAGATGTACAGAATAACCATATTTCATCCCAATGTAATTTCAACATAGAACAAACATAAGCAATCCCCTAATAATAACCATATATGATTGAAGACAATTAACACTTTTAATCTCAATATAACTACCACATAGAATAACCATATTTTGCCCCCTAGAATGATCATATATAATAACCATACTTTATCCTCATACATATAGTGCTGTGTCTATATGGTAGAAATGACGATACAACCTACTTGACTTGACCTGACTTGACTTGGCTACACCATATATAATAAATATATTTTATGCCCATAATGATTGAAGATAATAGCTACATTTCTTCTCCATATAATTATCCCATATAATATCCATATTCTATCTCCTTGTATTAATCGTATATAATAATCCCCCCATAATAACCATTTATAATAACCATATTTCATTCCAATATAACTGTACTTGGGGGTGGAGGGCGGGTATCCACAAACATTAATGACCAGAAATGGCTTGCAGGGCTGTAGGTTTACCTTTCAGGTGACATCGCTGCTGCTAAAAGGCCAATAAACCAGCAGTGTGAAGGTTTAGCAGCACACTGAGGAATTAATAGATTTTATTATTTTTAAAAAAGTAAATCCAGAAGGTTTTGTGCAGAACTGTGACAGAGGCTGCCTGAGATGAGCTAATAAGCCTGGCTCCCAGCAGCATGATGAGGACTCGTGTTCTGAGTGAGGTCTTTTCTCCTCGCTGGACGAGGTGCCAACCTGTTAGTCAGAGGAAAATATTTGCAGCTAAACGAGCAGATAAGACCTTTGGAGGAGGCCCATCACCATCATTACATGATCGCAAGATCACAGTTACGTGAGCTGACCTTCTTTCTCCTCCGCAGCCGTTAACTTTCGCACAGTCATCAGTGTGAGCTGGGAGTGTTTTCAGCAGCTCTGCTGAGGCCAATCAATGTGAAGAGAATTAACTCAGAAAACACCCTTATTGAGACAAAATCAATGACTCTGAAATTGGTCCTTAATGCTAATATTGCTCATATTTTCACCGAAAAACATTCAGGCTTTACTTACAGACTCACAGCTCGAGACACACACAACATTTCAGAACATCGTTTCATGTCAGTCCCACAGCTGGAAAGCAAGGAGGCTAATCAGCCACTTCAAAGCCCTGGAGCTGAATTAGAGCTGCATAAAACCAACCAAAGAAATACAACTAAAGATTATTAAGCTCAAGACAATTAATTGTGAGCAAAAATGTAATGATCACTCTACTTAAGAGGATGGTTGTGGTAACATTTGTTAATTTGATGTTAATAAAACCTTTAGATAGCGGAGGTGTGTAGCATTTGTTTATTTTATGTTTTTTAATTATGTTTTTAGACAGTGGCGGTGTGTAACGTTTGTTCATTTGATGATAATAACATCTTTAGAGGGCGGTAATGAGCCACATTTGTTTCTTTGATGTTAATAACACCTTTAGAGGGCAGTGGTGAGTAATGTTTGTTTATTTGATGTTTGTTAATAACACCTTTAGAGAACAAAAGTGATTATTGTTTGTTTATTTGATGTTACTAACACCTTTAGAGGATGGAGGTGCGTAATGTTGATTTGTTTGATGTTATTAGTGTGTTTAACTGGGAATGAGGTTTGTTTATTTCATACAAATGATGCCTGTACAGGGCAGCGATGAGTGATATTAGTTTATTTGATGTTAATAAAACATTTAGAGTGTGACATTTTTTATCAATTAGCTGAACCAGTGCTTGTTTGCCACATAAGCCTTTAGATAGAAATGATCTTTTAAAGAAGTGTGAAATGTATTTATTTCTCAGTTACTTCTTTATTATCGTGAATTACATGTTTAGCGGCTTCAGGGGGGGTTGACAGGAGCGATCGCCTTGCTCACCCTGGTGGGCCAGTGTTGATTGAGCTGGCTTTTTTTTCTCCTGTAGGTTAAGTGCTGGTGAATGTGTCTTGCAGAGAGCAGATAAGTTCCATGTTGCAGTGAGATAGGAAGCCACAGTGTCGAATAAGATTGAAAACCCTTCTGCTGTCTCTCTCTCTCTCTCTGTTAATCTCTCTTACTTCATCACCTTAGATCTGCAGTCACAATTTCCTCTCTCGCTCCGTCTCCCTAATTAAAAAATGAATCAAATTGGGAGTGGGAGGTGCGTGCGTGCGTGTGTGTGTGTGTGTGTATGTATGTGGGCATGTGTGTGTGTGATTCAAATGGGTCATACAAATCAGTGTGCCCATTTTTTTTCACCCTCACTCCAGCAGGCATGTGGTTGTGTGTTGATTATCGAACGTCCTCAGGCCAAGATTACACTCGTTCCGTCCTTTAGCTTTTATTGCGCCGCAGTCTGAAGTTTAATTATACATGGCGTTCCTGAGCTCCTGCCTGTCAGAGCAGAGAAACCCTTCAGCACCAGCTGCCAGCCACAGAGAACCGTTAGCATAGAGACAGAATTGGGCATGGCAGCAAGAGGAGGGGGAGGGGGGTGTATAAATAGAGAAAAGATGGAAAGAGTGGGAGAGAAAGAAATAGAAAGGGAAAAAAAATGAGAGATAGAAGTAAGTGAGAGGAGGTTTAGAGCTCAGTTTGAGACCACCTGATACCAAACAGCATAGACACACACACACACACACACACACACACACACACACACACACATGCGCATATACATGTGCATACACCCTTGCCTGGTCAGTTTGGGGTAAAGGAGAGAGATGCATCAATAATTACTGACTTTCAGGTCATTGAATGATCTACTTGTGTTGAAACTGGAGATACTGGGATGACGACCAAGCTCCAGTTCCCCTCATTTCTTTTTCAATATCACCATATAGTGTTTACATTCATAAAGAACAGGGCCTGTGCTGATAGAGCATTGAAAAAAATGCAACTGATAGAGTACTGAAGGAGTCCTGTACTGATAGAGTACTGAAAGAGTCCTGTACTGATAGAGTACTGAAAGAGTCCTGCACTGGTAGAAGTACTGAAAGAGCCCTGTACTGATAGAGTACTGAAAGAGTCCTGAACTGATAGAGTACTGAGAGAGTCCTGTACTGATAGAGTACTGAAAGAGTCCTGCACTAGTAGAAGTACTGAAAGAGTCCTGCACTGGTAGAAGTACTGGAAGAGTCATGCACTGGTAGAAGTACTGAAAGAGCCTTGTACTGATAGAGTACTGGAAGAGTCTGGCGCAGATAGAGTACTGAAAGAGCCCTGCAGTGAAAGAGTCCTGCACTGATAGAGTACTGAAAGAGTCCGGAACTGATAGAGTACTGAAAGAGTCCGGAACTGATAGAGTACTGAAAGAGTCCGGAACTGATAGAGTACTGGAAGAGTCCTGCACTCATAGGGTACTGAAAGAGCCCTGCACTGAGTACTGATAAAGTCCTTCACCAATAGAGTAATGATAGAGTTCAGTACTGACAGAGTCCAGACTGAGTCCTGCACATATATAACACATTAACAGACAGCAGGTCAGATAAGAGAGCCTAGATTCAAGTTTAGCCCAACATTAAGTTTAGATCTGTGCTCATAGTGCACATCATATACTGTACAGTGTTGCACTATATGAGAGATTTGCTAATGTGAGGTGACTGGAACAGCTGTTGGTTCTCAGTGGTTTAACACTTAGCAATCTGTTACCATGTAACTTAATCTGTTAATGTTACTCAAAATATTACCACAGTTAACAGATCACTGTTTATTCTAATAGAAGGAAGGATCTACAGCCACTAATGATGGAGCACAACTTGTAAGATCAAAATAATCATAATCAAAATTAGAAAACAATTTATTCATTCTGGAGGAAATAGCTTAAACTAATAACCAAAGCTGACAGTTGATTCTGAGGTACTTAATAATCAGACTGATACAACCTTAGTCTTATTTAAGGAAAACATAGATCAGATGAGGTCAGAGCCCTGTGCTGGTATCAGCAGAGCAGCAAATGATACTTTACTGACCAACTTGCAACTGATACGGACCATTTCACTGCCGGCAGAAATATCAGCCTAAGGGCTCCACTTGGGGTAGTGGAGAAGATAGGATGCCTTGCCCAAGAGCACAGATAGGAGTATCCAATTAGTCCTGGGATTTTAACCCATAACCTCCTGTAACCTGTTGGTTTCTCCAAACAGCAGTCTGACAGTTTCTCCCAGTGTCAAATCCTGGAATCTGCTGGTTCATTTCTTCTAATATTAGTCCCCCCGTGTCAGAGATGTATCAAATCCCAGGGTGTTCAACCATGTGCTTTGACGTTCAGAGTGGTACTCACTTGTAAAGTCATCGGTGCCCTTGTTTTTCAGGCGTCACCTTCATGTTTTAATCACGCCGAGCGCTCAGTGGGAGGCGCAGTGTTCACTGAGTGAGTGACGCAAGGACATAAGCTGCGTTCAGATTTAAACCTCAGCACCCATTTAACCCCAGCAGGAGGCCTGTCTGATCATTCATGGGAAGGTTTCGGAGACAAACTCCTTACCTTGGGCTCTCCAGCGCCGGCGTGTTTTTAATTCATGGCTTTTAAGTTGATGTTGAGATTACAAAGCGAAGGCTCATTTGATTTGAAATTCCAAATAAATAAATAAATAAATAAATAAGCACAAAGTGACAAATCACTGTCTTTGCACAACAAAGAGCCTGTTTACTTTCGATATTGTCAGTTTGATTATAGTGAATGTTGGTTCGACTGCATCTCAGACGCTCGTTTATTTCTTCCTCTTCTGGTGGTAATTTGGCATAATGCTCCATCAGAATGGATAATTGTGGACTCCATTCTTCTCCCGGTGCGGCACAGATGTACTGTACACAAAAGCGTCCGTCCATGGCAGATCCCGCTCCACGGCGTCCGGCGCTTTTATCTCCGATAGAATTGTATGTGGAGAGTTGATAACAGGCCATTAATATTCAGGGCTAAAACGCGCGGACGTTGGGGCTTGTCAGTACGAACAAGGGAAAGTGACTTTGATTATTTATTCAGCAAAGAAAATGGATCTGCCTTCAGACGACGGGTCCCTTCGCTGCTTCCAGAAACCTGTCTAGCGATACGAGATGGATAATGTTCTTACTCTGAAAAACCATGCTCCACACTGAGGATTTTCCTCCCTCCTCTTTCACCGAAACTCAGGTGTAACAGGCAGCAAATCGTCACCTTCCTCAGCAGCTGTGAATTTAATGCTGGCGGTGGCGGCTTTCCTGCTGTTTCGGAAACACAAAGAATCGAGTGTTGCTGGATTTATTTTCGTAACGCCTTCTTCATATTCCCTTCCAAAGTCCAGGAGCAGAAATTTGTTTTATGGAACGTCATAATGAGCTTTAATTAGAGCAATATAAGCGCCCTGAAAGAACAGGGTTTTTTTCTTCTCATCCCAATCCGAGCTTATAACTTAACCTTGAAATATTCATTATGTTATTATTAATTACGTTACAATATTAAAAATTAATTACTTTCCAATTAAATATTAATTAGTAGTGCTCAGTCATTTGCTAATGAAAGCCAGAGTGGATTAGTTTCATGGAGTTGAATGGCTGCTCCAGAAAGGGGATATGAATCCAATCCAGTTTTAGCGCTTCAGCGATCAGGTTTGTGGTGAGAGGGCCACAATTCACACCTGAGGAACAGGTGCAGAAGGTGTGCATGTATTAGTAGTCAAAAATATGACACATTTAGAAGGGCCTCGCTGTTTTCCAGATGTAACAATGATGATGAGAACTTGGACACCACAAATTGACACAGTTCAAAGGAGATTTCTTCTGGCAGTTTGATTCTGGTTGACCTCTCATTTCAGAACATTGAATGATCTAGTTGCAGAACATCGAGGTTACTGGCATCGCTGTGGTAACATTGCAGATCTGCTAAATGCCATTAATTTGTAAATGTAGATATTGGAATGACTACAAAGCTCCAGTTTGGTAATACGGGCCAGTTTTTAATCATCGTCAAGCTAGTGGATATATTTATTATTTATACAGAAATGGTTGTGACATAACTCAATGATCAGTTGTTATCCACCCTTGTATAAAGCAATTAAAACAAATGATAGAAGAGATTTTGGGGTTATGATTGGCCACCCTGGGTGACACCCTAAAATTCTAAACTGGTAGTTTGATGCTGATTTTTTATTTCACCATTTTATTTTGATATCCTGTGACATCGAACCAAGGACGAGGAAGAAATAGTAGCTAGTAGATGTGTCCTAAGCCACACACTTCCACACTTCACCTTCTAATACCTTTCATTTTTTTGGCTAAGTACTGTTTAGTATTTAGTTGTATGCAGTTTCCACAGCCGATGAGTCATATAAGCAACTCCAGATTAATTGAAAAACATAATACGATCTCTTCCTCTTCCAGCCTGTCTCAAAACAACCAAAGTCAGACAGTTTTGAGATCCCTAAGGTAGTTAAACAAGACAAAATGGAATATGCTGATGATTACAGCAAAAACAAACAAACAAAAAACTTCTGTCTTAAGTTGATTTTTTTCTTTTGCTTCTTATTTCTTGCAAATGAGAAACAAGTCAGACTTCAATAATCTCCAGATAAGAAAATGTGTTTCAAATGAGACAAAGAATGGTCTGTTGTGAGCAGAATCTTCCTCGTGGACTGACTATGGCAGAACTGCAAGCCCAAAAAAAGTTTTAAGGATAGCATCCCAGTCAATTCTGAGATTTGAACCCATAATCTACTTGTACCTGTTGGCTGATTTCTCCTTACGATAGTCTCCCAGTGTGCCCCAGTCTTCCATGTGCAACAACAAAGAAAAAAATGTCTTTCCAGATTTGTGTTGCTTTGTCTCAAGAGAAACAGTAATGTTACATTAACAAATAACCCTGATGTCAGAATTCATCCTCGTCAGGAGAAAAGAGGTGGTTAACATCAGCATCTCCTTGTAAGAAGTTCAGGAGATGACCAAGAAAAGCACAAGTGCTTATTTTGCACTGATAGAGAGGAGAACCATGTAAGAAAATTGAGTAAATATTATTCAGATATGACTGTAAGATCAAGTCGGGCACTGAGGCAAGAGGTTCGTTTTTGATCAAAGTGAGAAAATCCAATATGTCAGAAATGGGAAAGGATTGCTTAAGTCTCAGACTGATTTCAAATATAACTTAACTGTGTCTTGAAGAAGTAAATGAGATTAGGAGATCTTATTTAGAGTATTATTCACTGCGCACAAAAAACAGTGTTCCGTCCAAACGGTTATCTATTTTAGGTTCTTCAAAGTAGCCCCCCCTTTGCCTTGATGCTCCTTGGAATTCTCTCAAGGAGCTTCATGAGGAGCCGCCTGGGACGCTTTTCAAACAGGCTTGAAGAAGATACGCATATCTTCACTGCTGTCCAAAAAAAATGTGCATTTTCTTTTTTGAGATTTCTCCTGCGCTGCAAATTTACTCAGACTAAAAATGTCTTAACATGATTTTGCCGTCTCCTGTAAGGTTCCCATTTTTGACAACAATGACATGCACAGGATTCACACTGAGCAGGAGAAGAAAACTTGTTTTGGAAAGCCAGCAAGAATCTTCTACAAGATACATCCAGAGTTGCTTCTGTTTTTATAAATGGAGTGTTTTTGTAGCCTATGCTAAGCTATAGGCTAATCCTAACTAAGGACATTGTGTTATTGCTAGAAATGTCTTGTGTTCTAAAAAGGGCAATGTGTTATTTTATTTAGAATGGACAGTTTGTTGTTGTTTTTTAATGCTTGTATAGAAATGCTAAGCAAGTGGTTAACCTTAACTGTCACAGAAAATGGATGTAGTGCCTCTAGTGGACCAAATGGCCAGATAATCCACAGAACGTATGTAAACACACTTACTATAAATTAGCATGTATTGAACAGGAGGTTCTGTTGGATGCTGAGACCTTGCTGGTTCAAAATGATTTGCACCAGCCAAAGAAACACATTTTATAAATTGAACATGTCTTGCTTGCTGGAAGCACAACATAAAGAAATGAGCGGTTGCATCAAACGTTGCCAGTGTTTGGAGCATTTAAGCGAAAGCCTGGATGACGGTGATATAGAGATCATGAACTGCTTGCTTTCATTCTCGCGTGTCCAAACTTTTGGCTGCTGTTTGAAGGACAGAGCGCGAAGCTGACAGTACAGATATAAAGAGCGGATCACTTGAGCTGACGTTCCGGTTTGTGTTCCTCATGCTTCATGTGATGGCGTTTGGTGTTAACTGCCAGCAGTGTGTCAGCATTACTGTGTTTCGTTGACACACTGCTAGAAAACGAATGAAAAGGACCGTGTGTCCTCGGCGAGGGGGAAGAAGGACGCAGCGGGATGCTGTAAGATGGGGTATCAAAGTTCGCTTCAAAGCTGCGTACGCTGCCGAAATAGGGGCTCTCTGGAGCGATGCCACAGAACAACTACTCTGGGTTCCCTCAAGAACATTTCAGTGGATTTAAAGAACTCAGTTTAAACCAAAATAGCTCATTTTTAGAACTGTGTTTAAGAATGAAAACATGTATGGCTCCACCAATCGCTCACATCATCCGAATCATGATGAAACTCACATGGCAGCATTGCATAAACATCGGTGTGCCTCCGTTTGGGTGCATTGTTTTATTTAGTGATGTTAAACTATGAATTTTGAAAGCGTTACCTGTTTTTTCTACCTCTTCCCTTTGCCTCTGTTGTCTGCCGTAGGCTACAGACCTGCACTTTTGCCCTGACTTGACTTTATCCATCTCTTAACAGTCAGCTCTCTCTAGAGAACAACGGATTTATGGATTTCACCTGTCAGTGATGTTCTCCGTGCAGTTCTTCTGTAGAGGAGCATGCTCTGGGCCCTGCCTGTCAAACATCAGGCCATGCCTGGCCTCGCTAAACATTGTTTACAACAACAAATGAGTGTGTTCTCTTTACTAAGTTGAAAAAATTACCACATTACCTGTTGCTGCCCTGAAGGAGCAACTGAAAAGAGATCTTACCTTGGGAACAATATTTTCTCTCCTTGTTGTCATGGCAGCATTCATTTGAACTCCTTTGGGTCAAATGAACAACAGTTTGGAAAAGAAAATGGTCCAAACACCTTGAGGAACTTGATAAATAAACTTAAGGGATTAGTAAATCATGGCCACACTTTCTTGATTTTCTTTTATGAAAAAAATTTAGTTCATTGGATACACTTGGTCATCAGGGGAATTTGCTTTATGCTGTTTTGTTGCACCATAGAATAAAAGTCTCACTTGCTGTTGACGAAGGACCTTGAGGGATGGAAGCACTGCAAGATGGAACCTTCAAATTTCATAGTAAAAACTTGAGGTCCATTTTCTCCTTTTATTTAACCAAGAAAGCCATAAAACCAAAGCATGGTGTCTATAGACTTTTGAAGGCTAGAGTGTTCCTCAGCTAGCCAGAAGGTTTCTCTGTTCTCTGATGAAGGTAACAAACTCTCAGAGCAGACTCACACCTGGTCCGGCCTACAGTGCTCTGATTAGAATTAATGGGTCGATACTTCGGAGCCAGTCGGCCTGCTGTGTTGGTGGTGAGGTGGATGAGGTACTGCATGACTTTTCTCAGGGTTGCAGTCAAGTTTAGACAGAATTGTGTTCTATTTGGAGATAGTTTGTAAGGCTGCAGTTGTGTTAGGACAGTCAGTAATTTCTTCTTTAGCCAAGTTTCTGTGGACAGATACCATCTACTAGGGCATTAGGGCTCGTTCACACGGAAGTTTGAAATGAACGCGCTCTGAACGCCATAGACGTTTTTGTGGCGTTTGGTAGTGACGCTTGATTGACGTCAGCAAGGCGTTCAACTGGCGTTAGTCTGACACGGTTTAACGCCAGCCTGACGCCCGATCTGTAGTTTCGTGTATTTACCTGTGGGGGCAGTAATTACTCTGTACAGCGTGTTCACACGTGTGACATCTTGGTTTATAGTTCTGCACTGAAAACATGGATCCCTATTCTTTCCTAAAACTCACCGTTTACATTCCTGTTTTAAAAATCCTCCTGATACGGCGCCGTAGGCAGGAGAGGAACAAAACGTGGTTTTTCGCAGTTGCCGTACAGAATCACGGGACATATTCGGTCCTCCAGAACGTCAACCGAACGCCTTGTAATCGCCATAGCGACGTTTTCCTCGCGTTCGTCTGGATTTTGACGCCAAGGAAACATCAGCGTTTATTTGACGCCATCCGAACGCGCAGCCAGCTGAGCGCCGGTGCTGAACGCCCGTGTGGACGCTTTGATTTTCTTCAATGAGCAGAAAAATGGGCGGCGTTCAATAGGCGCTCACCTGGCGTCACGAACGCCAGAAAAACGCCAGGTTCAGACGTCCGTGTGAACAAGGCCTAACAGAAAAACCGATTTGCCAGCACGTCAGTGTCAGAGGCACAAGTCGACGCCCCCTGAGAGAAGTCAACCAGTGGTGTGATTTTTCCTCTCTCTATGCGCGCACTTGTGTACACAATGCCTCTGATTGTGTTGCGCTGGCACGCATTCCTTGATTTAACCATTTATTATAGTCACTTCATAAAAAGCGCGGTACCGTTGGCACGTGAAGGAGAATCTAAAAAACGAGAGACATGGCAGCAGAGACAGTAGGTGACAGACACACATCACATGTGTGGAGATACTTCACTCTAGACAAACAAACAACACCTGCACAACCTGCAAGTCGGTGTTAAAGTACAATAACAGTTACCTGGCATTCTGCACGGCATTCGCTAGCTAACATGGGTGATGCTGCACTGCAGGGAGTCGTCCAGTCCAGAGGAGCAGAGGAGCTTTACAGAAAAGCCTCTGACTGATATGAAAAAAAAAAACAGCAGATCACAGATCTGCTTGTTGTTTTCATCTTTAAAGATGTGAGACCTTTGACCGCAGTACTAGCCGAAGGCTAATATTACAGAGAACTTTAATAAAAGTTGCTCTTTGATGAACACCTGTGTTCCTCCACTCTGTCTGTGTGACGTCGTTAAATGACTTGTCGACTCGACTTGACTGATTAGTCAGTCTGAAAAAATTTGAAGTCATTAATGCTCTCTACCAATAAGTTTTCAATAGCAACATTACAGAAGTGCAATACACAAATATGGCTCTTATAAATTGATTCAATTTTTGGTGTTTAAGGCAATTATGTGATTCAATAAATAACAAAAGGCTGATACTTAAACACATCAAGGATTCAACCACCATCAGGTCTCCAGGTCATTGCCCAAATCCCAGATCAGCCATCACTGGGGTATTTTGCCAAAGCATCCTGGACTGGTTTGGCTCTATTGCATGACTCACATATGGTCCTCCCCCATTCAAGGGCAACTGATGCTTGAAACTACATGTAGCTCTATCTATCTCTATTCTATTTGCACACTTTCACTCTGCTGCTAGAAAACAGTATCTATCATAATACTCTATTGATTCATGCTGTACTATTACTGCTGAGTATCTTCTCCTATTGTTTTGCTTCTGTTTTTCTTGCTTGCTCTTCACTCTGCATTTCATCCTGTCTGCACTTGTATAGTCTTTTGGTGTTTAGTGAAGGTCCTGGGGGGATGTTTTGGTACTAGGGGAACATTGTGGCTGCCGAGGGAGGAATGATGTAGTCCTGGGGGAGCATTATGGTCCTGCTGGAATATTTTGGTCCTGGAGGAACGTTTAATTTTACTATGTACGGTGTTTATGGCTAACTGGTAGGGCATAAGTTTCCTTTAACTTGGTAGCAGAATTAGCTTCATAGCTTCAGTGCTAAAACCGAACAACCAAACTTTGTACATCAAACACATTTTTAGTTGATTGATTACATCCAAAGGTTAAATTCTAGTAAAAATATATAAATTTGAAGGTTCTTTCCAGAACGTGGTTCTTTTGAGAATCTGAAGCCAGTTCCTCTACGGTGTTGTTTGAAAGGGTCTTTTGTAGCACCTTTATTTTTAACGGTGCTGTGATCTTCTTTTGTGTCGCCATGGCAGCATTAGCACTGAATCACTGGAAATAAAAGTGTTGTGGTGTTTAATCTCAATCTCCAAGCTGAATCTCTTCTCTCCTCGTGGTCCGATTTACTCTCCTTTCACCCTTTATCCTCCCTCCCTCCCGTCTTTCAGGGTGATATTCCATCCTGGAGATGCTGATCACAAAAGCCTTTAAACCGCTATTTCAGGTCCTCCCTCTCTCTCTCTCTCCCTCTCTCCCTCTCTCTCTCTCACACACACACACACACACAAACACATTCTTGTTCGATTTGTCCAACTTTTTATCTCTCCCGTTGTCTCTGCTATCTCCTTTCCATCTTCTTTCTGTCTTCTCTCTTTTTGCTCCCCTAATTTTTCTCTCTCACCTTATTCACTGTTTTTTCTCCTTTTCTCTTTCATTTCCCCTTCCTCTCTCTTTTGATCACCCCATTCCCTCTCTCAGTATCTCCAGTTCTTTATCTCTCCAATCGTCTCTGGTATCTCCTTTCCATTGTCTTTCTTTTTTCTCTCTTGTACTTTTCTCTCTCTCGCTATTTATTTCTTTCTCTCTCTCATTGTTTTTTCTCCTTTTCTCTCTCATTTCCACTCTTTCTCTCTCTTGATCATCCTCTGTTCCCTCTCTCTCCCTCCCTCTCTCTCCCCGTCTCCGTGGTGACTGTAATAAACACCAGGTCGTTGTTCTGAGTCTGATAGAGCTGTGGGATCACATTAGCGCCTCTGTGGGCCGAACTGACAGCTTGTCTATTGCGCTGCCTTTCTGGCTTTTTGCCCATTAACAACTCTGTGTGTGTGTGTGTGTGTGTGTGTGTGTGTGTGTGGTCCAGAGGAGCATGAGGACAAGACAAGAAAAAGCCCAAAAAGCGTATTACAACTCGCTCTCATACACACACACACACATACACATACACACGCACTGGGGTCATCACATGACTGCAGTTACACACACCGACTCCCTCTGACTTTCAGCAGGTGATCACCTTTCATTAAATATTCACACAGGCCAGCATTTAAATACTCTCTCTCTCTCTCTCTCTCTCTCTCTCTCTCTCTCTCTCTCTCTCTCTCTCTCTCTATCTCTCTCTCTCTCTCT
>JBBPDE010000040.1:19846967-19857955 GCA_037974605.1 Nannopetersius ansorgii | reverse complement strand
ATCCATCCATCCATCCATCCATCCATCCATCCATCCATCCATCCATCCATCCATCCATCCATCCATCCATCCACCCAATCATTCATTCATCCATCCAATCATTCATTCATCCATCCATCCATCCTTCCATCCTTCTGCCCGTCCATCCACCCATTCAACTGTCCAAATGTTCTACCATCTGTCCATACACCCACCAATCCATACATCCATTCATCCAGCTATTCGCCCAACCCTCTGTCCATCCATCCGTCTTTATGTTCTACTATCTGTCCATCAATCCATCCATCCATCTACTCACCTAACCAACTGCCTGATCATCCATTCTTTGCTGTAACCCCTTCAGTCATCCAGTCAACTCTCTCTATCCTTTCCTCCTTCCATCGCTCAATCCCTGCACTTTTCCATACCTCTATCCCTGCTTTACTTCAACTCTCTGTCCCTTTTCTGTCCCTCGCCTATTCCTCCATTTATCTCTCCATTCCTTCATCACCCTGCGTCTCCATGCAACACCCCACCATCCTATCTCTCTATCCTTCATCTCAACTATTCATTCATCCCTCCATTCATTCCTGCATCTCTCTACTTTTGCATGGCTCCATCCATCGTTCCCTTTATTCCTCCATCTCAGTCTCATTCTCATCATCCCTGCCATCTCTCCATTCTTCCCTCAATCCTTCATCTCTCTAACCCCCCACGACTCCCCTCCCTTTTTAAAGCTTTTCATCACTGTCAGAGTGGACGGTGTGTTTGCACTGATCGCTGCGTGTCAGCTTTGATGGGCCCCATCACACTCACAGGAAGTCAGGCATGGTGTTACCTTCACACCCCCCCCACACACCACACCACACCACACACACACACACACACACACACACACACACACACACACACACACACACACACATACACACTTAGATCCACACTCAGCCTAATAGACACTCCCAGACACACATCCTTATCCACACTCTCACACACCTACTCAGCGGTGGCTTTTCTCGCTTTCCCTCTCTCTCTCTCTCTCTCTCTCTCTCTCTCTCTCTCTCTCTCTCTCTCTGTCCGCTATCCTCTGAGTGGGTGCAGGCTTGGCTTGCTCACTCAGTGATGATCACAATCACTTTAATGTGTCACATTTTCCCCCAAGAGATGCAAACTTCCTGCCGACTAGACAAAGCTGGTATCTTCACTTGGACGTGTTCAAAGCCTTCGGAGAAGAAAGAGTAAAAAAAAAAACATGTCCAGATACGTCTGCAGCATGACCGGGGTTCTGGGTTCCATACAGGTCAGGGTCTCGCGAGGATTCTGTGTCGTCAACTCTGGTGAATCCTTCCCCATTTCTGTTGTGATTCTGATGCCTGCAAGATTCCCAAAGCCTTGTTTGGAACTGATCTGCCAGAGTCAACAAATGCATTTCCATCTCATTATGCTTATTATCTTTCTACATTGGGAACATGCCGTAGCCAAATGATCACGTCTTAATTCGAAGACTCCAGGCTTCGTGTTCTTGTCAAAAACGTAGGTAAACTAACAGAGGGACCTGAATTCCACCATATGTTCACCGTAGCCTCTTTCACCTCTCGCTCTGCCCTCATACGACAGCTCTTCGCCCCCAGACGTCGATTACGAATTCAACAGAGCCGGTGTTTATCTCGACAAATAAGCGCTGGCTGTAATAGTTAGGCCTGGATGTCTGGCCTTTGAGCTCTTTTCTTGACATCCATTCCCCCTTCTTGCAGCTTGTGTCTTATTTACTTTATTTTTTCTAATCATCGATGCCTGGGGAACAATTAAGTATGAGAAGTGTAGCGATTTGTCTGGGAAACTCCTCGACTGATCTGTCCGCGAGTGCCGAGCACGTTTCCGAAGAACTAATTAAAAGGAATCAGTGACACACCACTTCAGAATGGCGCGGCATGTCAAAGCCGTCAACGGCGTACAAAGGACACCCTTAATTGTTTTGTTCCCGCAGCTCCTGTAAGCAGCTTGTCAAGGGCTGGACATGTATGTTATGAAAGGGTTTTTTTTCATTATTGTTTTTGTTGTCTTTTTTCCAGTTCCTGCACACTGTTGATCCTCCACCGCTGTTTTCCTCCACTCGATAAGTGCGTCTCTTCCATCTCATCTCATCAAAAGACTTTAATTGTGGTACAGAAAAAAGTGGTTGTCCCACTCCACCACCCTGAAGACCACTTTGTTTTGTGATTACAGGCAAAATACCTACAGACAATGGGCCCGGAATCTCCCGTCTGCACCTGTTTCATTGTGGAAATGAAATAATCTGTATCAATAATCATTATGTCCAGTTAACTTCAAGCTAAATAAGTGAAGATTTATTTACTGCTTAGCAATGTCAGTAATGGATGGATAGATGGTTGGATGGATAGACAGACAGACAGATAGATGGATGAAGACTGTTTTGTTTTTCCATAACAGTCAAAAAGTGGTCTGCCATGCAGCCAGAATCCCTCGTTTTTGCCTCTTTCTGCCCAAACTGTTCATAAGTGTATTTTAGCTAAATGTGATCGTCCTGATCACCAGTGAATGTGAATTAGCGGAGGTAATGGGGACTTGCCTGCCGAATGAGAAACTTGTGGAATGGTGGTTAAAAACCCTTGCCAACAATCATGCCCCGTGATAAACAATGTAAAGGAACCAGCCGTTTCAATTATGGCACCTGCTGTACATCATCCTGGAATGAGACATGGTGGGAAAATTACCCCTCTTTGAGTGACAGACGAGGAAGAAAGGTCATGATGCACCTCAAATTCCTCGCCACACTTAGCGTCCACCACCAAGAATGCCTTTCTGAATCTAGTCTGAATCAAGCTCCCCCAATCCCCCACCCCCCACCCCATCACTGCACATAAATTGGCTGCAATCCAGCATGTCTCCAAGTCAGGCGAAGAGTCTAGTAGCCACTTAGATGTGCTTAGTGTTCAGGCATCGATGATCCTCGCGCAGCCCATTATCCTTGCTGAACGGATTGCAATTTTTGGACGAATGACGGCTTGATGACAGCCTTCGAGGCGTTAAACATGCCTGACCTGCACGTCGCAATCAGGCGGGTCAGGTCGTCAGTGGAGCATTTGTAGTTCTCTCACTGTGGGCTTTTCCAAAGCCTTGCCTTTCTACCAATATGCACAGCAGACCTGCACTAAGCATTAACACAATGGGGTTGTAACCCAGTGCCATTATTACAATTGCAATTTGGTTTCATATTGTTTTTATTTACATTACATTAATTTGGCAGACAGTTTAATCTAAAGCGACTTACAATTTGAGGAAACACTCAAGTCTCTCCACGATAATGTTGATGCTAATCAAAATCAGATGATGCTCATTGTAATGCATAATGTATGGTTTTCCCTTTAAGATTTCAGATGACAGCCATTAAGAATAGCACACACATGCAAAGTGTACATACAAGTATACACTCAATACACTCAATACACAAATTACAAAAGGATATACACAAAACTGTATTGTGCATAGCCTATACACGAAACTACACTGTAAATAAACAACTTACACAAACTGTACTGAACATAAACTATACAAAAAACTACGCTGAACATAAACTACACACTAAACCATGCTGTACTTTAACTATACACTAGACTACACTAAACATAAACTATACTAAACTACACTAAACATTAACCACACTACACTATTCTGTACACAATTCTATACTCTGAACTATACTGTTCATAAACTGCACACTAAACTATACTCTACAAAACTATACATCAAACTAGTGTATATAAATTGAACACTATACTATACTGTATATAACTATATACACTAAGCCATGCTATACATAATTTATATATTAAACTATACCGCAAATAATCTATACATAAAATGTGAGACTTGTGATGCCAGGAAAAAGTCAGGTTAAGGTTCTTGTTGCTTTGAAGCTTCAGAAAGTCCACCGAGTCTGTCCAGTCTGAGTGGACAATGTTTCCAGGGCATTAATCTGAGTTAAAATCACTCAATTTCAGTGGATAAATGACCATGCACAGGGGACACCCTGGTAGGACCTAATGTGAACACAGCAGTGATGAACGCTTTTAACACCTTGGGTGGCAAGTGTTTTTCTCACCTGAGGTGATGCTTTATGTCTTGCTTGTGGATCAGCTTTTCTGCTCAGGGAGGTGCATTGAGGGTCAGATGTATCAAGCTTTGCTTACCAGGTTTTAGGAACAAGTAAGATACAAAAACATGCTACATATCTTATATGTTACATATACGATTCAGTTACACAGTTTATGGACCATGTATGTTAAAAAATGCACAATATCTTTTCCTCCTTCAAACAAATAGAAAACAGGTGAGTAATGGTCCCTGCTGGCAACACAACAAATCGTAAATAGCTCTGGCCTCAGCTCCGGCATCATGCTGAGGTTTGTTTTGTGTCCCTGTGTCATGTAGAACCAAAGTTGTTATTAGCATGTTATAATAAAAATTGGAACTGGGGTTTAAAAACATGCAACTTACCATAAAGAACAAAAATCAACAAATTACTTTATTTTTGAACCCAGGGAAACATTCAGGATAGTCTCCACCCACAAGTGACAATCTCTGACTTAATCTCTGTCTTATATCAGAGATTAATCACTGATTTACTCTCTGACATTTCTTCAACAGGAGTTGTTTAGTTGTGTAACCTAGCTGGCATTAACTTGGTTGACTAGCAGATGTTAATTTAAGTATAGCATTTCAGGTTGAAGAACAGATGAGGACTACTTGAGCACTGTTGGATGTGGCTCTGAATATGAGCATCTACTAAATGGTGTAAATGTAAGTGGGTGGGGAAAACAAGCAGAGGGAAGGAGTCCAGGGGGCAACTGAGCGGTGGCACACCAAGCAAAAAAAAAGCAAACTAAGAGCGTGTATGAGAACAAACAAACTGTTTATCATTTTATGTTTATCAGATTTTACTGATACACTCTGAGGGGGTTCAATACATGGCAACTACTATGATGTAGCCACCTACTGGACATTTGGAAACAGCCCGGCAGAACTGCTCAGCACATCAGTATTTATCCACAAACTCCCACCACAGTGCTCAAGAAGGCATGTTATTGATTTTCTATCACTGCATCCGTGTATACAGTAAGTACAAAGTCTTTTTTTGGGGGGGTTGTTTTTTTTGTGCCCCATAACACAGTCCAGTTCCCCAGTGGAGTGTTTCAGATGTAGAGCTGACATTTCTCCAGACACAAATACCACTTCAGTGTCTGTTCATGCCAAAACAAGCCCTGCGGCAGGAGAGGCGCCGAAGCACCCTTGTTTTCCAAAACACAACAAGAAAAAAATAATGTCAAGGTCCCCGGACAAACGGGCACATAAATTACTGTATGACATTTCTAGGATTTGACTGAAATGCCCTATTGCTTTTATCCACCTTTTGGACGGACAGCATTTAAAGTTCATTGCAGAACTGCCACCAGCAAAGCAAGTGACTTCGGCAGTTGAGAGTTTCTCCTCCATGACCTTAACTATCAGAATTCAAAGCTCAAATAAAGAGTTTGACGGTGTAAAGACAGATTTAAAACCGGTGTTTGTTCTTCTATATGCCATATTTGCTGCTCTTTCGCTTGCCTCACCGCAGCTCAGCCGTTCTCCGGACCCCGCTAACTCTGCACGTTTTCCCCACCCACTTGTAGGCGGAGACTATACAGAAAGTTATCCCAGGTTGAAAGATCTTGTGTTTTATTTCTTTTTGTTTGTAAAAACTACAATAAAAAGCATCAGCATATATGTGTGACAGCATCACTAAAATTCAGAGTAGCATTTATTATTATTACATTTAAAATAAATTTGATTCTAAGTGACATAGGAACACCAAACAAAGCACAGCATGATGCCTGACACCTCGGGCATCAACACAAACTGAGAACAGATAAGGAGCTGTTTATCTGTATGACCACGATTTACCATTTGTTGCGCTTCCGGCACGGATCTGTGCGGCTCATGTTAAGGGGTTAAAGCACTGCCGGCATTTCTTGAAGCTCATCTCCAGTGTCATCAAGCCCATTCTAAAGGCGGTTCTACCCAGCTAGAGACAATATTCCTACAATCAGGTTTCTGGAAGTGTCCGGGGCCCGTGGGTGCGGGCGGTCCAGTGGAGGCAAGGGTGGGAATTCTCCATACAATATCTGGCAAGGACGAGCTAATCTGTACTGATTTGAAGTCTTGCCAGCGGAAGGCTCCTCTAATCCCTCATTCTGTTTTATCGGAGGACTAGAAGGTAATTTCTCTTCTGTGTGTAGAGGGGAGAGGGACTTATTTCATGGCCCACTGACTCCACAGTTTTAGAGAATGGTTGTTTCTTTCTTTTTTTTCCCTTCCCTTTTTAATTTCTGAATCTGTATGCAGCGAGGCGGCGTTCTGTTCAATATTTGCTGCATACAAAGATCTGCAGCAGAAACACGGCTGCAAAGTCACCCCTGACAATTAGAACGGATTTCTAAAGTTAGAAATGCTGTGTTAACCAGGAGCATGAGGTGGAAATGATGATGGGAAAAAATCTGATTCTAACCCTGAGCCTAATCTTAACCCTAATACTAAAACTAACCCTAACCCTAACCCTAACTATTACCATTACTTTAACTTTAACCCTATCCCAAGCCTTAATCCTAACCATAAGCCTAAACATAACTTTAAACCTGTCTCTAAACTTAATCCTAACACTAAACTTAACTTTAGCCCTAAGCTTAACCCTAACTCTTACCATTACTTTAACCCTAACCCTAAACTTAATCCTAACCCAAAACCTAACTTTAACTTTAACCCTATCTGTAACCTTAATTCTAACACTAAACTTAAACCTAAGCTTAACCTCAACCTCTTACCCTACACTTAATCCCCAACCTAACCTTAACTAACATTCCTAATTCCAACCTTTGACCCTCATCCCTAAATTTTATAACCTTAATTTTAACCTCTGTTATTTTAACCCTAACCTTATTTTTTTTGTTTCTGTACAAGGTATGCAGTAAACTCACAAAAAAAGAGGTGAACCTCAATTCTTTAATCCTGTCCTTGAAACCCAATTTTCCCTCCTTAAAAACCTAATGCAAACTATAGCTCTAATCCTAATTACAGTCCTAATTCTGATAGTATTCCCCGTATTATGCTTTAAGCATCACAGACAATAAATGTATTGCCTCTAGTGGCCAAAACGGGACAATAATCCAGGACTAATGTAAACACGCACAGATGTATTGTTTTGAAATGACTTTAATTGAAGAGAATAAAGATTTTATTCCTGAACTCCTGCCCGGACGTCCCGTCTAATCTGCAGTCTGAGCTTTAAGTCTGCATTCTTTCCGCTCCGCCTCTGTCTTTTCTCTCTGTCCGGAAGCGGGAGCGAGTGTTTTAGCATAGCTGTCGAAATCCGTAACATCTTTATTAAGTTCTGGGCCTGGAAGGCAGCTTGCAAGAGAGTGAAGGAGCAGGAACGAGTAAATAAAAAGAAATATGCTCTTCCAAGAATGTGATAAATGGATTGCTTTTATCTTAACATGAATCAGGCGGCTGAGTTACAGGGAGCAGCCGAGTGAGTCCCGAGGGCCTCGCTGAGCGCGTTCTCGCATGTTTTTTTTTTTGTTTTTTTTTACTTGAGCTTAGTGATAAGGAAACACTTCATCTATTAAACACGGGGAGCTCTCTCTCTCACACACAGACACACAAACCTCGAATGCCCCCCCGCAGTGGAGTTGTGGGACCCTTGTGTCCAGTCGTATTGGAGTCACATGTAAAACCTTGACTTTTTCAGCTCAAACACAACATGGAACTGCCTTGCAGGCTCTCTCTCCTTCTAAAATGACTGGGCTGAGATTCTAAACCAGGTTTTGATGTCAGAGGGCTTTTGATATTCTTGATATTCTTGTAATTTCTTTATTCCCTCATTTGTCATTAAAGGAGATGCAGCTCAGTCATTTGCAATGTGGCGGTCATTAGTTTGAGTATAAATACCTGTACATATATATATATATACACACTCAGACTCAGACTTTCATTTTCAGAGGAATGAACTTCTGTTTTAAAAACAAAACCATCTTTGTTATTATGTCATAATCATTATTATTACATAATTATCATCATAGCTTCATCATCATTATCACTAGTATAATATTATCATTATCATGAAGCAATGCTTGTGTCACATCGGGGGGTAGTCCCCCTCAGACATACATAACCTCATTGCACGGACTAAACGCAGACCAGGGATCCATGCTAGACACGTTTTTATTTAAAGAAAACAAAACAGAACTGAAACTGGCACGAGGGCCACCAGGAACATGAACGAGAAGTAGAAACAGGATAACAGGCAGGGTAAATGAGGTGATGGACTGATGCCTGAGTGCAACACAAACAGAACTTAAATACAGAACCAATCAGTGGGACAAACACAAACAAGTGTAAACAAAAGCACGTGACATAATGAACACAAACCAGCTGGAACCAAAAGCATGTGAAACAACTAGAACAGAACATGAACCAAAATAAAAGTCCTCAAAAACACAGAACAGAAAACATAGCAAAGCAGAACAAAAAACAGAAAAGCAGTGGCCCTCACCGGCCACTGACCGAACCGTGACAGCTTGGGTGTAAACTACCTTCCAAATTTTACCTACAACCTTTGTCTATAAGGTGTGTACTACGTCTGCTTATTTGTTTTTTTGTTTTTTTTAACCTTACTTAACCAATTATTTGTATATACTGCTGGAAACTGTGAATTTCCCTCTGGGATGTATAAAGTATAGATCTATCTCCATCTGTCTAGAAGCTACACACTGATGCATCAGCAGTACACGCACACACACATACAAGTTGTTTTCCAACACTTATCACAACCGATAAAGGCTTTAAGATCATCCTGAATTCAATTCTGTGAGCATTATTACTATTATTATTATAATTAGTATAATAACAATAATAATAATTTATTATTATTATTATTATTATTATTATTATTATTATTATTATTATTATTATTATTATTATTATTATTATGTTTCCAGCAGTAGTTAGTGTAGCAGTGTAGTCAGTTTGCCATGGTAATGTGGATCTGTACCGGCTCTTGGCTGCATGTCAGAGTTAATAGTCAGGCGGTGGATGTGGGGCTGGGGGGAGGCAAGGCAGTAGAGCCTCTCTCAGAAAGTGTATTTCAGCCTGATCCCCTCCAGCAGAGACCAAGAGTGAACTGAATAACGCAGCACGCGAATGGGGACAAGAAACAAAGACAAAGAGGCGAACCGGCACTTGCTGCAGAGGCACAGAACGAGGCTTCACTGCCATTTATACATTTCCAGCAAGGACCTCCTGCACTTTCCCATCCACCCTGTTTATATTTACTCAGGTAGTCTGAGAATCCTGAGGCATCTTGACCAATTAGATGTTTCCTGACCACCTAGAGAAGTTTTAATGTGGCTTTTGCAATATACAGTACTATATACAGTATTACAGTATTATATTTTGCGTTATATAAGGCAAAAAAAAAAAACACCTGCCAGACTGTCTTACCTTACCTTTGACAGGCTGCAATGTGCATTCAAGGAGTCTTGATAAAGGTGTTTCAGCCACTAGGCATTCAGCACCACCAGTATACTGATCACCACCTGATCATCTGGAATCATCTGCACCTGGTTCTTCACTAGTTCAGGACTTCAGTTAGATGCTCTTTGTTCTGCTTGAATGATTCATACAGAGATCACTGTGTCTTAACTAACAAAAATATTCCTCTGAAACTGGTCAGGATCAGGGTCTGGACTGAAAATGAGAGATGTGGAGATGAAAGCCTGGAGACATGTTTTTAATTACAACATAAAATAAAGTCAAAATACGAAGACATCAGTTCAGTGTATTACAGTTTTTTTAAGAAGAGGAGACGTTACAACAACAATATAACTCTCATGTATTGTATTTACTGTTATAGTTGGATTACAGTTGTGCATCTTATGTAATCACACATGCATAATAGTGTAATTACGTTTAATACGTTCCTGAACTAAACAACATGTGAATTTACATGCAGCTGTGTTACTGTAATCCAGCTGTAACAACGGATACATAAACAGGCATATTGTTCTTACATATATTATTACTGTGTTATTACGCAGTTATTACAGACAAGTAATGTAAACAGGTACCATATATATCGTATTATATGCATGAAGTCTATTATCTTGCTAATAGGGCCATATTGTACGTTATATCTATGTTTTATTTTGCTAATGGTTCTGGAACAGAGATTGTGTGCTACATGTAATTTATGGCTCGGTCATTCAAACTTTATGGCAGTGGTTTATCAGGGAGGAACTTGTGGGGAAACTTGAATCTTTGCAGGGCAGATTGTAGATGAACTCTTGTAGATGAACCTTTATGGTTTGGGCTTTCAGGGTATGTTGTTTTGTTACCACTGGACTCTTCTCTTCTGGACTCGACTTGAATCTTTAAAAACCTGGAGCTGAAATATTCTGGCAAAGCACCCTTTCATTAGGCTGGGCATCTTCCTGAGCAGCCTGTGCAACTGTGGGCATGTTTTTTTTGTAAAACAAAACAAGAAAATATATTCTTGTCCTCCAAAAACAAGAACAAATCTGTGTGCAGGATGATTTCTACATAATAACTAAGGCCTTCTATATACTGCAATTCCAGCAACATCATGGATTGAATAAATACTTGTATTGTAATGTGTGAGTACATGTACAATGGTATGCATGAAGGTACCTAGATATACAGTATGATGGTGCATATCAAGGTGTGTAGATGTGCAATTGTGTTTATGCGTAGATTTATGATGGTGTGTGTGTGACGGTGTTTAGATGTATGATGGTGGTGTGTGAAGGTGTGTAGGTGTATGATGGTGTGTGTGTGTGTGAAGGTGTGTAGATGTATGATGATGTGTGTGAAGGTGTGTAGATGTATGATGATGTGTGTGAAGGTGTGTAGATGTATGATGGTGTGTGTGAAGGTGT
>JBBPDE010000040.1:19828276-19838381 GCA_037974605.1 Nannopetersius ansorgii | reverse complement strand
TCATCAGCATAGCAGTGAAAAGAGATGCCATGCTTCCTAAGTATGGAACCAAGGGGCAGCAAGTATAGTGAAAAAAGTAGAGGGCCAATAACTGAACCCTGAGGGACACCACACACAAGAGGGGCAACAGAGGACACAGAATCGCCAAGACTGACACCTAAACTGGCTGCAGACTGTTACAATCTGGCTCAGGATCGCAACAAAACTTGACAACAAGACAAAAGGTTGTCAAAATAATTAAAGAATTTACTTTTTTTTAAAAAAGAAAAGAAGTAATAGCATATACAATGGCAATAAGTGAATGGGAAGGAAATACAAAGAAATCAAAAACAAAACCATAACAAAACCAAATAATATGGCAACGTGCCCCAGAGCCCCTGAGCATTAGCCACCATTGACCTCAAAGTCTGTCCCTTTTCAAAGGGAGCCAATCAGCTGCAGCATTAACGAGCGTCAGGTGTGGTGGCAGCGCTCAGAGCGACATATGTGACTTCCAGCAGCAGACAGCAATCAGCCCACAGTCCAGGCTCTGGGGCTGCGAAATCACATACTTCCCTATTATATAGTATGCGAAAACAGTACGCGAGGCGACTAGTACGTTCGAATTCATAGTATTTGAAAAACAGTAGGCGAGAAGTACCCGGATGACCTACTGCTTCCGGCCGAATTCTGTAGTAGGCATTCGATGGCCACTGCACTATCCCATAAGGCAGCGGGAGAGGTGGTGTCATATTCGAAAAACGGCACAAAAAGGAGAAGCGGCTCTTTTCAAGTGTAGGTACCTTAAGGAAAACGTTAAATTACACATTCATTGAGGTTAAATTACACTTGTGAGTAAATGCCCTCTGTAAAGGTAAAAAATAACGCGCTGTTGTGATGACACATGACACGTGACAACATCAACACAGCGGATGCAGTGCGTCCGAATTCCATTCATACTGCCCTCATTCATACTGTAAAGAACGTACTGTTTTAACGGTAGAGCAGTACGTTCTAATGCAAATGTAGTACCTACTCAAGTAGTATGCAATTTTGGATGCAGCCTAAGCCTAAGTCGTCACAAGATTTAGAAAAGGCATGTATTGTAGTTGTGTTTGAAATAACTTTTAAATAATTTGCAAGAAACTAAAACAAAGAGTATTCAGATGGATGGCTGAATCTACAGACCTCTCTAAAACAAAGCTGAAAATTGTCAGAAAACAGCATGAGTGAATATAATTTTGTTTATTTTTAAGAAAATAGTTTATTTTAGTATGTAATCCCTGTTAAAGTTTGTAATTTGTTGTTTTGGTCACAAAACCCAACACTGTGGAGCCTAGAGTCTGGCCCCTCCCAGTCATGCTCAAGTTATAAGCAGTGATTTACCCTGGACTACCCTGGACTAAAGAACAACGAAGGGCAGCCAATCAGAACAGAGATCCTCTACATAAAGTATCAGCCTTAAATGCACAGTAGCAAAAGGCTGTTTGTTTCTAAGTGATAAGGTGTTTTAAAACAGTAGTTAAGTCTTGAAGATACATAATTACAATCAATGTGCATCTGTTATCAGCTTTTGTAGTTCGTATAAACGTTTGAAATACCTAAAGAAACTTTTTTGGTTCACACAATAGTATAGTGGTTGTGTCCAAAGTGACGCGTCTACGTTTGTATCTTTTTGCTATACAGTACTCCCCCAGTTATACGTGGATTAAGAGTCGCGGATGCAGTCACACGTGTATGTTTTTTGAGAACCCATAGTTTTAGGTCCCCACAATTACATGGAAACTGCAAATATCCTCCACCTGTTTTCGCTTTTTTGTGACACAAGGCTGTAGCCAACCTGGAAGCACTTTTTTCCAAGTAGATCAGGGGTTATTCCCCAAAAACCATTCACATTCCTGCGGTGTCCCAATACTTTTGTCCAGTGACCTTCCAATTCACATTGCTTCGTGGTTAATTTAAATTAAAAGAGGCGAATACGAGTTTGCCATTAAATTTTCTTAGAGGGTAATGCATTAAACTGAGTTTAAAATGAAATTAAAGTGTTCTGGGAGCAGATTTGGGGGCATATTTAGGGTTTACACTATAACATGGTTTTTCACTATACGTGGGTGCTCTTGGAACATAACCTCCGCAAAAAGCGAGGGATTGCTGTATATTGTACACAACAGACAATTCCAAGCTTGGGAACAGTGGATTATTTACAGAATCAGCCTTTTGGTCCTTCCTGTAATAAAGTCACACTCTTATATTTCAGGTTTATATGAATTCACCATCCCTGAGGACCTTGGCGTTGGAAAACCTGGAGGAAGAGTGAAGGCGAACGACAGAGACATCGGGGAAAACGCCAAATCGATGTACAGGATCATCGCCGGGGACGAGAGGGACTTGTTTGAGATTGTCACTGATTCTCAGACACAGGAGGGAATCCTGACGCTCAAAAGGGTGAGAGAGAAAGAGAACTAATACACACTCACTGGCCACTTTATCAGAAACTAATCTTTAACTGGTATAGCCAACTAGTTACCAGCTCTCCTGGTGATCTAATCTACTTTGGCTCCAACCTACCAATCCCTCCCCTTTACTTAACTCTCCAGCCAATCAGCCAATCATTTCCTGCAGGCTTTGGAAACTATTAAAGTGCCATTTGCTGTTTAATCTCACATTTAAGACCATTAGCTGTTCTAACATAGGCTTTAAGTAGTTTTAAACCAATGATAAACAATGCCTCTTCTGCCCCAAACCCTTACATTTCAGCCAATCAGGATCAATGTGTATTCTATCCTTTTTTATGCACTATCTAGCCAATATGATTAAAAATATGTTAAAATGCTCCCATTTTTATTGTAAAATCTCCAAACATGCATATTACATATGGAAAGCTTAGTATTTACGTTTTAAAAAAGCAAAAGTAAGTCTGTCCCTGGCAGAATTTATTTATTTGCAGTTACTCTCATCCTGTCCTGCTTATAAACAGTCAAAAGTGTGATTTACATGCAGCCCTTGTTTACAGTCGGAGAAAATATGAATACAGTTATTTTAAATTACCAAATTACTTTTGAAAAAATCAGTGCCAATGTTTCAAAAACCCAAATATGTGGGAGTTCCAAATATGGACATACTTTTCTATAAGTTAGTGTTTTAGCTGCAGTCTAATTATGACTGCATGTCAATGGGTTTCTCAGTCTTGGTCCTGGAGGCCGTCTGGGCTGCAATTTCAGTGTCTTCCCTGCCCTAACACTCCCAGCTCAGTGAGGATTTGTTAATGAGGTGATTGGTTTGATCAGGTGTGTTGGAAGCGGTGAAAATACTCAAAAAATAGGTTCTCCAAAACCTGGGTCAAGAAGCCATGCCTTAAGGAACCAAACGTAGGATCAAACCTTCTTTTTTGAGAGTGCAGAGTCCAGGTGTGCTTAGATTGGGCAATTTGTTGACTGGCCTGTGTTTCTGGTGCTCAACCCAAGCAAGCATGGATTTGCATACGGAATAGCCATTGTATGCAAATTGGGAAGCCTTCACCAAGGCATGGAGCACAATGAAGAACTTTTATCTCTCAAGGACATCTACAGAGCAAGTGTTGAACCACAACACAGCCTCAGTGCAGGCAAATAGCATGACTAAAAAATGGGATGGTTTTTAGATATAGCCTGCACTCCTTTATAGTCAAGCAAAAATGTTACTTATTGTTTTGTGCTTATGGAATGTAGTCTCACTTTGAGAATACTTACTACGATTTTTTAAAAATTATCTTGTTCAAAGGAAACCACATTAAGCACATTAGCATGCTAGCATGCTAGCAAGGAAAAAGATAAGCTCCTCAATGAAATAAATAAAACAAAAAAAAAGAAAAGCCGTCAAGGTCAGAGAGAACAAGAAACACCCAAGACAAAAAAAAGAATAAGAAAAAGGTTGCTTTCGTCTGAAGTTTTGAATTTGAAACAGAATCGTGACCGTTTTCATCCCACAGCTCGTGGCCTGGAATCTGTTGCCTGCATCGCTAATAGCATGATGGATGGCACCGCATGACAAACACAGGCAATCAGCGCCTCCTCTCCGTCACCTCTGCGCCTCCAGACGGAGTCGGGGGTTCAGGAGAGACGAAAGCACGAGCGGAGAACGTAACCTTTATTTTTCCTCCCTGTTTAGCATCCGTCGCTGTTTTCCAGCATCCACTTTTTCATGGCCGCCTCTTGGCTTGGTCTAAACACACTAGCTCTAACGTTTAAGAGATAAATAACAAGGTTAAGTGGAACGTTTTCAATGAATGAATAAAAAAATGCTACATTCCTAAAAATAAAAATGGTTCAGGACTAGGTCTAGAAAAGGCTTTTAAAGTATCTGTCCTTCAGGCCTACACCTGCAAATTCATAGATACAGACACCTGCTTACCCTTAAAAACTCAGAGAGTATCAGTAAAATCAGATTTCAACAAATAAAAATGGTGTAAATCGGTCTAAAACCGATGTTTGGTTGCTGTTTGCTTGTCTTTCTCTCAGTACACTGATTTTTGGCTGCTCTCCGGACAAGTTCTCCTAGCCTGAAAGTTCTCTGGATTCAAAGATCTTGTGTTTTTTCTGTCTGTTTGTTGTAAAACAAAGGGAAACAAGATAGTGAGAGAGTAGATCATCTTTGACTAAGACCCTACACCCCAGATTTGCCACCTTTGTTTTCAGATCTGGATACAGGTGCCATAACTAAATGTTACCGAAGGTGTAGAACATTTTGTTGAGGTTGTATTCACACATTTATATAACTGATTATTTAAAGAGCCAGTGAGAGAAGCTGATTTATGCTAAAGTAGCTAGTACACTAAATGTTGTGCATCAGACACGTATATTTTTAGACATGTATATTTTTACACGTATTAAGTTTATTTATGCAGCTCAAGGTCATTCAATGTGCCACACAGAAACAGAGTAAGAATATTAATAATCCAGGAAAAGAGTAGAAAGTATAAAAATAAATATAAATAAAAGACATGCAGCAAAAAAGCCATCATCAGAGGATATCTACTTATGTCAAGGTCGTCTAAGACAGGGTGGTCCTCCCTCTCCCCCATCAAACTGTCCTCTCTCTCTCTGGGTGGGTAGTGTGGTCCTCCCTCTCCCCTTCACTCAGTATAGCTGTCTCTCTCTCTCTGGGTGGGTATGGTGGTCCTCCCTCTCCCCATCACTCAGTATAACTGTCCTCCCTCTCTCTCCGGGTGGGTAGGGTGGTCCTCCCTCTCCCCCATCATTCACTATAACTGTCTTCTCTTTCTCTCTCTGGGTGGGTAGGGTGGTACTCCTCCATCCCTAGAGTATTTGTCCTTCCCGTTGAATTCTGGGATAAATTCCATCCCCTCTGAGTAATGGTAATTGATTCTTTTTTCAAATGGTGATGAGGATAATTGAGGATAATTGAGGATGGATGGATGGATGGATGGATGGATGGATGGATGGATGGCTGTTATCCTACAACTATGTTGAGCTGTCTAGTAACTTGTGAAAAAAAGGTTGCTGGGACCATGTAACTGAAGGAGCAAAATTTGAATCAAATAAACTGGAGAGAAAACTGGGCAACAAAAAAAAGAATACTGTAGCCTTGTCGAATATGATTCCTCTGTTGGGGGAGAATGGAAGCTCCAGTGACAGTTACATACTTAAAGACGTTCTTTCCCACATTAAGGTTGTCAGTTTTACTTAAATGTATGCTTCTCTCGAGTCTGATTTGCGTTGCGACACAACTAAGGATAAAATTACATTAAGTAAACAAAAAGAATTGCTTTTTAAAGTTAAAACACTCAATCTTTTTCCCTTGTGCATGAATGAAGTGTTTTGTTTCTGTGATTTTACTCTAAAAAACAAAAAAATAAAGAAAGGTAAACACCGAACCCAGATTATCAAAGCATCTTTGTAGCGAGGTTAAATGTATTGATCTGGAGTAGAAGTCCATGCCGGTGGCGGAGTTTGCCTTTGTTGTTGAGGGATGTGTGTATGTCTGTGCGTGTGTGTGTGTGTGCTTTCATCTTCCCCCCATTGCCACCCCCCCTCAGGCCAGTATGGGGGTGGCTGAGAAGGCCGAGCTACTTCCCCTCGCCGATCTTTGATGTCTCTAAATTTGCCCCCCACTCCAGAACCCTGTGCTGGATGTTGGTGTGGTGTTCGGCAAACAGTGCTGCAGGCCGCTAGCATCAAATCGGCCGAGTCTGGAAAATAAATAAATAAATAAATGAAGAAGTGGTGGGAGCAGACTAGCTAATGCACGCCAGCCTCCACACACTCCACACGGTAGCTAGCCAGCAGGCAGACACTTCAGCGGCGTCCGCAGGGCCCATGTGAAAAGCGGATTGCGGCGATGGAGGTCAAGAGATGTCCGCATTTAGCCCCCGCAGAACAATGAGTGACGGAACAGCACGGCAAACGGGGCATCGTGCGCAGGCCGCACCGGTTCCCCGGATCAAATGCCACGTGCTTTTGTTGTGAGAGCGGGGTGATGATGCCACATTCCCTATCGGAATCGTGCAGCAAAGTGCAGGAGCCTCCAGAACAGCTCCCGGCGCTCTCGGCACTCTTAGTCATCAGTTTCAGAGGTTCCGCATTAGCAGAGTGTGAGCCAAATACGGCTTCTTTTAACTGATATGGCCATTTTCAGAGTATCGGTCCGTTTTAGGGAATGAAACTAATGTAAACTACCCCCAACACACCCATCAAAGCCAAGGTCAACATCTTTTCAGCATTGAAACTACAAACCTAATGTAACTGATAGACGCTTATAACCCACAAATTAGCATGGTGCTACCTGGATTCCTGTTTGCATTCATGCTAATGTACTTTAATGTAGAGTGTCAACAGTTTCAAGATGTTTAGTTTTCAGCCAGGCTCACATACTTTAGTCAATTTTAATGGGTAACTGTGAATAACCCAGGCTCAGAAGCCAAATAATCAAGTCTATTAGAGGTACTGAACAACACAAGGTCAACATCTTTTGTTTCAACATTGAAATTTCCAATCTAACATAGCTGTAGCAACCCACCAGTTAGCATGATGCCAGCTGCAAGAGGAATCTTCTAGATCCTAGAAAAATGTTTAGTTTTGTTAAAATAATGTCCATTTATTTTGGTAACCTTGAGTCATACTGTGTCTGAAACCACATAATCATGTGTATTAGAGATCACGGAACACCTCCGCCAGAATGTTTAGGTATGTTAACTGCATAAGTCACATTAACCTTGAAGCTTTGCTGCAAAACGAAAGACCTCAGACCTCAGACATGTTGAATTTGGGGCAAACGGGTGGGGGAAGTTGTGTAAATTAGATTTTTTTTTTCTCCAGAAATATTGCTTTAAACCGTACTGTGCCACAGTGGCGAAGTGGTTCATTTCAGCAGGTATCCCAGCGCTCGCGCTCTGCACAAAGGCAGCGGAGGAAGAAGGAGCTTAATAAAATTAAATGCTTCCTAAGGCATCCTGGACTGTGACAGACGAGGGCTGGAGGGGCACTCACACACACACACACACACATACACACACACACACGCACTGGCCCTGCCGCCTGCCATGGCGACATCAAAGCTCCAGTTGGGTAGAGGGGCTCCAGCTGCTCTCGTGTCCCAGCTGGCCCTCTCTCGGCCCGGCTCCAGCATCCACTGACCTCCCCGCTGGGATCCGGGGCCTATTTTAAAACATAAGCACACACTGTAAATTCTTCATTGTGCTACGGCCACTAATTTCCACTGCCAGGCTTTCTGTGCCACGTCCTGCTGCAGCCTCAGTCTCCCCTATAAATCCTGCTCGCGGGGCTCCTGGCTTGAGTGCATTGTTCTAGAAAAAGAACCTTTAAAGGGCTCACATTCCACATTTTTCATTAAAACAGTCATACTTCATTTTATAAATGAACATTTTCTCTTTACGCGTCAGAATTAAAGACTGACGTATGTAAATGGGTTCTGTTCTGAATGGTTTGTGTGAAGGAGCCTGAACTGAAGCCCCATTTATAATTTTAGCGTTAAATACAAGGCTTAGCGGCTTTAAACATCATTAAAAAGCATTGAGCTTCACATTATGTGGCAGGATTTTTTTTATTTAAGGGTAAGGTTCTGCACACATTTCATTTATAAAAATGTTGAAAGCAAAAATGGTTCTGTCAAATAACCTAGTGGCCCTAAAGATGACTTTTTTTTTTTTAAATCTGAGATGTAAACAACGTACTTCATACTGGGGTTTTGCTGTAATTTCTTTACAGTGGCTTTGAATGGAACACAAATCCAGTTTCATTCAGTATCGACTACTAGTGAAGCTTTACATGTCTCTGAGTGTTTATATGCATGTTGCTGATGGTAAAATTTGAATTAAAGCAGTATTTGTATCTGAACTAAATCACTATTTGGCCTCCTGCATGTATCTCACTGACATTAATGTATTTTTTTAGGACCAAAAGCTTCTTAAAATTCAGAACTCTCAGGTGATCTCAGGTGTCAGGCAGCGCAATCATAAGCATTTCAAGCAATAACTTTCTTTTAGGGAGCTTTTAAAGTAGGACATCTGGCTCCATTCACCACCACTGTGGTAAAAACTATCAAATATCAGCCTTATATTCAGTTAACTTATTATTTAAAGTTCAATAAAGTCAACATTGTAAGGCAGCTGGGTTACCTGCCTTTTAGTTTAAAGCCCCAAATCATGTTCTGCAGTGACTCAGTCCACAGTAAAGTGTCCTGTAAATTGTCCATCGCAGCTACGGGCACTAATTTCCACCGCCGGGCTGCAGCCTGTCCGGAGGTCGGCGGCTCCATAAATCCTCCTCGTAGAGCTGCGGCGGCGACTCCTACCCATTATTTTCACCATTACAGCAAGAGCCCGGGAGGAGATTGTGAAAACGAACGTGTCAGTCTGAAGATAAAACCATGACATTTTTACATGTTGCAAATAGCGTGAGCAGAAATCAAACAAACCCCGAGCTCCTCAAGGTCTCGCCGAAGGGGGGCGTGGGTTCGAAATATCAAATATTTATCTGGTGGTACAAATCATTCCCAAATTACCTTTACCTGATTCTCCAATAATATTCCTTCTCTGGATCGCTGCCCCCGAGAACGCATTAACAGCGTTAGCGTCATGGTATTGTAGGCCGAGATAATTCTGTTTCACAGAAAACACAAACATACAAATTATATTTTTCATGATTGCCTAACGATTTGCAATGCAATTGTTGTGATTCCATTAGATTAACCTTATTTGCAGGCTCATCTAAATCCCAAACAGATGCTGTCTCACTGCACAAATTAATAACACTTCCGACGCTTCAGGTGAGAGCGCCGTTATTGCCAGTAAATAACATTTTTTTTGTTTCTTGTGTTATTATGTTTCTCCTTCTTCCTCGTTCGTCGTTGTTGTGTGTTGTGAACGCTCCCGAACTCCCAGTCGGAACCTGCAAACACCGCACGCTTTCATCCATCACTGCTGGGCGCGTTTGTCCTTGCTGCCGTGGTCGTTACTGAAACATATTTATCTCTTTCTCTTCTTGCAGGCTTTGGACTTCGAGAGCAAAAGATACTACAATCTGACGGCGATGGCCACCAACATTCAGTCCTCGGCAACCGGCGGCCCCTTCATGGACCAGGCGACCATCAAGGTCATTGTGGAGGATGCGGACGAGCCGCCCGTGTTCTCCAAATCCACGTACATCTTCGACGTCCATGAGAACGCACCGATAAACACGGCCATCGGGACGGTCACCGCCCGCGACCAGGACTCGACACGGAGCCTCATCAGGTAACACTATGATGCATGTGTACCTGTTGCTGAAAGGTCCATGGAAACAAAATGAAGAATCAAAGAAACTGGAAGTGATGATTTTCAAACCAGTTTAGTGGAAAATAAATGAGTTTTAGGCCCTAGAATAGCACCACTATCACTGAGTCACTCAGTTCCAAAGGTAGCAACACACCCATTAGAAATCAGACGTGTGTGTGTGTGTGTGTGTGTGTGTGTATGTGTGTGTGTGTGTGTCACCTCTGAGCAAATGTTGCAACTGTTAAATTTGTGGCCTTGTGTATCTTTATTTTGAATTGCAGACACAAATAAAGAAGTATAAATGTGTGTGTGTGTGTGTGTGTGTGTGTGTGTGTGTGTGTGTGTGTGTGTGTGTGT
>JBBPDE010000040.1:19767578-19786935 GCA_037974605.1 Nannopetersius ansorgii | reverse complement strand
GTGTGTGTGTGTGTGTGTGTGTGTGTGTGTGTGTTCAGGGTGTAATGTTACACAAGCTTCAAGTTTCTGGATTTATATTTTAGAATGGACTTTTAAATGAATTTTTAAGTGATTTGTTTAAATCTCTCATTTTTGTCTTCTGTAATTTTAATGTAATATTCATTTGACCAGATGACAATGTAATTTGCACTTTGTAAGTAGTCAAAGACTATGCATATATTCTAGAGAGAGTGTCTAATGTAATTAACATCATCTGCATAACTTGTAAACTAATACCATGCACTCTAAGGGGAAGCATGTACAGCGAGAACAGCAAGGGATCAAATATAGAACCCTGTGGTACACCATAGAGTATTTTATTCTACTTGGAAACACATTCCCCAAGGCTGACAGATTCCATAAACTTTACAAGAATGCTGCAGTCAATGGCTATTTATTAACTTTATCAAAAGCTCTTTCTTGTCCATGACCTTCAATGAAACCAGGGTCATTCACAAATAAGATTTCGTTAATGCTGCTTAAAAAATAATGAAATTAAAGCATTTCCCTTACTTTATTGACAGGGCAGCATGAAAACTCTTTAAAGAAATAGGAGATACAGGGGGTCCTCAAGTTAAAACGGTCTCGACAGGCAACATTTTGAGTTCCACTCGGCTCACTTCCACTCAGCTTACACCATTAGCCTCGTATTTAAACAACTAGTTTGTTTGTGTGATGGCAGAATACAGTATGGCGACATATGAGTGAGGGAGATTTCCTTTTCTTTTTTTTGGCTTAGTTGTTTTGATTTTACAACTTTGTTAGGACTGGATTGACTTAGGCTAGAGTGTGTTTCGACTTACACCAAAATTTGGGTTACATCACTGTTGAAGAAATAGGTCTGTGTCTTAATGCAAGGATCCCCTGTAATATGACAGAGACACATTTACTTCTGTTATCTGTATCTGGATTATATCCTGATCAGATTTCAGTCCACATGTGTTCATCCACTCTTTGTTCAATGTCAGCCAGAATGAAACCCAGAACATGGCGAAATTAGATCCTTTGCAAGAACTGTTCTTTAAGATACAAGAAAGGCTCTTAGGAAGCAAAATATGAAGAAACGAGGGATGGTTCAAGACCATTGCACTGTGATATAAACAGGGTCAGAGATCTGAATCATGGATCCTCCTAAAAGGAGGTTCAGGGAGGAGCCAAGATTCTTAAGCTCTACAAAGTCTTATTCTTTGTACTGCACATTTTAAGGGCTACAGTTTAATAATGCAGTCTGCTGATGAGTAAAAATTGTTGATTGTGGAGAACAATAACCTTATTTAAAGATGATTACTCTGAAATTGTAATACTGTCTCTGTGCTTATGGCTTCATTGTACTGTTACTATTCATTGTATATATCTGCTCACACAATCAACTTCTTAATTTGCTTTTTGTTTATATTCATTCAGCCACATAGCAGCCCTTATTCACCAGCTGCATGTGTTTTTTACCTATTTATTCTCTGTCATTTTCTAAGCTAGTTATTCTGTGCAAAAAAAAAAAATCAAACATAACAAGCCTAAACATTTATACTGAATAAATGGATCCCATTCCCTTTTTCCAGTGAAAAGATTTATACTTGATATTAAACAATTGTCTTGGTTTTGTTGGTTCTGTGACCTTTGTGCAGTGCAACGCACTGCCCCTGACCACCATCAGTGTAAACCTAATGATCAGTTATATGGCATTTTCTATCGGCAAAATGTCACTTTTGGCTTATTGTATGACCGATAAAATGCTGTGAATCCATTTTTTTAAACCTCGGCACTCAGGAGATCCCCAAGGAAATATGTCCATCTCCAAAAAATAAAGAAAGAAATAGGGTGCTTAATATTTTTCCACCTGGAGTCTGAGGAGGACCATACCCTCCATCATCGGGACTTGACGACAGCATTCTCTCAGGAGCTCTCCGGGCCTTCTGGTAAATTGAACATAATTGCTGATTAATTCATTGTGGAATCACCACAGGTTAAGATCATCATGGTGTCGCAGCATTTGGATAAAGAGTACTAAGACACATGAACACGGAGATTACAGTGCTTAATTATGGCCTAATTAGGTGCGGCCATTCTCTGGTTTCCAAAGCTACAGGAACCAGAGGATGTCAATAAATCCAGCTAATGTCCATAAATTACATATTATTAATAGTATGTAGTTACAGGGGACTGATTGGAGAAGCTGTGTGTCTAATCAATTGCTTCTTGGTGTTGATGGTGGTTGAGGTTATATCTGTCCTGACTTCCACTAACTAAGCATATGATGTTACAATACAATTGATCAAAACACGCTTAACACTAGAACAATGAGCCTAATGTAGTTAACATGTGGAAATGGCAAAGGCCTGATATTGTGGTTGTCTATTAGGAGGATAAAGTTAGGCATCCTGTCTTTGCAGATACCGCTGCACAGGACAGTGGAGTTGCAAGATCTCACCATCCTGACCGACTACATTATGGCGGTGTCTTGCAACTGCACTGTCCTGAAACATGTAATAAAGCCTGCCCAGCACAACACCCCAACCATGGAATATTTAACTTCCATCAGGGGGTGCTAAAGAAGCCCCAGATGCCACACCAACAGGCTCAGGAACAGTTTCTTTCATAACACCATCACCATTCTGGTGACCTAGCGGGGGCAGATGGTGGCCTAGTGGTTAGGAAGTTGGCCCTGCGATCAGAAAGTTGTGGGTTTGAATACCAAGACTTCTGGTGCAAGGTACCATTCCCACACTCTGCTCTCTGGGTGCTGTTTTCCTCTCAAAACATTAAAGACATTTTCTAATGCATTGAACAAACAAATCAGGTTTAGTTTCAGGACCAAAAGCTTCTCAAAACTCAGACATCAGGTGGTGCAACCATAACCATTTCATGGAGCTTTCTGTGAGGAGCTTTTAGATACAGATGTCTGGTTCCATTCTTCACTGTAAACAGTTCTGCTTTACCAAGAATGACCAAACCCACTCTGTTAGCATTCCAATAAGAATATAAGAGAAAGAAACCCCCCACTAAGGTAGTGTAGTTCCAACCAGTGTGTGTGTGTGTGATACTGGTATGTGGTCTCATGTGCAGGTGTATCTAACTCTCATCCTCTTCGCAGCTCTGAGGAATCAATGAGGTGTGTATCAGCTTAAGTCCCCATGCCGGCTCAGTGCTCGGCCAAAGCGCCAATCACGGGTTCATGGTGGCAGCCACTCCAGCATGGGAACTCACACAGGCACTTGTTGAGCAGCCTCTGGTTAAATCTCATTCTCTGGGGAACTTCGGGCAGAGTGAGTGATCAAAGTGCAGGTTCCTGAGCGCTCTTTTAGCTGAGCAGCGCCGATAATGAGACGAGAAAACATGCAACCGGCAGATTTCCCGTCAGGACCTGCTGCCTGACCCGCAGAGGCCTGATGCTGCCGCTTAGGAGGCGCTCCTAATTACACCGCCACTGGCCAGGGGGCCGCGACCCCCTCCTGATCATTAAAAAGCCTGTTTCTGACCTGTTAGCCTGTTCGCTACACAACGGAGTGGAAACTGCGGGGTCATCAGGCAGTGGAGACAGATTGATTTAATATTAACGATGTATTAGTAATGAGAGGCCTCCGGGACAAACCGCACTTCTACAGGATCCTATAGTGCTCATCACTATACAGGGAACAAGGATAATGATAAGAAGCTGAATATAGTTGCTACTCTCTTTTTATTTATTTATTTCTTCTTCACAGCTTTGTCATGTTTATGCGTTAAAAGACATAAAGGGACATTTTATACCTTAAGAGACTTAAAGATCTTACTCCTAGCAATAAAAAAGCAGGTTGTTACTTTTTGTAGACTAAACCCTCCTTTTATGTTTAGGGTCGGTTCAATACTCTTCAACTCTTCATATTAAAATCCTAATTTTACAGGGGCAAACACATTTTGTATGTTGATGTTATTTGGGGTCAGTTTGACTCCAGGGTGTTATCTGTTTATGAGCTTATAAAACTGTTTGGCTGTTTTGATGATTTTGAGGATAATGATTTTGTAATATGTAATTTTATAACCTTCAATAAAACTTTCCCTCTGCTTTAGTTCCATAACTGATCAGAATCAGAGCTGCAGGATGGAGAGAACCACTTATAGGTCGTATGACATCGGGGAAAACATATTTTCCATAGATGTTTCATCCATCCATCCATCCATCCATTATGTTTCATTACATCCATAATTTAATGTAAAGCTGTATTTAGCAAAGTTAAAATTTCTGGTCAAATGGACCACAAAGTTAAAGTATGTAAATGTAAAAAGTAAATTAAAGTAAAACATTATAGTTACACTGTAGCTACATAATGCAACTATGCAACTACGACTATAATTCAATAGTAATAACTAAAGGATAAGAGGTTATCCCTTTACATTGGCTTATCAATCAGTTATTTAAAGGAACAACTAGAATGCTTGTTGAACTAGAGAGAAACAAATTTAACAACTTCCTTTGTCAGTTAAGCTCTCACAGAAACTGACTCTAGACCAGAGCTTCTGCTACAGATGTGGGTGTGATAAGCTGTTGTGTAAAAAGTTGTCACAGAGTGGCTAGACGCTGAAATTCAGTTCATTTTTACAAATCATACTGTGTCCATACCACATCCACAAGCCTGGTCCACCTTAATGTAGTACTGGATGAGGTTTGAGGATCCAGAAAAGTTTTGGAGATGTAGGCTTTCTGATATGACAGTGGTTTTAGCCTCATAGCTCAAATTCTAAAGCAAATAAAATAATGTTGACACATACAGAAATGTTTTTATTTTTTATTTTATTATTATTTTTATATTTTTCATGTTAACATATTCCGCGCTGCTACAGGCACGATTATTACTATTATTCATCTTTTCATCCTCTTTTTCTTCTTCTTCCTCTTTGTTATTATTGTTGTCATATATATTGTCATATATAGTTATTATGTGATTTATTCATTCATGTTTCTTTTCTTCTTTTGTTTTCTTTACCTTCCTTTTGTTGAACTTGTTCACATGTTATGTGCATCGCTATGAAGTGTATAAAATATTTAAATTTTACAAGAATTCCTTGAAACTAAATCAAGAACAAGAACAAAATGGCTTCATCAGTTTTCACCATGCCGTTGAGATTCCGAGTAAGGTGAGTTGCGGTGAGGCCTGCGGAGTCTAAGCCGTCTGAGGGGAGATGCTCTAATTGCACTTTTGCCTCCATAACAAACAGGTAACAGGGTCGTTCATCATCACCTGTAAAGGAGTTTATCCTCCTCGACTCATCAGCGCGGGGCTCAGCTGCGCGCCGCTCGGAGCCGAGCGCTGATTTGGATAAATCTCAGCAGCCGCCGAAAGGAGCCACAAATGAAAGGCTGTCACGGAAACACCTTTGAGCGATGGCTCGTCTCATAAAGCCTAAATCTGCCGCTCAATAGAGCCAACATAATGTGGGCCCATTACTGGAACCACGCACCTCTTTACTTTCCCATTCACCGCCCTGATTTACATGCATATGAAACAGCCGCTTGACTCCGACGACATGCGGGACGTCGGTCGACACTCGACGGGGCCTCGACTAACTTCTCCAGAGCAGGAGAGCGAGGGGAGCGAGGGAACACTGATAAATTTCTCCCATTTCCCCCCCACGTGCAGCAGGAAGGTGCTCCATCACGCGGGAAAGGCTCTCACCATTCTGCCCTCAGCGCTCCTTGCCTTAATACATTGGCGCTAATAATGTTTTGAAGTATGTTTGGTTTGGGGGAAATGGTTTCATACATCAGTGTGACGGGGAAGTTTCAGAGCTGGGCGTTCGCTTTTAAAGAAGTTTTATGGTAAACATTATCTATAGATGGGGCGAAAAATGGCCTGTGTCAAGCCTGCTGCCTTAATTGCTCATAATCATCTGTTTCACTCAATTGTGGCCTGGTAGGTTTTCATCAGCGCCTCGCCATTCGGGTCTTTCCCTGCGGAGAACGTTCTCCATCACGCCAGAGAACCACCAGATCCATCAGGCTTGTTTGCACCAGGCATGTGGGTCTATAACTTAAAGCCCATCTTGGTGTTATTACTGGAAATAACAAAAATATGAAATATCTCTCACTCGTAGCTCAATAAATGGAGCAGAGGAGCTGTGGGGGTTGTAAAATTTCTACCCCATTTGTGCTCGTAAGCAGGAGAGGAGATGTTTTATCACCATTTGAAATGAGAAGTTATGAAAAGTTGTTGTGTGTCTCGTTTCGTGAAAGGAAAAACCATCTGTTACATTGTTTCTTCGTTGTTTTTGAATTTAGTGACAAATTAAAGAAAAAGAAAGCGAAACCTTATTTATACTGAATGCAAGTTAAATGAAGAACTTATTCACTGTGTAACCAACTGTGTAAATATATTGTAAAAGCACAGGCCAAAGAAAATGGAGTTTTTTTTTGACAACAGGACATACAGTACTGTGCAGAAGTCTTGAGCCGCCCCACACTTCTTCATTTTTTTTAAAGAATCCAGGCTTTCTGTTTCTGTTTTTGTTTCTGTTGGTTAAGAAACACAGTGACCTACGTATGAATCATTCAAGCAGAATAAAGACCAACCCAATCCTGAACCAGTGAAGAACCAGGAGCAGATGATTCCAGATGATCAGGTGGTGATCAGTATACTAATGGTGCTGAATGTTAAATGGTTGGAACTCCTTTATCTAGGCTCCTTGAATGCACCAAAAAGTTGATTCAAAGTATATTCAAGAAAAAAAATATAAAGAAATAAGTGGTGGCTCAAGACGTTTGCACAGTGCTTTTGTTGATAATGACAGGACGTATTTTTGCCCGACTTCTTCGACTCTTTTGCAAAACTGCAACATGTAATCAAAACTAATCACATCAAATATAAACAATGTAAAAAAACCCCTCAATCTTGCTCTTTTATAGTTATATAAGAATAGTGTGGAGAGCTGTGGAAGAAGGCGACACACAGTCGAAATCTTGCATTTTTCTTTTCTTTATTTTCTCACCAAACACAGCACCTCTGTTCTCTCAATCACTCCAACACCAACTACTACGTGCTAAGCACCGCCCCTCCATTTTATACACCCCCAAAGAACCCGCCAAAATGGTGATGAGCAGCTCATTACCCCCCACACATCACGCCACCAATGCCCTCTAAATAACCCCAAGGGGCCCAACAGGGCTTAAACAGTCAGTGTGGCTGCCAGCTCGCCACAATAGTTATATATCCTTAAATAATAAGAATCTGCCATGGAGAGGGAGGACATAGAAGTTCCAACACACAGGGATTTTAATGAGCAACACAAAACACAGCTCTGTAAGAGCAAATAGACATAAAGGGCCGGTTTCCCAGACAGGGATTAAGCCTAGTCTTGGACTACCCTTTCCTTTTCAATGGAAAATCTCTGTTCACAGCACTTCATAATCTAGGACTAGGCTTAATCCCTGTCTGGGAAACCAAAAGAGTCCAAAGAGTCTTTGTTTTGCTTTGGGCTCTTCCTTCTTGCTCTGGGTATGGGTCACTCCCAATGACAGCATTGAATGTATCTCCACCTCTGGCAGGGCAGGGTCGATGCATCTGGACAATCGGGAAGTCCTGAAGGAAACCCTCCTGGAAGGTCCTCCTGGAAACTAAATGAGGTTTTATGCCACAGGACCTTTTAATGGGTTGGTCCCATTTTTGTTAATGAGCTTTAATGCATTTGAAAAGTCCTGTGGCACTTGGTTACTTTTTGATCTAGAACCAAACTGCCACAGGGCATAGGTGAATTTTCTGTGCTGCTTTAATGGGAGGTTTCCAATACAGTAAATGAGTTTTAATGCTACTGAAAGTCTCTTTATAAAGTAAAAGAACCGGACATCCACCAGGTGCAGGTGATGACAATGGGGTGCAGATGCTGCTGCACCAAAGAGCCGCTTTTTGAACCTTTATTCTTAAGAGTGTGGTTTCAGAAGTTGGTCAGTGACAGAGACAGAGAGTTCAAGTGAGAAGAAAAAAGCCCCAGGAGAACTTCTTGTCAGGAGTTTTTTAGCTCATAACCCTGAGGGCTACAATGTTCCCTGTTTCTTCTGCACCAGCTCCCCGGGTTCCTTTGGCATTATCTCTTTATTGCCTCTACCTCCTTCAGCTAGAAAAAAAAATGCACCGTCGGCGTTGATTAAGGTGCGGTAAGAACCTGCTTATGTGTTTAAAATTATCTGCGCCCTGTGCTTGGGGACAGACGTTCAGAGCCTCGAGAGCAGGTTATTCCTGAGGTAGGAATTCTTCAGGATCACAGCTTTGCATCTTATTTGGTGGCTCTGCCTGCAGACCTCCTCCAGGCTTTACTTCATAATTAATTTATTGATCAATGTAGAGTGTCTGGAGACAAGCTTCAGACTGAGATCAGTGAAGGAGGACAGACTTAGTGTGTGGCACAAAGAATTCAGACATCAAAGCATACAAGATGATGACGATGAGAATGGTTATGGTGTAGGTGGTAATGATGATCATGATAATGGCGATGATGACGATGATGATGTAGGTGATGAAGGTGATGATGATGATGATGATGATGATAATGATGAAGATGATGATGATGATGGAGATGGTGAGGGTGAGTATCAGGCTGCAGATTCATAGTGGTTTAAAATCACTCCGGAATGTAAATTCTTTCCAGGTAAAACTTATTTGTCTCTTAAAGGGCTAATTATGGATAAAAAATCTCTCTAAAATCTCTCTCTCTCTCTCTCTCTCTCTTTCATGTTTGCAGTCTGACTTTGCTGAACTTTAATCGGTACCGACAGCAGAAGAACAGAAAGGTCACAAACACAAACAGTACGCCGTTTGCATGTAAAGGTGTATGCAGGGTGTAAAGGGGGCGCTTTTGCAAACCCAAGCCTCTTTTATAATCCAGAGGCTCTGTCTTCATGAAAAGCTGGCACGTGTCCTTCAATCACATCTTAAAATTCTCACATTTGAGAATTTCCAGATGAATGAACGCTATTACTCTTGTTTAAAACTGTTCGAACAACAACAAATCACGTCATAACCCACCTCTGACTGCAGCTAGTCTGTTTGGAATTCAAGCAGTTTTTAGCAGAGACTGAAAAAGGGGGCTGAGTTTCTTTAATTTCTTGCCAGAAGCAAAACAGCAGCAGAAATTCATTTGTGGGACCGAAACCCTCCGCTGGAACGTGGCTGCAATTAGATTGGTTAAATTATCCTGCTCTGTCACACCTGATCCCCCGGACGGTTAGGGCATGTTTATAATTTCTAATGCAGGCTTATTGCACTGTAAATAATAACAATAATAATAATAATAATAATAATAATAATAATAATAATAATAATAATAATAATAATAATAATAATAATAATAAACTGCTAAATCCTAAAAAAAAACATTTCATGCAAATAAAGTGATTTAGGTCTTTGATTTCATATTGTGCTCCAATTTTTAAAACTTGGAGGGGGGTTGTATAATTGAAAAAAAGAGAGAGAAAAATGGAAAACAAAAGAAAAAAAGGAATCTGCATTAAAATACTTGGTTTGCATGATCAGGGAGTTTTGATATTTTAAAATTCCATTATTGTGGTTGAGCCGCCTCCATGAGATATGGGGAGAATGAGTGGAGGGGCGGTTGCCTTAAAAGTGTGTAGTGGAGAGGAAGTCAGGACAGTCATGACTATGGTGACTGGAAAGTCACAAAATGTGGAGCAACAAATCAGTCTTGTGGAGCTAAAGCTCAGGTAGGTAGTAATAGTCAGGGTTGGATTGAGCATCTGGCATACTGAGCATTTTCCCATTGGGCCGATGTGCTATTTACGCTGACACTGTTTATTTATTTATTTATTTATTGGTCTGACCAATCCATAAGACTCAGACCAATTGACACTGGGCTGACCCAGTCAACTTTTTAAACTCCACCCCTTAAGCTGTGCATCTGTAATTCATTTGTCAAAAAAAGCACTCCTCCATGAAGCACTCCTCTTCAGCCAAGTAGTTATTTTCTTCACTGACATGGGGCTGGCTCAATCATATCTTTAAACACCTCCCCCTTTTGGCTCTGTGCCGGTGTGTTTTACAGCCGCGCTAGTTACATTTATGAACACTAGTGAAACAAGCTAATAATATCCTCAGTGGTACTGCTAGGAGAACACTTATTTACAACACATTGTGTACACTGTCTAACACAATAGCCCTTTAGTTAGGAGGAAACTGGTCTGACCTGGCAGGCCCAAAGGTATTGTGAGGGTCTGCTGGGAACATCTGTCAGAATCCCCAGCCAGAAGGAGTTTTAACTCACACCTCCGGCAGAACTACAACCACATCTCGGGGGGAGGTGGGACCATATTACGTGGCCATAAGGTGGTCGGTGCCTGTCGTAGTCGTATTCTTCGAACCCGCTGATGGACACTGGTAGTAAGGGATGCTGTCAAGCTGAAGAGAGAGTCCTACTATGGCTTTTTGGCCTGTGAGAGCCCTGAGGCAGTTTTGGCAGTCACTGAGGCAAAAACTCAGGTGTGGGAGGAGTTCGGAGAGGCCATGGAGGATGACTTTCAGGTGGCTTTAAGGAAATTCTGGTACATCATCTGGAGTCTTGAGAGGGGAAAACAGTGCAGTGTCAATACTGTATATGGTGGGACATTGTGGGTCGGTGGAAGGAATACTTTGAAGGACTCCTCAATCCCACAAACACACCTCCGACTGAGGAAGCAGAGTCTGGGAACCTGGGGGTAGATTCTCCTATCACTGAGGCTGAAGTTGCACAGGTGGTTAAAAAGCTCCTTTGTGGCAAGGCCCTAGGGGTGGATGAGATCCGCCTGGAGTTCTCTAAGGCTCTGGATGTTGTGGAGCTGTCTTGTTTGACCCGCATCTGCAACATCAGGGTCAGTGCCTCTGGATTGGCAGACCAGGGTGGTGGCCCCCCTCTTTCAGAAAGGGGACTGAAGGGTGTGTTACAACTATACCTCCCTGGGAAGGTTTATTCGGGGGTGCTGGGGTGGCGGGTCCGTTGGATAGTTGAATCTCAGATTCAGGAGGAGCAGGGGGTCTGGTTTGGTGGCGTCTGGGTTCGGGATCGGCACCTCCAAATCCGAGATCATGGTCCTCAGCCGGAACAGGGTGGAGTGCTCTCTCTGGGTTGGGGATGAGATCCTTCCCCAAGTAGAGTTATGTATCTCGGGGTCTTGTTCACGAGATACTTATTTACCTCCCAGGGGACGTGTTTCAGGCATGTCCCACCAGGAGGAGACCTGAGGGAAGACCCAGGACATGCTGGAGAGACTATGTCTCTTGGCTGGCCTGGGAACAACTCGGGATCCCCCTGGAAGAGCTGGACGAAGCGGCTGTGGAGAGGGAAGTCTGGGTTTCCCTGCTTAGGCTGTTGCCCCGTGACCCGACTCTGGTTAAGCAGGAGATAATCGATGGATGGATGGATGGAGTATTACAGGTTTAAGACATGAAACTGACATTAATATGGATGAAATACACTATATTGTTGCAGCACCCCTCCCTCCCCTGTTCAGATTTAAAGATTTTTATGCTGCACATAGAGAGAAAAGATCGATCTGAGCCTCAGGTCCTCTTTACACAATCCACACACACAAAAAACACACACATACACACACACACAATCTGCACACACAATACACATGGACAACACACTCGCACAATGTACAAACACACCACACCTGCAAAATATACACACAATACACACACAATCCTCACACAGCATTTTTACATGTGGGGTTTATTGTGAATGATTATCTGCGCAGATGATTTTGTTATTATATTATATTCATTCTAGACTGGTTTGAACCCATGACCATGCTTTCTCCCAGTGTGAAACCAGTGTGATCTCCTGCTTGGTGCAAAATTCACTAAAAGACAATGACTCTGTCTCGCACTCAGGAGAAGATCAGGGCCATGAATTCAGCAGCTTTCAGCGAATTCAAAATCCAGCTGTACTTGAACCCACAATCACCTCATCAGTCCCTGTTAATTACCCAATTAATTGGATCTCGAGTGTAAAAGCAGGTGTCCATTAGGACTGGAACTGAACCTCATGAGACTAATGTTCTTTTCAAAGCAGCTGAGAAGCACAGTCTCACCCTGGAGACCAGAATGTCGTTTTCAAGACTTGTTTTGATTCTTCTTGTATTCTGCCTCTTACGGGCCATTTTTTTAGAAACACCAACCTTGTGCTTCTACTCACTGGCCACTTTATTAGAAACATTTAGCATTTAGATGATCAACTTTTACCTTTTTAATCATTGGACAGTTTCTGGCCTGAGGGTCACTGTTGACCTGATATTATTTGGGCATTGGGCTGTTCTCAGTACAGCAGTGATGCTGCCATGGCAGTGGAAATTACAAAATGAGCTTCAGTCATAGATACAAAAAATAGATTTCATAATTTGAAACAAAACACAATCGTCTTCTCATTACCACTGTTCATGTGATGCTTCTCTCAAATCGAAATGCATTCATCTCCACTCTAAAATCCATTTTTGATGATTAAAATCAAAGCTGGACCATAAATGACCATTTCATAATTAAGCACCTCTTAATGAAACGAGCCTGAGATTCCTTACTGTTGGCCGTTTTTCACTCTGCTCGCTGCATTGTGTCACTGCCCTCAATTTTTAAATGCCGCCCGACAGGTCCAATCACCAAAGTCACTTCATATCATGATATCAGTGCCAAGGACATAGGAGACGAATTATCGGGCCTCTTCTCTCCTCACTGCGACTCTCCGGAAAGTCCTTGAAGCACCATCCCTGCTCTGCTGTAAAATAAATGAATAAATATAAACTCTCGCCTTTGTTCTCCCCCGCTGCAATTATTGACTTGATTTTCACCCTTTATCTTTGCACGAGGCTCTGGGAAATGTGAGTGAAATCTTAAGAGCGACGGGAAGGAGAGGAGGGTGACTCTGCCGAGTGCCCGGGACACACTTGGTATGCAAGAAGCGGAAGAGGCGAGTCCGCGGGCTTCGCCTGCAAATTTACTCACAATGCTCCAAATTTGCCGTCACCAAGGGGGAGGTTTCGGGGTAGAGGGGCATTCAGACTGTGCTAAACCCCAGATAAATCATAAAGAAAGACCCAAATGAAAATGCTAATTTGGTGTAACTGTGAGGAGAACCTGAAGATTGATGTGGCCAGTGAGGGTTCTGGCCAGGTCCTTCAGTGCTGTGGCCAAACGTGTGGATGGAATGTGAAGGCACCTTTTAAATAAATGCCCAAATATATGCCCAGACCAGCCACTTTTATTAGAAAACCCCTACTTTGTGCTTCCACTAACTTGCCACTTTATTGGAAACGCCTACCTTGTGGTTCCATGTAAAGCAAAAACCTTTATGCCTTTAAGGGGTTCTTTACACCCACATGTCTCATTTACAAAACTATTTGATCTAGCTTTGAGTATTTCTTAAAGGAACCACTGATTAACATATGCCCATGTTTGATTAGTGTTAACTTGTTTTCTGGGTTGTTTAGGTTTGGTTTTGTTCATTTTTATTGGCTGGAAAAACGGTCTACATCTTTACTGGAAATATAGAGTCGATTTATTTATAAACCTACAGCTCTTCTGAATTTGCCTCTTTCTTTGCTGACCTTTTTCCAAATGCTACAGATGTGTCATGCTGGGTTAGGGGTGGACGCACTCGCAGGAGACAGGCTGTTACTAGATATGTTTTTTAAAAGTGCAAAACACAGTCACAGAGGACCTTCACTCTGAATAATCGAAACCAAAAAACACAAAAGGGATTCTGCTACAGAACAGACTATTCCCAAGTCCTCCGTTGTACCGGTGTCAGTACTTCGCGCTCCAAGCTCCATGGAGGCTACATGATGCTGCTGCTAAGAAAATCAGGCCTGCAAACACAGACAGGGAAAGAGTCATAGACACAGGACTTTCAGTCCCAGGAGTTGGGGCTCAGACTTTCTTTCTCTCGATGTTTCAGGGAGAGGAGAATTGTGCCACTCGTGTAGTCCGTCCCAAAAGTTCTCTTTCTTCCCCTTGAGTTGAGCACTGGCATTAACACACACAGCAGCGATACGTTTTCCTCTTGATTCTCAAGACAGAATTCACAGCCTTGAATTGGGTGACCACGCAAAGATTCTGAGGCACGGCTGGCTATTTAAACCCATGCTCTCACAGCCAATCACATGGACGACATGGACAACTGACAAACCAGCATAACTCCAAATCAAACACAAGACTGGTGGACGTGTTGTTAGGTACCCAGTAGCTCAGCTCAGAGCTAATTAAACCCTACTACATACACCTGGGCTGCCTAGGTGCCTTTGTCAGGGGCATGACCGAGTGGGCATAGACGTGACAAGATGCTACCATGTGACTCATAGAGTTGGAGGTTTGATGGACATAGCTGTACTTAAGGCTTGTAAAATCCATGTGTTTATTTATATAACATACATTTAGAGCAGCACACAGTGGAGGCCCATTTGCATATCTCAGCATGTTCATTTGCATACATTGCAGTATCTGTCTAGTAAAGTGGCCATTTTCATCCTATGTGAACACACCATACCTATCTATCTGTCTGTCTGTCTGTCTGTCTGTCTGTCTGTCTGTGTAAAGTGCAATGCAGTATCTGTGTAATGTGTAATACTGGTGCTGATACTACACCTTCACTCCAATTACATATTTACATTTGTAATGCACGGACTCTGTTGAATTTTTTCCGCACAGTAATGAACTGCAGGTTCCCGTGTTCTGTGATATATAGATGACAATTCAGACAGGTGGTTAATTTGGGCCCCTGACTGAAGGCCCCCGACTGCAGGTCTCTCCCACGTCACGGGTTTGACGCAAATTCCAATTTTCAGCCTGTCGTCTCTACAGATCACTGACAGGTCACTGACAGTGATGGACACATCAAGAAGAGAAAAGCTAACAGAAGTAACAAGTCTTGGTCGCCGCAGCCAAATGTGACCTTGTCCTCATTTCAGAAACATACAGGAAATGGAAAGACACTCCAATACGCTCATGTTGACTATTATTTTACAAAAATATATATATATATATATTCCGTAATTCACTGAATGGATACTGATAGAAATATATAATAGGTTTGTTTTTAACATTTCTATTGATTTCTATCTTTGCCAAAATGTAAGCAGGGTTCTGTCAGTTCTACATAAGCCACTGATAGTAGAACTGTAGCATAAGCAGGTGTTAGTCAATTCTCGATTCAACACTGATTGCAAGCAGGTTTCTGTTAGTTCTAGATATGTGACTGACTGTACAGCCATAGTGTAAGCAGGCAAAAACAAGTTGAATTTAGTTCTAGAAAAGCCACTGACTGTACAGCCATAGTTTCAGCAGGTTTCAGTTCTAGATATTTTACAGTGATAACATGTTCTGAATATGTGGGTGGTTGTGTGAAATTTTAATGCGTACAACTAGAAAGCAAATAAGACCTGAGTATCAGCGTGAAATTTGTTTAACCCTTTATGTATATAAAGCATGGCTCTGTAAAATTTACACAGCAGGGCTACAGTATTTGTCACACAGACACACACACAAAAGATGAAAATAGCTCTGGCTCTCCACAAATCTCTCAAAGACTTTTTGGTCAAACTGGGATGCTGATTGGCCGCATTGCTGCGCTCCACCTCCGTCACTCATTTAATATGGATTAGGTGGACTACAGAAACGCACCGTTCCACAGAGGCCGAGGGAATTTGTTCGCAATGCGGATCGATAGGTAGACGCCAAACAAACCCCACCGCTTCTCAAATATTTGCTCATGCAAAGTCTCGCCCAGAGCTACGGCACGCGAGGCTGAAAACAGCGCCGTGTTTGGCTTTGGGATTATGTCCTGTCCCTAAAATAGTACAAAGAAAGGACGCAAACATATCTTCAGCAAACAGAGGTGGAATACAAAGGACGGTTCTTCGAAAATCTCCGCGTGGAACTTCAGGATTAGGGAGAGCACGGAACCATTCAAATAAAGCACTCAGTAAATCAAAAGCAAACCGTGTTGAGCAAACCGGGTCCTATAATACGGTTCTTCACAAACTACTGAAGGTCCGACTTGGTGATTAGAGGATTTTATTATTGCTGGTAAAAGTGCTTTTTATTAACCGCTTCTCACACTTGAAAAATTCTGTAAAAGAAATGTTGATTCAAGACTCCTGAGGGGCTCCTAACTTGCTTAGCATCAGTGCTAACGTCAAATCTTGAACTGGCTGAAGCCAGCGTATGCTGCAGCTCTTCAGTCAGTGACATATCTAGAACTGAATGATACCCTTCTACCTGGTGTATTTCAGCACTGACTGAAATCTAGTTAGACCACAGCTTTACAGTCAATGACATATCTAGAACTGTCTGAAATCTGCACTACATCTGTATGCTCAGTGATGTATCTAGAACTGTCTGAATTTTGCTGTATGGTCACTGGCATATCTGGAACGGTCAGAAATCTGCTTACACTACAGCTGTATGGTCACTGGCATATCTGGAACGGTCAGAAATCTGCTTACACGACAGCTGCATGGTCACTGAAATACCTAGAAGTGTCTCAAATCTGCTTACACTACAGCTGTATGGTCACTGACATATCTAGAACTGACTGAAACCTACCTACACAGCACCTCTACATTCATATAGATCTGACTGAAACAATCAGAGGCATATCTTAAACTCACTGGAACCTACTTAAACTAAAGTCAGTGATGTATCTAGACATGAGGGAAGCCTGTTTACACCAATAGGATGGCTTCAGTATATACTTACAGGGAGAAAAATAATAAAACAAAGTAGCAAACGTTTAACCCATTTGTTACAAACATATTAAGAATACTACTACACATTTTAAATAAACATGCATTGAAATGAAATAAGTGAAAAACATATGTTTCTCTGAACATAAATTAATTGTAAATGTAATTATGTAAGTAACTGTATATCCAATTAGGCTCATTGTGAGTTTTTAAGACACTTGCAGCCACGCAATCACTGGCTGCTGTAGGGAGTTGGAGCGTGTGTTTGGGGGTGGGGAGGGGGATGTATGGATTGATTACAATTGTTAATCAAGATGTAGTTGAATGCATTCCAAGAAAGTGCACTTAGCGAAAGAAGTATGCTCCATCAGTCGCCAGAGCTCATTCCTGCCACCAGGATTAGTTTGTCAGAGTTTAAATAAGTTCACCTTAACTATTTAATGTTTTCGTAATAAGGCATGGAGTAATGGAGGCTAAACACACCATAAAGCAGGCACGTGGCTCTATTCCCCTCCAAGATGTTCACCAAAATGTGAAAATGAGCTTTACACTGCATTAGCAGGGGAGGCAGGTCAGGCGTTATGTCATCCAACAGCCTAATGCAAAACGATTTCTTCCCAAGAATGTAAGAGAAATAAGATGAGCTACAGCAAAGGCTGTCAGTACACAAACACATCAGACCAGTTATAGTAGAACCTTAACACTTTGGCTATGTTTAAAACTAGCCCTTGCCCCTATTCCATAGCCTGCTATATTCCCTACAATGGAGCATCATTATATAACACTATAGCAATGAACAGAAATCTCTGCATATAGTATAGTAAACAGAAATAATATAGTAAACAGAACACCCCCCCCCAGTGACTGTACCCTACATTGAATCACTATATTAATCATTAAGTGAAAAGAAATGGCCCTCAGATCACTGTTCCCTAAAAAGAGCACTTTATGCAGCTCTGTTATATTCTCTACATTGAAACATTTTATAGAACACTGCTATAATGAAATGCTCCTTTAATCACTATTCCTACACTACAACACTATATGCAGCACTAACAAATTGAAGCACAATATAAATCACTATAATATTGACCAGGGTCCCATAATCACTATTCACTATACTGTAGCACTATGCAGAATACTGTAAAACTGGGTCCCATAATTGCTATTATCTACACTGGAACACTTTTTGAGATAACTTTTACATTAGAAGGTACAGAAATGGCCCACAGTAATGGCCCACATATCACTATTCCCCATATTGCAGCTTGCAGACCACTATATTCCATACATTGGAGCATATTATAGTGAACAGTAATTGCCCCTAATCACTATTACCCACATTGAAGCACTATAGAACACTCTAATTGAACCCGGTCCCATAATCACTGTTCACTACACAGGAGCACTGTATAGAACACTTTTATAGTGAACAGAAATGGGCCCACGCATCACCATTCCTTACATTGGAACACTTTGTAGGGCAATATTATAGTGAACAAGGTCCCATATTTGCTATTCTCTACTCTGGAGCACTACAGTAATCCCTCGCTTTTCACGGGGGACACGTTCCAAGAGCACCCACATATAGTGAAAAACCGTGTTGTGGTTTTTCACCATATGTGTTTTTCACTAATGACTATTTTTATAATGTGGACCCTAAATATGCCCCCAATAAGCTCAGTTTAATGCATTATCCTTAAAGAAAATGTAAAGGTAATAAATAATCAGAATCAGAAAACTTTATAAAACATATTAACATTAGCAGTTATCATTAGCAGAAAGCAGCAAGTGAAAACAAAGACTCGTACACAAAAGAAAGGTTGAAATAACTCTCTCTACATACATGTTTAGACAGGGCACAGCTTTCTAATACAAAATAAACTGAGATAACTGTGGAATTGGGGTGGTTTAAAACAAAATACGAGGACAAGACACAGAGTAGTCATGTTACATGCTGCAGCAGCTTCTTCTTCTTCGGTTGACAACTTTTTTTAGTGTATTACTGCCACTGCTAGACTTGTGGTGGTAATACAGTTCGGATCTCAGAAAAATCTGCGTTAGACTGCTGATCCGCGTAAAACTGAGGCATTAGTGTATATAGAATGATATTATAGGAACAGAAATGACCCACGAATCACTATTCCTTACAAGGGAGCATTATACATAACACTGTTTACCTAACACTGTAATTAAAACACTATGCTTTTATAGTGAACAGGGTCCTGTGGGGTTCTTTGGAGAGAAACCACTATTATTTCCTCAAAGAACCTTTCACTAAATTTCATAAATTAGGCGGTTACCATGAAGGACACTCCAAATAAGCTAAAGGTGCTGTTCTAATTGTTGATTTTTATCAATGTTATAGTGCATTATGGGCTTTCTGTAAAACCACAGTATTCTATTAATTTGCACTAAATACTACAGCATGCTTAGTCGTCATTATGTTTTAGAGTCCCAATAAACAACTGTAAATAGCCAGTATTATACAAACCGGATTCCAAAAAAGTTGGGACACTAAACAAATTGTGAATAAAAACTGAATGCAATGATGTCAATATTTTATTTGTAATAGAACGTAGATGACAGATCAAAAGTTTAATCCGAGTAAAAGTATCATTTTAAAGG
>JBBPDE010000040.1:19718464-19730200 GCA_037974605.1 Nannopetersius ansorgii | reverse complement strand
CCTTTTACTGTACACTTCCCTTACACTATATACTGTCCTTTTACTGTGCACTTCCCTTACACTATATACTGTCCTTTTACTGTACACTTCCCTTGCACTATATACTGTCCTTTTACTGTACACTACCCTTACACTATATACTGTCCTTTTGCTATACACAATCCTTACACTACACAATAACCCCCCGTTTTACATGGATCAGGCATCATGGATTCAGACACACGCAGATTTTTTTTTTGAGAACAAAACTCTTTGTGGGAAATCACCACAATAACGTACCTCTTTTTGCTTTTTTACTGCAATAAATGTAATTTTTCTGGTTGTGTTCACACAAGGGGACCCGTTCACTTAGCTGCGATGTCCCAGTACTTTTATCCCGCGACCTTCCAAGTTGCATATCTCAGTGGGGAAAGCACTCAGACACTCCTCTAGAAGACCTTTCCAATGAGCCCTCGTTTGTATTTTTTAGCCTCAGTAGATCAGGTTTTATTCTCCGAAAACCGCTCACCTCGCCACGGTGTCCCAATGCTTTTGTACCGCAACCGTCCAAGTTGTATAACTCAGCGGGGAATATAAATTTAAATATGGGTTTACCTTAAAAATTTTTTACCGGTAATGAATTAAACTGAGTTTAAAATGAAATTAAAGTGTTCTGGGAGCAGATTTGGGGCATATTTAGGGTCCACACTAAGGCTTATTTTACCAAAACACAACATTGTACACTATTATTGTACAATACATTATGTTTAAATTATACACTTTCCTCACACTATTCACTATATTTTTATTTTGCACCAAGTACACTATATTGTTACACCTTACAAAAATGAACAAGTAATTCATTTTTTAAATAAAATGCAACAAATGCTTACACTTTACAACAAGCATATCTATAATGATATACTATAATTATATACTATGTATTCATACTATAAACTTACACTACTTGTAAAGGACTATGTTCTTACATTATAAATGAATACTTTTTTTAACACCATATTCTTATGCTATTAGCTAGCTTCCTACTGTGTGTACTATACATATTATGTTTAGTTAGTAGTAATTAGTTATTTGGTATGTTCTTACACTATTGTATACATACTACATTATTAAAGTGTTTTCTTACCCTGTATAGTGGTCCATATCGTTCACCGTACACTATGCTCAGTAACTCTTGCCATTGATATCGACACAGTCAAGAATTAAATAAATTAATGTCCTGTATTGAAACACAGGTATGATGTTCTTACACATCCCTTACGTGTCCCTTCCTGAATTTTCTCACAAAATTTAGAAAAAAGTTCAATTTGCAGCAGCTTACATGTCTGTTTTGGAATCCTATTGGAAAATTTGGAACATTTAAAATGTGCAGCTGTGTCTTTTATTATTTATCTTTATGGTCCATGCAGTCCAGTGTGAACACATGGCTCACAGTGAGGGATAGTTAATGGGAGACATTCTTTTCTTCCTCCGTCCTCTTCCTCTCTCTTCCCATCCTCCCCGACTGCTGGAGCGTGAGCGCGAGTGTGTGCCGCCACAGTTCCAGTTATTGTGCAGAAGTAATTACTCCAGAGTAGAAGCTCATCAAGTGGAGAATTTCGAATGATTTCCCCATATTCAGGCCGAGTGAACCATGGAATATAGAAAATGATGAATTAGGAATGTATTTACCAGGGACCTGATGAGGAAGGTTAAAGCGATTAGGCTCAATAGCGTCCATCAGGGAGTCCAGCGCCCATGCCATGGAAGCTCTCCCTCTTTTTTCTGGCCTCCAGTTCATGCCCTCACTCGACTCTCAACTGTTTACTTCACCAGGACGGCCGTTGCTCCATGAAGGATTAGGGTGGAGAGTCACGCAGAGTTGCAAACCACACACTAAAGCTGAGCTCTTTGATTTGAGTTCATTTTTCAGCTTTATTTCATTTATTTTTCTCGTTTTCCTCTCTAGCTTTGCCAGACTCAAACAAACTCTTTCGTTCTGTTACAATGACTCAAGCCTTGATACTCCCTTGAAAATGCCTAACCCTCATGATTGCTCTGTTTGCTCATCAATTTAAGTGAAACTGTTTAAAGGTATAATTTAAAATATTTTTACAGCTACATTAGCGCATAAAAATATGCTTTAAAAGTGAATGAAATGGTTCCTGAAGTTCTCAGTTTGCGGGCGAATTTGTGAGAGCCGTTCTGGCCTGTGTAAGCTTCGGAAGGCCAGGGGGATCTAAAGACTGATTTCCTCCAATCAGGCGAACATCGAGTTGAAGTGTCGTGCACGACGCTGTTGTATATTCAATTTTATAAACACACGATCCAAATTAAAAGTCTTGTAAATTATATTTGTGTCCCGCCGGTGCAATAAAAAAAGCCACACCGACCGCTGCGTTTGTGTTAATTGCGGGAGCATTAATGAGAGGGTGTTTCACATTAAACATGCACAACCTCGTTATACCTCACTCGCTCCAACTTTCCTCTCTCTCTTTTCCTCAGTCTCAGCCAGGCTCTGTCCACACACACACACACACACACATACACACCTTCTCACACATCTCTATTTCCTTCAAAAAAAGTGAAATAGGGCAGGTTTTTTTGATTCATGCCTATGGAAAGTATATTAAATCTGTCAATCTTGGATGAAGGTCCATTAAAAGCAGACGTGGGAGAAAAAAAAAAAAGTAGAATTTCCATAAATATAACCCACAAGTCTCTCCATTATAGATGAGTTCATTTTGCTCACCTGTTCATTTTTTATCCGTCTCCAATGTCTTTTTACATACATCAAAAACGAGGAATCTCTGGGTCTGGAAAAGAATGGGCGCAAGTCTTGAAAATTGTATTAAAAGTCCCAGTTACCCACCAGTGAGGAGACATTACAGAGCTTTAATGTACTTTTAAGGCCTAAGGCAGCAGCTGAACAAGCATCCAGATAATAATAATAATAATAATAATAATAATAATAATAATAATAATAATAATAATAATAATAATAATAATAACAATATATTAACCTTCTAAATAAACAAAGATCTAAGCATCGAACTGGCTAGCTCTATAAGTAAATTGTCTTTATTCTAGAACCAATGAAGTCTGAGTTCTCCTGTTTCATCTTCATCAGAGGGCATGGCTTTCAGTTTGGCATATAAACACATTAATACATTAATAAACATATTTACTCAGTCAGTCATTTTTAAGACTTGTGAAAGAATAAAAGCTTTCTTAGTGAAACCTGCAACTTCAAGACCAAACACAGGGTGTGTGTTACACCCCCAACCCCCACGGTGGCCTATGGAAGCTGCTGCTGTTCAAATTTTATTAAAGACTTTTATGTTGATGGGGGGTGTGGTCTCATCACTGGCAGATGGAAGCAATGATGCTTCTCAGCTGCCAAGGATGAGACCAAATGTATGCCAGGTGTTTTGAGTTGTTAGAGTCTGTATAAAATGAGCTTGTGTGGGTGTTTGTGGTTTCTCCCTCACTATACCCTGATGGTTCGTGCCTGATTTGGTTCTGCTTTATTTATGTTTCTCGGCATTCATGCCCGTTTCGTTTATGTTTGTTAATAAAGAAAAAGAAAGAAGCATGGACGTCTGCATCAGTGCCTCCTGCCTGAATGGGCACAAACAGTGTGTTTGGTTAGATTTCACACATTTACCTCAACTATTTGTATCCACGCATGTGAGTGAAAGCCTACAACTTCTCACCAATGAAAAAATGTATTAAATCACCTCGATTAAGTTTATCAGACACTTACAGATGCCTCAACACAGTCCATATTTTGGATATGTTTGGCAGGAAACCAGAGAGGCTACATGTAGATAACCATTCATTTTATAGCACAGAGTGGCACCCACACAGACTCTCATTCATATAATAGCATAGAAAGGGTTCAATATGGACATTATACAGCACCTACATAGATGCCAATTCATTTTACAGGCCTTCATGCAGGTGCCCATTTATTTTACAGCACAGAAAGAATTCTGCATATACGTCCATGAATTTTACAACACTGAGATGCATCCACATAGACACCCATTCATTTTACAGCACAGAGAGGAGTCGATATAAAGGCCCAGTGGCTTCACTGTCTTAACTGTAAAGACATTATCAGCAATATGGATATTAATATATGCCTATGAATTCACCACTGCTATACTAAGTCATTAATTATCAATTATTGGCTTGTTACATCTAATTAAGCACATTACAAGGGCACTGTGCTGGACCCCATATGGTGACGTGTTATCTTCTCCCTGGATCATGTTTTTCTAGCTCGATTTTGTTTGTATTTCTTGATGTTAGTGGTCATTAACACTATTTATAGCCCATTGCAATTTACAGGAGGCCTGGACCTGTTTTAACGTATGGTGCCTTGTCAGTGTCATTATTGGATATGAGCCTTTTTCCCCAGCGGAGGCGATGAGCGCTTTCTTGACCGGTGGGTTCTGAAGCGGCGGTGCAGAATTACCCCATTCGGTCATCATAAAATCTTTTATCAGAGCCACTCCAGTGTGTCCTGCTCCCCGGCGAATGACAGATTACGACGGGGGGGTGGGGGGGGGAGGATAAAAGCAGATAAAAAGACTTGGCATCATTAATGATGCTGACTAGCAGGGCCCTTCTGACGCGTGCTGTCTTCTTACCTCTCATTAATTTCGCTTTTATAGTTTGCTTAATATGTTATTGACCGAATTAGAGTAAAGATTAATGTGTTGTTAAATTGCGTTGGCTCGGGTTTCGCTGAGCGCCTCGTCAGCTGTTTTGCGGTTAAAAAATATCTGACGCTGACGCTGTGGATGTCCATTGGATGAGATTCGCTCAGCCAATGCAGCGAAAGCCATCTGTTGAGCCTCTTAAAGGAGAGAGAGAGAAGGAAGAGAGCGGCATGTAGAGACCTGTCCGGAGACAGCAACAGAATGATTCTTTTAAGATGCACCGGAGAGCAGCAACAACTTTCTGACAGTTTCATCATGCATTACTCCACCGCAGCTCTCTCGAAATTGACATTGTTGGCTTTGATCAAAGCCCAAAACACAGACGCGCTATTCTGAAAGAAGTGCTTCACATGATTTCTGTGACAGAGTGCGTATCTTCAAAACACTGCCAATGCTTCAAGGGATAAGCATACTAGTGTGTGCGTGGGGGGGCATTTGAGGGGAGGGCGGGGGGTATGAATTTATACCAAGAGAGAGAGGCAGAGAGAGATAAAGAGATGAGTAGAGGTACATATTTTACCCCTTTCCCAAAAAAAGTGATACATCTCAAGTTCACTGTAGCTGCATTTTTCCACATTAAAGAGCTCTAAAGGTGAGATGTGACAGCCACAATATCCTGTTTTCTCTCGTCACTGTTGTGTCCTCATCTCATCTGGGGTCAGGATTTCATGCAGGCCTGTTTCTAGGGGAGTGGGTGAGTTGATGTCATTTTTACATCCATTGGTCAATTAATAATAATAAAAAAGAAAGAAAAAAAGGCAGAAAGAACTCACATATATAATACATATATTATCCCTTTCATATTTCATCATTTTGTCAGATTTCAGCTTTAACACCAAACTTGATGCAGTGAATGTCAACTTAGATTAAATCCTAAGAGCATATTTTTCTCCTTTTCTTGTAAATGTTTTTTGACGGCCAACCAAACTGCTCCTCACACAGACTCCAGCAGAAACTTCTGCTCTGGACTGCTCTAACTGATCTACTGCTGGAGCTCCAGACTCTCACTGATCTACTCCTGGAGCTCCAGACTCTCACTAATCCACTGCTGGAGCTCCAGACTCTCACTGATCTACTGTTGGAGCTCCAGACTCTCACTGATCCACTGTTGAAGCTCTGGACTCTACAGAGACGACGGACAGTAAAAGGATAAAATGTGTGGACTTAACCACTAAGCAGTAGAGATATTCCTGTATTCTCCCTCAATGTTCGATGTCAACCAGAGAATGATGGGTTTATCTTTTGAGTCATGGTTCTTCCTGAGGTTCCTCCAGCTTTAGGGAGGTTTTTACTTTCTTTGACTCACTCACTAGGGGCTTTAACGTCGATCCTTTTTAGCTGCTTGGAGACAACATCAGCAATAAAAGGCCTTTTAGAAAAAAAAATAATTTGAATTGAACATTGTATTGTTTTATGGATGGATGGATCTGCAGCAGAGTAATGAAAGTAGTAATTTCAGTACAATTCTTCTTTCTTTTTTATCCCTCCGAAAGAACAGGAGCCTATTTGTTTCTTGCGATCGCGTGATGAATATGTGGCATTAGAGCCGAGACATAAAAAATGAATGGCCCACGATACAAAGCGACAGCGGCAGTGATGTCCCCGTCCTGGGCTGAGAGAAGTCCAGGCCTCTGGTGTTCGCCCCCAACATTAATCATAATCACGCCGGCTTTTGAGGCTCAGGCTCGGCAGCATTCGCTGCGCTTGTCACTCTGGAGATTTTGTCGGTTTCTATGTCACACAACCGCGGAGAACGCCATCAAGCTTGTTAGGAGGAAGATAACTCTCCTTTAGTGGAAGGGCCAACTATCAGGGGAGAAATGACTCAATAGTGCCCTCACTGAAGGGCTGCCTCTGGAGCGCTCTCTCCATTTCTCCTTCATCCCTTTGTTCTCCGTTGTGAGGGGATGCTGGAGGACTGGGGACGGGACTGTGGCCAAGCCTCCTCTGGGGACCGTTTCCAATCCAAAGAGAAATTACTCTCTCTCCCTGCTCCCTTCCACTCAACGCTTCCATGAGACGAGAACAAATAAGCATCTCTTTGTAAAGAAGAAGAAGCAGCACCTGGTCACCAAGGCCCGCTGCACCTTTTGTGGTTTCGCCACCATGACTCTGCAGTGCATATCCTGTCAGTCATCTTAAATCTAGTCAGTAAAGCTAATAAATATCTTTAACAGATTTTAGCAACAGTACTTCAAGATATTCTCTTACAAGATTATTATGTGCAATAGTCTACTTTTGCCAGTATTACTGATCTACTATTGATCTTTACTACTGCAATAGCTCCTAAGTGTTACTAGTAATTCACTTAAATGTACGTTGTTTATCTATAGCAGAGTGAATTATATATAGAGAGTATTTTCTACAGTTTTATTTGATTTATTTAGATTTTATAATTTATATAGTTCTTATCTTTGTGTCTCTGTGTAACTGTGCAGTCATGATTTCCCCCAGGATCAATACTTGTTTGTAGTCCAGGAGGACTGGAAGTGTGATCACTGCTTTTGAATGATAATTTAAAAACCTGTTAAGCGAGAAATCTTGACTGGGGGAGGGTTTTTTTTTTATTTTAATTAAATGGAGATGAATAATTGCAATTTTACTGATTTCTTAATTGACTTCTTTCAGAAATTGAATCTATAATACATTGAAATTAATGAACAGGACAAATGTACTTTGTTGTTATTCATGCTTGAAATGCAAATATTCCAATCAGAATTCAAATTTTCCTTGTTTTGATGTTTCCACTGCCTGATTAGGCGGATAATAAAGGGAGTTTAGCTGTTGCAGTGCAGGATCAGAGAGGGCCTGAGGGCTGTGCCACCTGTGAATGTTACGGCATCTGGAAAGCACTTCAAGCCTGAGCTCTGCTTCTCCCAGATGGAGCTGCTGAAACAGGAGCCGGATCTGAGGTTGTAAACAGGCGAGTGGCTAAATGCCGGTGACACCTCATCATCTGCTAACCTGCCTTTTCGGGAAGCTGCATCTGATATGAATTTCATGACATCTGTTCAAAGACACATGTGTCCATCGGCCAGCTATTGCTTTATAAAATGACCTATTAGTTATATGTACTGATGTTAAGTAACTTACAACTTGTTCCTGCTTTTTCTGCAACTTGTTTCTGACTGCCGGCTTCTCTTTTACCTTCTTTATCATCTGAGAGGAACGTTGTATGGATCTCTTCTCAGTTGATCTGTTTCATTAACATTATACTTGTGCTTTGTCAAAAAAGTATCTTGAATCTTGAATCTTGAAACCTGCAGTGACAGAGTAATCCAAGCCTTTGTAGCTGTTTTTGTTTGATGTTTTGTTTAATAACTCTTAAAAATAGCTCTTTAAAAGTGTGTTCACATTAGAATAAATACAAATAAATCAGAAAGTAGTGATAATGATTCAGATCAATGTGTGTGTAAACAGTGAACAGGGTCCGTTTTGGGATGTTTTGGGATTTTCTGGTCAGAAGATCATAGGTTTGAGCCCAGTTTTCTTCTTGATGCCTACAGACACAGCAGGACATATGAAGATCCTTCAGGAGGTCCTTCAGAATTTAATCTTATGAAGGACTGATTGAGCCCAACCAGGTGTTTGATGGAGTTACTGGTAACACTGGATTTCCATGAGAACAGCTCTGGGAACCGTTACGAACACATACAGACCGTTAATCTTTTCTGTATTAATCATTTTAATGAATGTATTCAACTATTAGTGATTGTTCTGAGGTAAAAACAGCTAATGTAACTGTCTTAGGTGATTGAGGTGCACTAAATATTAAGTAAATACTTAAAGGATGCTAAATAGTTAAGGAATTTTGAAATATTAGTAGTTGTTTACCTATAAAATATTGAAGAAGAATGGATTCTAATTGAAGTATACCCCCTTTTTTATCTTTGCCAGAGGCTCTAAAATTGTTAAACACACTCCTGGGCATGTTTCCTCTTAAGGGCCAGGCAGAAACACCCCGGGGGGTCGGCCCGACACCCCTAAAAAAGTGCAAACCCAGCAGAGTCATGGGGAGAATGTCTATGGAGTCCTAGTGTTACAGAAACGCTGGCATTTAAAATAAAAGAAACATGAAAGTGCATTTGATGTGGGAGAGGTTCACCTTGCTCTGAACAGCCAAACAGCGCACATGGAGATGCTTTGATTGAGGACTGCTAGACAATCTAGTGGGGGGGGGTATTCACTTCAAAAACCAAAGAAGTGACACAAGGAAAACCATGAAAAAGGCAAATAAAAAAAACAAGAAAACAAAAAGCACAGCAGGAAGATGGGAAGTTTTATTCGAATTCAAACAGAACTTGTCTTTTGACTTTCCCAGACAATCCTAATAAAGTTTTCTTTGTGGGACAAGACGTGTAATCCGAACGGAACGACGTTGTCTCCTCGTTCCGTGACCACACGGCCTGGAGGCTTCACTCCAGTCCACTCTGTCATTTCTGCTCTGGTGAGGAAAGTGATTTTTAGATTTATTTCAGTGGAAAAAGCACCGGAATTCAAATCTCTCTACACGCAAGCAACTGCCAAGTAGGTTCCTCCAGCGCCAGTCAAATATGAGTATTACCAGCGCGATGACCAGTGAATTATACACTCTGTTTATGTAAACATGTGAAAAAGGAAGCGTTTGTGAAGAAATGCTAGGCTAAAAGCTAACCCGAACAGCAACACTGACCTTAACCTAACACTCACAATAACCCGACTGCTAAACCTTAAACTTAACCTTAACCCTAACCTCAATCATAACCTTAACCCTAATTTCAGTCTTTACTTTAACCCTAACTTTAACCTTAACCATAATCCTAACCTTAACCCTGTCCTTAATCTTAATCCTAATCTCAACCTTAACTGTAACTTAACATAAACTTCACCTTAACTCTAATCTCAACCTTAACTTTAATCTTAACCCTCAATCTTCTAATTCTATCCTAGACCCTCAATCCTCCCCCTCAAAAAACCTAATTATAAACTTAATCCTAACCCTAATCTTAGCCTTAACCTTGGCATTTACCCTAACCTTAACCCTAACCCTATATGTAGCTTAAACAGTGACCCTAACCATAACTGTAAACTGAACCTTAACTCTGGTCCTAACCTTACAACAGTTTCTATGAAAAACATTTTTAAGGGCTGGTCTGATTGCATGTGAATGAGAGCACACCCCTGAGGCCTGTCTGATCAGCGATGATTAGTAGGTGAGCTGTGAGATGATCTCTTGCAGGATCTTTCGTATTCTGTTGTACTTTTTCACCGTCTGCGATCCTCAAGGTTCTCTCCCGGCTATCGGGGCAAGCGGGAGGGAGGAGTGCGAGGCGGCATTAGGAAACAGACGACACGATTACAGGGCCTGATCCTTCCAGAGGCTGGAACAAGACCTCAATCTCTCCACGATCTCCACTTTAATCAAATCCCTCCCCCTCCCGCCACAAAACTGTCACCGGCAGAAAATAAGCCCTCTCTCATCAAAGGAGGGCTTCAATTGATTTCCAGGCCCGGGGAATTTCTTATTCAGAAAGTTTGAGGCGAGGAAGGGGAGGCAGTGGTGCTGGAGGAGGAGGGGGGGGAAATCCACCTGCATCCCACATCAGGCAAATTACTTCTGACTTTTAATTTATTTCTGCAGGAAATGGGAAGCTACATCCCGACCACAGTCAATAGGGGAGCGGAGGAGCGAGGTGCAATCAGGCACGGCTCCCGCTCCCCGGCCGCCGCTCTGTCAGCTTTAATAGGCTCGGCCAACACACAATCTGCCGCCCTGACACACTCCCGCCGCTCCCCGGGCCCCGGCCCCTTGGCTGTGTCCTTCCTAATGACAACCGAACGTTCGGCGGCATTTGCCTTGTTCCGGGGAACGCAGGGAACCACGCGGCCAAAAACAGAACCCGTGGGCGGATCGAGGCGTGCTGGACATCATTAACGCTTCCCAACCGGGCAGCATCCAAAGAAATGACAGGAATTACAAAGAAAATGTGTGAGAAAAAAACATGCAAGTAAGCATGTAAATAGTAAATAAATACATGAATAGTGGTACTACCACTTACATATGACTTTTTCTGCGTTTAACTGTTTTCTGTATGCATTTATTCTTGGATGAATTAAAATGATCATTTAAATATTTACAAATATTTTTAAATATATATATTATTTTGCACTACTAAAAGAAATTAAATTAAGTTTAATTAAAGTCAATATTTATTATATATATATTAATTATTAATTATTTATTATATGAACGTGTGTGTGTGTGTGTGTGTGTGTGTTTGTGTGTGTGTGTGTGTGTGGATTGGTTAACTACACACATTTACATTCATTTAATCACTTATATTTATTTTATTTATTGATTCATTTTTCATGAACATGAATATTTCGAGGCCAGACATTGGAATCCCTGAACTTTCTGTCTGTTGTTGCAAGGTCAAATGATCAGCAGTACTTACTCACACAAACTGGATCTCTGAGAAGAGAAAAATACATACATAAAAATAAAAGGTTTGCTCAAAATGCAAACTGCCGGCTCACACAAAGAAGGCACAGAAATGCACGAGCCGCCTCGGTTCGAGACGAGGCTGAGGGAGTTGGAGCTGCTCCTTTGATGGCGTGGCCGCTGGGCGCAGGCCTGATGGGAATGGGTTGGTGGCATGGTCCTGACTCACACATCAGCTTTCATCTGGGTGCCGCTCGCTCTCCTCCAGACTAATGAACCTCTTTGAGAGGAGATTAAATGGCAGAGAGAAACAATCACAGCCCGTGGTCAGACAGGCATCACCATCACACTCTGTTACACTGAACTCCTGACGAAAAAGCCCAGACCCAGCCTGCAGCCCTGTTGACTCTATTACTGCCTCCTGGAGCAGAATATTATGTACTCTGTCTTCATCATCATCATTATTATCATAATCATAATCACCATGCCCTGCTAAACATAACAGTCATGAATGGCCTGTTCAACTGGTGTGTGTGTGAGTGTGTGGCGGGTGGAAGCGGTGTGTGTGAGTGTGTGGTGAGTGGAAGGGGTGTGTGTGAGTGTGTG
>JBBPDE010000040.1:19645758-19658644 GCA_037974605.1 Nannopetersius ansorgii | reverse complement strand
AAGAGCATCTAACTGAAGTCCTGAACCAGTGAAGAACCAGGAGCAGAAGATTCCAGATGATCAGGCGGTGATCAGTAAACTGGTGGTGCTGAATGCTGCTGAGTGGTTGGAACTCCTTTATCTAGATTTTATTTAATCTACTCAATATAATAAATCTACACAGTTTGATAGGCGTGACCAATAAAGTGGTTAAAAATTTAAATATACAAAAATGAGTGGCCTTGAGTACCTTATGTGTGATGTACATTGAGTTTTTATCCTTAATGAGGCTAAAAACGACAATACACCTATCAAATCAGTTGTGGACATCCTGCTCACCCTGTTCTTATATTCCTGATGAACTTTGTGCAAATGAGCTGAGTATCAACCATTCAGGTTGTTTGAAATGTTGATTACTGATAATGTTAAGCTATGCTGAGCTTCAGAAACATTGATCAATGGAAGACAAAACTGAATAATTAATTAAACATGGACATTATTGTGCATAATAAAAAAAAAACCCAAAAATTTTAGATCACCTAGTGGCCGAGGTGTAAATTACACTTTCTCTGGCTTCTCAAACTGGTCGTGTCCTTTCGAGGAATTTGATTTGACTTACTGTTATAAAAATAATAATGAAGGAGTGTATCATATAATTTGTCAGTAAAAATAGGAATATTTAATTTTATATAGTAAAATTATAAAGTTTCAATGCCTATTTCATGTAATTTTTGTATCTGCACATTGTAACTGCGGTATTTATAATATAACTTATTTATTATGGCTGCATTATTGTAAGCATTAAATTTGATGAAATAATTTTGTTTTATTTGATCGTGCTGTACTCAGTGAATATAAATGATTCTAGTTCTAATTCTCATTCTTTTCGCGTAAACACTTTAACGCAGTGACGGCGGACTCTAAATATTAAGTTAATTATGTAGTTCACTTGTTGACATGAGACTTTGGAACTGCATGTCTACTAAAGCATGTAATTACAGCTTTGGATGAAGTGCTGCAAATCTCCCCCCTCCCAACAACCCCACCCTCAAACCCCAACCCCACCCCATCGAGGTTCAGTTTACACAATGTGTTTGGAAATTACTTCTCGTCTCTGGGTTAAACGAAGAGAGTAATTACAGAGAGGAAAATCATGGAGCTCATACTCTGAGTCTATTCCTGGGTTTTAAAAATGGATTCCGTACAATACATACAATAAGCATGGAAAAACAGGAAAGGACTAATGCATTAAATCGTTTGTGTCAGTTTTGTCCTGACTAATTTTTGGTGCAAAACTGCCATAACAGCCTGATGCCGCAGTCTGCAGGCCTTGAGTGTGGGAAAATCAATATTTATTATATAAATATTGGGCAAAAAACATAATTGAGTCATAAAAATATGATACTGTGAGCGTCTAAATGAAGCAACAGACCTATTTAAGCTCTCAGGATCAGATGTAACTTCATTAGCCATTTTTTTAAATATTATTTTAATGCAGTTTTCTCATTTTGTTCAGCTCCGCCTACTTGTTGTATGTTAGGGGAGAGAGAGGACAGTTATACTGAGTGATGGGGAGAGGGAGGACCACCTTACCCACCCAGAGAGACAGAGAGGACAGTTAAACTGAATGATGGGGAGAGGGACCACCCTACCCACCCAGAGAGAGAGAGAGAGAGAGAGAGAGAGAGGACAGTTATACTGAGTGATGGGGAGAGGGAGGACCACCCTACCCACCCAGAGAGAGAACCAGTGGGAGTACCGGCATACACAGCACTTCTGTGTGTGTAGTCATTAGCAACAAATGATGTATGTTGTTGATGTTCTAAGTGTAAATAAGTACAAACTCTGTACCGAGACGCACTTCTGTGCATATACATTTGTGTGTATGTGTGTGTGTGTGTATGTGCATGTGTGCTGAATACATCACCAGATGTCTGCCTTTTAACTTTGAGGCCCTTTTTCTCCAGAAAGTAATTATGCGGGGAAAATAAGACCCATAAGAAAGAAGTCCAAATGAAGCAGCTCATTAATTGCGTTCTTTAGGGGCACCAGCTGTGATATGCTTGTTCTCCTCTTCAAGGCAAAGTACAGTTGAAGATAACACACTGCTCATAGTTCTTGGAAGCCGTCGTACAGGGCTGCCCATGTTAAGACATGTATGCGCTAAAGTGTCATTGGAACAAGCAGCTATATTTGAACATACGTCAAATAAACCACTCAAACAGCCTCATTAGTCTTTTATTGAAAATCGAAAGTGTAGCAGAAGTCACTGGGCCCCGCCGCAGCCATGCTCCAAACAACTGACGGCAATTAGAAGGAATAAATTAAAAAGCGGATCGTGGCAGCAGCGAGCAGAACTGGAGTGAGTGATTGAATTAGTCTGAATTTAAAGGTACTTTAATCAATTATGAAAAAAAGTTTGTTCGTTGCGGCCGAGAGTTCAGACGCGAGTCCGTTCGGCAAATTAAAATGTGTGTGTGGCGCTATTAATAAATGATTTAACCGTAATTGCAAAGGAAATGTAGGACAGTGGTGAGGAGCTCACAGCACAGTGCAGCTTCTCTGGACTTTTTTTCAGCTCGAAAGAAATGCGCTGCCTCATTTTCTAATAGGGTCACAATAAACCCTTATTGACTATAAGCATGTTCACACTTTTTCCATTTCTGTGTTACTCATCCTTATGAAATATTTAAAGTCTTAAACAATGTTTTATGTCCATTTTTCATCACAAGCCAGCCAATATGATAAAAAATATTGTTTTTTCCACCCTTTCCACACTCACGCACACCCTTTACACTCGCCCCCCCCACACACACACCCCTTCCACCATCCCACACTCACACACACCCCTTCCACCATCCCACACTCACACAAACCCCTTTCACCCACCCCACACTCACACACACCCGTTCCACCCATCTTCACACTCACACACCCCAGACTAACACACACCCCTTCCACCCACCCCACACTCACATACTCTCCCCTTCCACCATCCCACACTCACACACATCCCTTCCACCATCCCACACAGTGTTTGACTGACTATATTATTATTATTATTATTATTATTATTATTATTATTATTATTATTATTATTATTAATAATAATAATAATAATAATAATAATAATAATAATATCATCATCATCATCACATGTCTGTTTTAACTCGCATGGGTAAACTGAGGTTTAGCTGACTATTCATAATACATAAACATTTCACAACTGGATTTAAGAAAATAAAACATTATGCAAAATATACAAAAACTATCAAATATAAATTAGTAATATAAACAAAAGCAAATACAAAATGTAGAAAAGGAGCCCTGTGTATAATGATTTTTTTTTTACATCAATATAACGGGCCTGATTCAAATGTGTCCATACAGAGTGTAAATGTTTATTTTGTAGTTCATTATTCGTTTTGTAATTAACAGTGTATTTGATGATCTGATGCTTAACTGTCAATCAAAGCGTGTTTTTCATTCATAATTTCCTCTGAAGCCTCGCTGTCAGAGCTGATCCAGTCTGGTGGGGTTGTCCTAGTTCTCGCAGGTATCAGAACCTCAGACTGAGCTGCGAAACTTCCGTTCTCTCTAGGTTTGGGTTAATGTGATCCGGGTCAGTCTGACCGAGTGCAGAGTGATGAACGCCGGCAGACATAAATACTAAATGACGGGTAATTAGAGACACCTGAGGAAGATTACCCCTCATCCACACACCTGGGGGGGCACACCGCCAGCATTCCATCCATTAGAGCTGGGCAGACCGCTGATGGAGAGAAGGGAAAGAGAGAGGAAGAGATGAGGATGGAGAGATGCAGCTGATACAGCTGAGCGTTTTAACCTTGTTTTTAAGGTCAGGTACTCCCATAATGCATCTGTCAATGTGACGTGTTCATTTTTGCTGTCAGGTCACGGTTGGGAGCCAATCTACACACTGATCATTATACAGATTCTTCACTGATCCCTCACAAGTTCCTCACAGGTTTCTCAGAGGTTACGCGCTTTAATTAGCATAAAAAGTTCACCTTATGTGGAGATTCTTTAACCTTTTGAACCTTTTGGGCCATTTATGAGTGTTTTTGCATCCCTTTATTTATTGGGCTAGAACATTTTAATCCCATGAGCTAACCAGTCATGCCTTAAGTTGCTTTTATCAGAAGACCCAGGGCTACTTATTTATGTAATTATTTTTGTAAGCAAATTCTAGTTTTCGCCTAGTGAAATTTTCCTTTTTTTCTTTTATTTCTACAAGACAATGTTGTTGAATAGTGATTTAACTGTAGAAATATGTGAGGTAAAGGTCCAGAGCCATAGTTATATATTGTTTTCAAGCTGGGACATTCAATGGCTTATTAGAATATTAAAATATGAGCTTATTTCCAGACGCAATTTGAATTTGACTTTCCTTGGTCAGCATTATTATTGTTCAGGCCACCTCTAGAATGCAAACACTTTCCCCAAAAATGACAAACATATGACACAACACTATTATAAATAATAATAATATAGCAACAGAATGAAAATAAATATATACTTATTATATAGAAAGACAGTGGGAAAAATTATAACGAATTATGACGAATTAGTTACACTGAAACCAACGACGAGTGTGTGGACCATCGAGGAAGTGTACGCTCGATTTATTTGCGCCTAAAGTAAATAATATGGATGTTTATAATAAACGTTATATATTATAAAATGTAAATAAATGTTATTTAGAGATCCAGGTGTTGGCAATATGTTCCAAGACATGCCTTTTAATTTGAGATAAATACGATAATGAGGTAAATATGATTCCCATAGTATAGATGGTTCCAGAAACCTCTGTACTTCTAGGAAAACTTATTTTAATTTTATAGAATCTTTACACTTTGTGGACATTCTGTAAACTTCATGAACATTTTTTTATACTTGCATGTCATTTACAAAAATAGTTTAAATTTAACCTTTAAATTCACCTGTTACAGAATATTTATTTTATGTGTGAGTTTTAAAAATGTAACTTATGTTACACTATGAATAAATTAAGAAATGCAATCTATAAAAAAATATCCTGTGTGTAGGAAAATGACTTTAAATGGTGTAGAACCTGTTCAAAGTTATGCCTATTAGCTTATTTTGCTGGAAAACTGTGTTAGCTTTGTAGCTCCAGTGAAAAACTGATCATCAAAAATGTTTGGATGATCATCAAATTCATCTCCATCTGTTCCTTTAACAGATCAGACCAGGTTGTAGCTCAGGACGAAGATGGAGATGAGGATGACCAGTCTGTCCCAGCCAGGGCTGCAGTTTAACCTCACTGTGGTTTGAACCAAGTGTTTGAAGCCTTATCTGTGTGTTTACTGCAGGCGAACAGCAGCCTCGCCCCGAGCGCCCCATTTCCAATCCCGCGAAGAGGATCCCACACCAGTTCCTGCAGGAGAATCTAGATTGAATAATGGACCTTTTAATTGTCTTGTCTTTTACAATTATGTCCACACCGTAATCTCTAATGAAGTGCTCGTCAATTACACTTTTTTTTTCTCTCTCATTCCATTTGATCAAAGCAATTACTGTCACCTTGAGAAGTGAGGGAAAAATAATTACTCCTTTTTAGTTTAAACAAAATCTCCTCTCTTTTAGGTCATTAAATGCCTTGATAATACTTAATTGATTTCAAAAACAGGCTATTAAGCTCATGTGGGGAAAATAAATGTCCCACATGCCTTATATTTGGAAGGTAAATAAAGTTTGATGTCCTAACCAATATGCCAAGTGATGTTTTGTGTTAAATGAAGGCCATTATTGGAAAAAGAACATTTTCTTAACAAGTTCACAACGCATTGCTCAATTCAGACATTGTAGCCCATTTGAAAGGCCAGATCGTTGTAGCAATCTTTGTTATTTAATGCATATGTTTTTTATTTCAGAGAAAAACCCTTTTCTTCAGAGAAAAAAAACTAATAGTGGGCTGTTTGTGTGGTGAAAGGCTAGTGGAGGCACTGGGGGTTCTCACAATCTTGAGATCCTAAACAAAATAGGGGTGGGGTTGTTTTGTTGACGGGGGTGGGGTTTATTTTGTTGAGGGGGTGGGGTTTATTTTGTTGAAGCGGGAGGGGTTTGTTTTGTTGATGGGGAGGTATTTGCTTTGTTGAAGTGGGAGTTTTTTTTTTCTTGAAGGAGGAGATTGTTTTATTGAAGGGGGAGGTGTTTGCTTTGTTGACTGGGGAGGTGTTTGTTTTATTGAAGGGGGATGTGTTTGTTTTGTTGAAGGGGGAGGTGTTTGTTTTGTTGATGGGTGAGTTGTTTGCTTTGTTGAAGGGGGAGGTTTTGTTGAAGGGGGAAACACCTTTGTTTTGTTGAAGGGGGAGGTGTTTGCTTTGTTGAAGGGGGAGGTTTTGTTAAAGGGGGGGCTTGCTTTGTTGAAGGGGGAGGTGTTTGTTTTGTTGAAATGGAAGTAGTTGTGTCAACAGTAGTGATTATAGAAGGATAGTTGCACTCCATCATCTCAACCTACTCTGACGTGAGTGGGAGGTAGAGTCTTTAAATGGTTTGCAGAAGGTCCAGCAAAGGATGATGAACGATTTTTTTGCATGCAAACTTGCACACATTTGCTAAGAAACTGCTAAAAGGAGGGGAAACACAGTGAACACGCACTAGTCTGTTTAACACAAATGCCACGTTTGACTTTTCATTCCTAGCTCAACATAATTCATTGTTCAGTGTGGAACAAAAGATTGATTACCAGGCAATATATATCTTTTAATGTGCATATTTTGGATTTTTTTACATACTTTGAAAATGCTGGTAAAAATGGTCCAGAATGAAAAATGAACAAGCTATCCTCTGACTGCACTATATATAAATATATATACATGTTAGCCTGTGTGTGCATGTATGCATGTGTATGTGAGAGAGCCTCTCCATGTGACCTCCTTTCAGTCATTTATCTGAGCGTGTCCAGGTGGGCCTTGGTCTGTTTCACAGAATGGCCTCATGGAGGCTTTTGTGTGAGGTGGCACAGGCTGACGTCTGGGGACCCGATGAGTTAGGCCTTCATTTGGCCCTTCTGTGGGCTACAGCTGAAACCCAAACCTGCCCATTGTGCTGCACTGAAAAGGGAATATAATCTAGCCCTGTGTGCGCCAAGCCCCACTGAGCTCCATTCATGCCCTGACATCCGGCTCGGTGCTGGATCTGTGTGTTGCCTCGAAGGCTCGGCACAGGAGGCTGATTCGCCTGGAATGTTAAATATGAGGGAGAGATGCGGCCGTCGTCGGTATTAAGTGAAATCTTCTGTCTGACTGCTGGAACGCATGGCTCTGTTATCTCTCATTGAGAAAGAAATAGGTCCTTTATACTGCCGGGTTGAATAGGGGGTGGTTGGAAGGAGGAGGGGGGGCATAATTTGTCTCTCTGAACATGCTGCCCTGCGCAATAAGAGGGGAAAAAACGGGAAGATGACAGATGGAGCTAAAAACAAAAAAGAAAGCTTGGGCTTTAAAGCCGAAATTGACATTCAGAGCCTGCGATCGAACAACAGTTGGCCGTTCTCCCATAAAATTGGGAATGCATATTTGTACTGTGTGTGTTTTTTTTTTTCTCTTTCGCTCTCTCATCTGCTTGTTTCTCCCCTCTGCCGCCTGCCTTGCCTGTGATGAATCTCAATTACGGCAAGGTCACCTTTCATTCTGTTGATCTCTCTGTTGCTTTATTGGAACTGGCAGTACTTCCACACTATTATGGTGCACTTATTGACAGTCCGATCCCCCTCCAAACAAGACTGACAAAAATGTGGGAAAGTTACTGACTCCTCCATAATTCCGGGCGACAGAATTGGCACAGGATCGTCATAGCTGGGCTAATGTCCTTATAGTAATCTCGCCGTGCTCCCCGGTGATTCTGGGCCGGCGCATTAATATGCCACTGCTTTTCCACAAACGCCTCTGCATTTGTATCCACATGACGCGACCCATGGAAGCCTTTGCCAGGTAAAAAAAACTCGGTCCGTTACATTATAATGAATATGGCTTAACCCTTTAAGACGAGGGTAAAGAAACAGTGGCTCCGATGGGACGGATCATTAGAACGGTCAGTTTCACAGGCGAAGGCAAAGACCAGCTTAACACAACCTTTCCTATAACAAACAGTGCATCCCTGAAACACAGCCAAAGCGCAGGATCACTTAAAGGCCAGAGATAATCAGTGTAAGTTAAAGCTGCCTTTGTCTCCATGGCGAACAGCAGGTTTTTCCATTTTTTACCCACAAATGCAACAGTAGAGGAAAGCAAGGGCATCAGAAGCATTGTAACTGTGAGGGGCAGGGTTTGGGCACGGGCGGGGTTTGGGGTGAGGGCGGGGTTTTGGTGTGAGGGCGGGGTTTGGGCATGGGGGCAGGGTTTGCACTGATGATTCACTTCACTTACATGCGGTGAGTTGGAGGCAAACCCAGCTGTGTGTATTCGCTTATCGATTATTTTGCGAAAGATTCTAGATTCAAGATCCAACTGCGCTGGGTGACCTAATGGCCTGCAGAAATGTAATTAATAATGTTCTATGTTTCTTCAAAAATTATCTTTACTTTTCAAATCTTTGAGATATCTCTTGAAATTATCAAATTTTGAAGTGGAGTATCTCTGAAAACAACAAATTTAGAAAAACTTCATGTTTTAACAGAAGGGAAAGAAGACATTTTGAAAGTGTATTTAATTGTATTTGTGAAACATTTCAGCCCCAACAAACAAAAACAACCCCTTAAAACCTTCCCAGTCTCTCATCACTGTATTCAGTTTAACTTTCAGTTTGGGTTTTTGGAGCGGTTATAAAATAATGCCAGTAACAACTGAGATCACTGAGATCACTGCTAAGCTGTTTCAGTTACTTGATAAACTGTTTTAGAGTGTTTTCTACACCCAACTGTGAGGTTGTGAAGAAGCATGCTCAAACTCACACTTATACGCACCAGTCACCTACACCCAACACGTCTAATTTTACTTGCACACGTTGAAGGATAAGAAGGATATTCTTCTTTTTTGGTGAAAGGGTACAAAAGAAGAGGCTAACAAGCTAGCATACACCGAGGAACCTCATCTGGGCAATCAATTGAAAAAACAAATAAAATAAACTATTACAATCAAAATCTACAGAAGAAAATACCCTTCAAATCTGATTTTGAATAAATGAAACTTTCCAGAGATTGCAGTTTGTTGAGAGGAGGAAGTAAATCTGAATTATTTTTCCTGATTACAGCTCAAAACTTGTGCTCTTGCTTAGCGGTAACAGCTCAACCTCGTGACCCCAACCCGGACAGCAGACAACAGATGTGCCCTGAACATCTGTTCGGTCCTATCCATCACTTTGCGCCGTTGCAAGGCGGGCGCAGCGTGAGGCGGCTGCCGCTGTGACAGCAACGAACAGAGCGTTGACATCACCTCATCCACATTTCATGGAAATGCTGATGTGTTTAATCGTCTCTCTGCCACAACATCTGCTGCCGTGCAAGACGGCGAGCAGCGCAATGCATCCCAATCAACGCTGACGCGTGCTTAAGCATGGCCGCCTAAAACAAACAGGCAGGCTCATGATGTTCGTCCGACGCGATTGGTTTACCACCGCCACCGCCGCGTCTACCTCACTGAAGCTCTGCTGAGGCTTATTTACCCATTCTCTGTCACTCAGTGGAGTCAGCTCTGAAAAGCAGGCTGGCATGGTGTGTATATATGTGTGTGTGTATGTATGGCACTTTCTGACCATGGCCGGACCTCTCTCGGCGCCATCGATCCATGCTAGGATTGTTTGACCCTGTTTACAGTCTGAGGTACAGCAGGCAAGTCTCAGAAACCTGCAGACAGCTGAAAATGTCAGCTAACACCAGCCATCGCTCCGAGAATGAGGGCACGTTATTGAGTTAATCCTGCTGAGAGGCAAATTCGAGCCCACAAAGAGCACCTGGGTCTTCCAGAGTCATTACAGCCGAGGAATAGTGTTTGCTCCCCAGCGACGGGTATATCACATGCTGGAAACCCATTCTTCTTTAACTTTGGCAATCTGGCATACGAAATACAAAACGTGTCTCAGATCTGCTCTCCTACAGATTACAGTCAATGGAATTTCTAATCAGCAGCTGTGTTTTTTTGTTGTTAAAATGTCTCCATAATTTAGTAAACCATGTCATAATGTCATGAAAAGTTTAGTGTGAAATGGTTCTTAGTTGAGAAACTTCGACTTGTAGGTAAATGAAACCAGACATCTGCAACAGAAATCCAGCTCAAATGAAGAGTGTTTATATGGAGGTTGGGGACTATTTGGCCTCATGACACCCTGCTTGTATCCCTCCACCATGAATGGGTTTAGTTATAGGACCAAAACCTTCTCAGAACTCTGGTAGAACAACGTCTCAGAAGCAACTATAACCATTTCATGGAACAGTTTTCCATGAGGAGCTTTAAGAGGCATTATCCTTACAGAGAAGACATTTAACATGTGAAGTGTCTAAAAAAATTAATACATGCATTCATCCTTTTTTTTGTTCACATTTTTCACATCTGTGTCCTTTTCGACACTGAAACTGCTCTTTAACTTGCCACTGCTGAAACGGTTAGGCCATCTCAGTCGCACACACAACGGAGCCAGTCACCGTAAAAGGGTGTGCGTGAGTATGTGCGTGTAAAATGGTCACGGGTTACAAGGCAAACCAGTCTGACATCACGTTTAATGGGAGAAAGGCTGGGTTACCTGGTGCTCGTGACAGGTCCAGCTGTATGAGTTTTCTCAATGATAAGTCGTTTGAATGTGGCGTGGTGTGATTGGTGGAGAGTGACTGAGTAGTAGCAGAAAAGCCAGTCAATTCCTGTATTCTGTGTGGGATCACACTCATATATCTGGGTGAAAGTGGAGAGAGAGTAGTCTGCAGTCAGACTGAGAAACGAAACCATTTCGCCCTTGTGGAGCTCCGGCGGGAAAGGGGTTCGTAGCAAAAAGGCAGAAACTGTATTGTCCAGTGTTTCCTTCATTCTCTATGTGCTTCCTACAGATCAGCCTGAGGCATCTGAAGTGAAACCAGGGGTAGTGGAAGAGACGAGCAGAGCCACAGAGACGCTGAGTGTTAAGAAACAGGACTAGTGAATGAGGCTGAGAGCCTGTGAGAAAAGTAGCAGCCGAAGGAAGGTCCTCCACCGAGCAGAGGCTCACAAAGGGGCTGCGAGTGTTGGACAATCCCGTACAGCGTGTGGCTGATTTGAGTTCTGTATCAAATAAAGACTTTCAGTTATTTTCCTTAAATCCTCATTGTGTCCGTGCGTCCTTTCAACCAGGACAACTGCCCTGTATAACCTACCTTTACTAAAGAACCTCTGAAGAATCTCTTTCTGTAAAAGCTCATTGAAGAATCACTTTTTTTTCCTTAAATAATCCTAAATTATTAGAACAAGATTTGTAAATAAGAATGAAAGTTTTATTCATCTCTGCATAATAAAATTAATTAGCTCTACACCATCCAAGCCAGGTGGGGCTTTATAATGGGAGGGGTAGTTTAGGGTTCTTTAGGAAATGGTTATACATTAAACAGAACCATGTTTAAATGTTTTTATTGCATGGTCAAATGGTCCAGGTTGAAGAACAGTTTGTCATTACTATATATATTTTTATTTTTATCCAAGCTATCTATAAAAATGGACAAAAGTAAATTACTCAATAGAAACCCATGCTAATATTTAGCCTTGTTTTGAGGCTGTCAACCCTCAACAAGTCCAAGAAGATAACTTTGGGTCCACGATTTTTTATTGGCGCTTTAAATCCCAAGTGGTTTTCTGAAATCCGTCCATCTTTGCATCAAAACCAAAGACGCAATTGAAGAAATACATCGAGAAACTTCTCCACCAAGATAGCGCAGCAAAGCAGAGGCACTGAATGCAGAAGAACTTAACAAAACGTTGAGAACGCACCAACATTGTTTACTGCAACACATGCTTCAGAGGAACCAAATAAAAAGCCCGGCGGTAAAAACCCTCCCTTCGCCCTTTCTCATTGAGCTGATATGCCAGAATATTGAAGAGGAGAGAGAGAGAGAAAGAAATGTGTGGTGAAATTAGCTCATTCTCTTTCATGCTGGTACTGCTGGAGAGAGATGGAGAGGCTGGATGCGGTCAGGCTGATCATGGAGGCTCTATTGAGGAGCTTTGTAGTCTCCTCAAATGGAGCTTCTTACACGCTGTGAAAGTGTCGGATGGAGCAGAGAGGACTGAAGTACCCCCTCTGGGAGTAAAATGTGCTTGTAAAAAAAAAGTAAAGTAAACCTCTTTTCCTAGAGGCCACATTATCCACTGGTCCTTCCCTGAAGGCCCTGAGAAAACACTGCATGCAGCAAATGTACAGAAGGGTTCAGTTTATTATTTCTTGTTGGTTTAATGATGTTTTCTGTGCAGAGTAGAAGGAGAAGAAGAATTACATGAAGTAGAAAATAGTGACACTTTCATGTAGAGCTGTGGTTCTCAGATCGGTCCTCAGGGACCCTCAGATAGGGCTCCATCCTCACGCACTGGGAGAACGCGTGGAGCAAAAATGTGGACCATCTGGAGGTCCCTGAGGAACAGTCTGACAGGTACTGATGCAGAGTAATTCCACAGGATTGGAAATCAGATATAAAGAATCTTATTGTTACCTCCATATGTTGTGCTTCATAGCCACTTTACCGGTAGCAGAATGAGGCAGTGCCACGCCCCCAGCCGCCTGGGTCACCGGAATTATGACCGGGTTCCTCAACCCCCCCATTATCATCTCTGTTTTGGTTTCTTCCACTGTTATAATTAGTCTGAGCTAAGAGTCATCATGCATAGTGTGACTGGTACTCTGTGCTATAGCTCTTCACACTCTCTCTCTCTCTCCCTCTCTCTCTCTCTCTCTCTCTCTCTCTCTCTCTCTCTCT
>JBBPDE010000040.1:19543117-19554214 GCA_037974605.1 Nannopetersius ansorgii | reverse complement strand
TAATAATAATCATCATCATCATCATCATCATCATCATCATCATCATCATCATCATCATCATCATCATCATCATCATATTAATAATGACAATAACAACAACAACCACCCCCACTACTTATAGGGTTACGAGGGGGAAGGCCAGGCAGCAAACGGCGAGCATGTAGGAGAACAAATGCCAGTTCTAGACTGTTTTACACTGTTTATATTTACTGAAACCAGAGTTTACTGATACACTCTGAGTTCTGAGGGTAAACACTGGTTCTAAACTGTTTTATACTGTTTATATTTACTGAAACCAGAATTTACTGATACATGATTCCATCAGTTTAAGATGTGGTCCCTCGCTGTAATTCCTGACATTAAAATCTTGTCTCGTGTCCATCTGACAGAGAAGAAGTCAAAAGGCCTGTTCCACCAGATCACCAAAACCCACGGCACCGTGATCGGCATCTCCTCCGGCGTGGTTCTGGTGCTGCTCATCATCTCCATCCTGGTCCAGATGAAGCAGCCCCGTAAGAAGGTAGTGGCACGCCGGCCGGCCGTCTTCAACAAGGCCGGCTTCCAGGAGGTGTTTGACCCGCCGCACTATGAGCTCTTCTCACTGCGGGACAAGGAGCTGTCCTCGGATCTGGCTGAGCTCTCTGAAGAGCTGGAGAGCTTCCACAAGCTGCGGCGCTCCTCCACCGTGTCCCGGTGCGTCCACGAGCACCACTGCGGCGCCCAGGCCTCCTCCAGCATCAAGCAGAGCCGGTCCACCCTGAGCTCCATGGAGCTGTCCTACCACAACGACTTCTCCAAACCTCCGCCACCCATGAAGACCTTCAACAGCAGCAGCGGCAGCGGAACCGGCAGCTACAAGAAAAGCTGCTACGGATTCAAACAGACTCACGAGTGCGCCGAGCAGGTCATCGAGGACCGAGTGATGGAGGAAATCCCCTGCGAAATTTACGTGAGGGGCGGGGCCACGGGAAGCATCGGCAGCGGCTGCGGCAGCATCAGCATCCGTAACCATGGCAGCGTTGCTCGTAGCAACAGCGCTGCCGTGCCCGACCAGGGCCAGCGGTCCATCTCCATGGACTTCTAAATGAAAGAGGGAGGAGAAATGGAAGAGAGGAAAAAGAAGGGAAAGAGCCTGACCTCCATAGACTATTATAATTACTACTACTATTATTACTATTACTATTATTATTATTATTATTTGTCCCTCATTTCCTTATCTGTTGTCGGTTAGCAGTAAAGAGCAGTCCTGAAAAACGAAGTAGGGAAAGAGAGGAAAGAAGAAGGATGCGTTTTGTCCTTCAGTGCTAAAAAACAAAATTCAAGTGAAATCATCTTAAATCTAGTCTTTATCTAATAATGAATTTAATATTTTTCATGGGTTTGTCATTTGAATATTGTAGGGTTACTCAAACTATTTCAAGATGTGTTTAATTGCTGTATGTAATTTTTAAAGTTCTCACCGCACTGACAAATAATTTTGCTTTCTTGGAGCAAATTCTCTTCAAACAAAGAAAAATCCCAATGAAACAACCATTTATATCCAGGATATCAGTCGCTTAGCAATCTGGGAGGAGCAGATTGATATTGTAGTGTCATACAACAGCCAGTTTAAATGAATGATAATATTGTTAGAGTATATGACCACATTTTGAATCTAAAATCTATAATTCAGATTGTCTAACCAAATAGGATAATGTCAACATAGTTATGAATATGTACCAATAATGATTTATCCTTAGGCTATATGAATAAATTTACAATGATACAGAGAAACGGAATAAATGGGAACACAATCATGTACCAAACATTACTGATATTGTACAATAGCATTAAATATCATCAACACACAGTTTAAATAAATGATGATATTGTCAGATTATATAAATAAATGTGTAATTATGTAATAATTTAAACATAAATTTGTTGTATACAAGAGTTTCACAGTTGCTTCAAAGTAATATCAAATCCATTAATGGGCCTAGATAACAGATCACTGACTCATGTGGCAGTTCTGGATCACAAAGCCACTTCAGAACAAGTCTGTTCATATGAGGAGGCCCAATGTCTCAGGCGTCAAGCGGCGCAACCATAAGCATTTGATGAAATAACTTTCTGTAAGGGAGACTTTTAGAGGCAGACTGGTTCCATTCACCTTCACTGTAACAGTTCTGATAGGAATTCCCCTTTAACTGACATCTGGTTCCATTCACCTCCACTGTTAGCGAAATCAATCCTCTTCTAACAAGTTTAAAAAAGATACTTTTGTATTTCTTTGTAGACTTTGAGACAATTTACTAATGAGTTTAGGTAGACTGATTAGATTTAAGGTGATTTCACTTGCAGATCTGTCTGTTTATTTGTTTATTTTTACAATTTTTAGAGGTGAAGCATCAGCATTGAAGAATTTCTGCTGAGAGACGGAGGGAATTACAGGAATTTTTATCTGTGTATAATATTAAAAATGAAAGAATATATAGGCCTCATGTTGTTGCTTGGCATTAATTCATGGATTTTATGTTTTGTTCTTGCATTGTTTGCCTCGTTTGTGTATAACTTGAATTATGCTAAAGACAAAGCTGATAATCATGAAATAGTCACTCTGCTGTAATTCACACCCCCCAACACATAGACACACACACACACACACACACACACACTTATACAAACAGGCCTATTTTGAAGAGCACATATATTTGAAAAGGGCAGTTTAGTAGATTTTCCATAAGTTCTTATGACCTAATTGTGATTTATTTTGTCATTCGTACGTATTTAAAAGTGCTTGATTCGAAACCCCCCCTTCTCATTTGACTCTTGTAGACACTGAGGCATTGTGGGAAACCCCAACACACACACACACACACACACACACACACACACACACAGAGTCACACACACACACACACAATGTCCGAGTGTTTAGTATTCAGAGGGAACCCCAGCAGCCCCAACAGACGAAGACTCTGAGTCTATTTTCTAAGCCATGAACGTTATAATCAAACCTCTACTGCGCTTCCATTTTAGCCATGACATTAATAACTGTAAAGATATTGATGTAAGAAATGTCCAACTATATGTTTTAATAAAATGACATCACATGAACACCAGTGATTTTCCACAGTTTATTTCTGACGTCTCTCAGTCACACCAGTCAACAACATCAACTACAACAAGAAAAAAATGCATTTCCAGTAAAACAGAGTGGTGCGTTTTCTTTTAAAGGCTTGCTTTCAGCTTTGAGAGATTCACGAAATCCAACCGCAGTTAACTCAATAAACTTCAGGGGTTTCAGAGTGAGCCCAGCCTTCACAGATACTGAAGAAACTGTGTTAGTACATATTCACAATCTTTAACCATATCACTGCATCACTGTTCCTATGACTTATTCTGTGTTCTGTGAGCTCTGTTAATTTCTCATGTAAGTTTAAAATAAACACTCATGCACCGATATTTGAATATGTGTGTGTGTGGTGTGTAAACAAAGTTCATTTCTCACATTTCTCACATTTTTACACAACAGGGTCTGTTTTCACAAAATGCCGCTGGAGCAGGAGTACTGATCTAGAATCAGTTTTTGTGGTAAGAGTTGTCCCAAAAACAAAGATCTGTAACCTGAGATCAGTCCTCCTTATGCCTGGTTTAAGAAAATTTTACTTTTTATTTTTGCTGAACTATTCCTTTAAATCTTAAATAAACTGCTCATCACAGAGAAGCAACTATATAGTCATATGTGGGCTTTCTGATGCTACTCTCTCTCTCTCTCCCTCTCTCCCTCTCTCTCTCTCTCTCTCTCTCTCTCTCTCTCTTCCACCATCTATTCTTCCATCCCTCTCTCTATCCATCCACCCATCCCTCTCTCTATCCATCCACCCATCCCTCTCTCTATCCCTCCATCTATCCTTTTCCCTGTCCATCCCTCTCTCACTCGAGCAATAAAGCGAAAGAGAAAGACAAAGAGAAAGAAAAAGACAGCGAGGAATAGAAATAAGGGAAGAAAGACAAGAAGAATGGCGATCACGATCACAGCTCCCAGCCACACCATCTTGTTTTTCAGAATGGGTTGCAGCACCTGCAGAAGGACAGAGAGAATTTATTCAAATGGCAGATGTTATTTTGTTATATGTGGAATATTCAGATCTAATAAGACATTTACTAACATTAGAAAACTGTTTTGAGAGTTGTGCACCACATTTATTGACCAGCAGATGGTGCTGCAGCTCTAAACATTTACACACAATTAAACACAACGAAGGACTAAATCACAGCAACAGCATGACCTCGTTTTCAGATAAATAATCATCTGTGAAAGTATCATTTTTTATTTTATGAGCAGTGATATACTACCATCTTATAAGTCGTTTATGTCCCAAAACTGCACAAGGAGATGCGGATCAGGTTATGATTGTGTCAAGATGTATGAAAATGATGTATTACATTTTTTATTATTAACTACAATAGTTATTACTGTTAATACTTATTAGATCAGAGTATGAATGAATTACATGCTATGAATAACAGTTTAGGAAATTAATGCTACATATTTTGCAGTGTATCGATTTATTTACTTATTTTAATGGGTCTAAAAGGGTGAAGTCAGAGCACAGACTAATCTCAGCCTTTAAAAGGTTTATCATTTATGTGTTCAGTGTGTTCAAGATTCAATGTGTTAGAACTTTCTTTACTAAAGAACCCTTGAAGAACCATTTTCAAAGATGTGTCTGATCAGATTACACTGTGAGCTTGTGCGTGTTTTGACAGTAATGTTAAAATACACTTCATTTTTTGTTTCAAGAATATTAGGAGGTCACATGTCATTCATTTCTAAAGTTAAGTATGTTTCTATCTTTGCCATCATTTACATGTATTTAAATCATCCATACTTTCTCTAGTTCATTGCCTAGTTGAGCAGCACTTTAAGCCTCTGCAGTGTCTTTCATACTGTGATAGAACAGACATGTCTGTTGGTTCTAGATCTGGTGGACCAACCTTGTTTTCAGGATGACGACTCTGAAGAAAGGAATCTTCTCCTTTAAGATACTTTTTAACTTCTTCCAGTGCTGCATCATTGCTCGAACACCTCAGTAATCCTCGGTCTTCATGGAACAAGCAGTCCACAGTGAACACGTTTCTCCTCCTAACATTTCCTAAGCATGTTGGAACAATGCAATCCGGATCAAATGTATGGTGGAGCACCACTAGAACAACAGGTCGACCTTCTGGGGTTGGTGGATGGGGGTCAGAGAAAGATAAAGAAGAGATAAGAAGTAAATGAGGTGTCAAAATCTGACATTGAATATTTGACCAGGGTCAGTCTCATGTTCCTACTCGCTTCCTCCATGGAACATCGTCTGGCCATTCCTACATACAGGGTAAACCCAGTCCAGACTGGTCTCCTTCTGGTTCTCTGCTGGAGGAAAGAACTACCAGAGCAGCAGAATCCCTCTCTATCCTAAAAAAACTCCTGAAGACTCATCTATTCAGAGAGCATCTCCTCTCCTAATGCACTTCTTGCATTAATCTTACGTAAATCTTTAGCACTTAGAACTCTCCCTTGGATCTCACACTGTCCTGAAATTTGAATGTGTCCTCATATTGTAAGTTGCTTTATATAAAAGTGTCTGACAAAGGATTGTAATGTAATGTAACTACAAATGGACGACTGTCAGTAACTGTACAAGGCAGGCGTGTTTAATAAAGTGGGCTGAGTGTATTTTTACCAGGAATCTGCTGAAGAGCAGCCTCAATGTCAGTTCCAGCACGAGACACGATGGTGACAAAAGCAAGGATGACGTCACAAACCTCCTCGGAATTCACTTCATGGATTTTTAGTGAAAGCATGAGATCATCCAGGAATTTCTTGTGGGAATTCATAGTATTCCCAAAGACCTTTACTAACACTAAAGAGAAACACCGACAAGTTCATTAAACATTTTAAATATAAATACAAATAAACAACACATTCTGTTTTGTGAGTGAGTGAGTGAGTGTGTGTGTGTGTGTGTGTGTATGTGTGTGTGTGTGTGTGTGTGTGTATGTGTATCTAAGATAAGATCGGACACTTCAGACCAGCATGTTCAGAACTAAAAACACAGCAGTCCTCTAATGTTTTACTATATTTCTGTTTATTTATCTTTATTCTAACATTACATACTGTTTTCACAGATAAAAACAGTCCATGTTTTGGCTGACTAAGATGTATAAAATGCTTTATTTAGTGTAGTATATTACACATTTGTAGGTTGTTTAGAAATGAAGTAGGCATCTGCTTTCACTTTACAGGATTACAGGAACTGTGTGTACATTTAGATGCTGCAGACTGAACTAATACATACATGCTGAGTCACATGGAGCATAATAGCCAGGCGCTTAAAATCAGCCATACACAGCTGTCAAGAGGTTTCAGTCAAATAAAATGTACTTACCCTTGACCATTCTGAGATCTGTTGAGTGTAGTGCTGTGTGTCAGACCAGAGAATACGTGGAAAGAATCAGGCTGCTTTCACTTTCACTTTGATGAGCTTTTATGGTGCAGTAAATTGAACCTGAAGAATGCAACCAGTCCAGTGCATGAGATAACAGATAATATATATATATATGCATATATAGGTGTATGCGTGTGTGGTGGCTGGAGCACAAAAAGCACAGTAATTTTTGGTCTTCGTGGAACAAGCAGTCCACAGTGAACATGTTTCTCCTCCTAACATTTTCTCTGCTGTTTGGAACAGCGCAGTCCGGATCAAATGTATGGTGGAGCACCACTAGAACAACACGTCGACCTTCTGGGGTTGGTGGATGGGGGTGATAGAAAGATGAGAGATAAGAACTAAGAAATCCTGAGGTGTGAAATTTGACATGTTTGACCAGGGTGATCACCTCCACGTCCAGCTTAGTGTGGTTTGACAGTTTGAACCTGGTGAATAATAAATTTGCATGACCAAGCATGCCACCCAACTCTTGGCACAGGCCATGGTTGTCTCTCGTCTCAATTACTGCAACGCCCTCGTCCTGGGTCTCCCAGCTCATAAGACCTTCAGAGCTGGTTCAAAACACAGCAGCTCGGATGGTCTTCAACCATTCCAAAATCTGCAGGATCAGGCTGCTTTGACTTTTGCTTCGATGAGCCTTTATGGTGCAGGGAATGGAATTTGAAGAATGCAACTATTGCATGTGCATGTGTGTGTGTGTGTGTGTGTGTGTGTGTGTTTGTGTGTGTGTGTGTGTGTGTGTGTGTGGTGGCTGGAGCACAAAAAGCCTCCTTGTAATGCCACTCCCTCTTGTACCCTCAGATCATCCTCTTCCATCCATTTGACTGTCCCCTCTTCCCATCTTACCAGCTATTGAACTCACTACCAGACAAGCTCAGAAATATCAGTTCTTTCTCGCTCTTTAAATCTGCACTCAAAACTCATTTGTTCAAGCTTGCTTTCTCTCTTTGATATATTTGCACTTTTTAAATGTAATCTTGTTAATCTTGTTTAATCTTGTTAAATTAATCTTGTGTGTTATGGTTGTAATGTCAGTTGTACTTTGTTTCATTGTATGGTGTCCCTGTGTACTAAAAATGTGCCAATGAATAAAATGTATTATTATTATTTTCCTCATTATTATTTCACATTTAGAGACAATTTACTGATGAGATTAAATAGACTGGTTAGCTTTAAGGTGATTTTACTTGCAGATCTGGTTGGGGTTTTTTTTGTTTCTTATTTATAGTTTTGGGGGTGAAGTGTCAACCGTGATGCATTTCTGCTGAGAGACGGAGGAAGTCAGAATGAAACAGGATTTTTTTTATCTGTGTGTAACATTTAAAAAAAATCTCATTAGACTCATGTAGACACTGAGGCATTGTGGGAAACCACACACACACACACACACACACACACACACAATGTCCGAGTGTTTAGTATTCAGAGGGAAACTCAGCTGCCCAAATGGGTGAACGAGTCTATTTTCTAAGCCATGAATGTTATAATCAAACCTCTACTGCACTTCCATTTTAACCATGACATTAATAACTGTAAAGATATTGATGTAAGAAATGTCCAACTATATGTTTTAATAAAATGACATCACATGAACACCAGTGATTTTCCACAGTTTATTTCTGACCTCTCTCAGTCTCACCAGTCAACAACATCAACTACAACAAGAAAAAATAGGTACTGCTACAGATGCTGTACCAGCTCATCATCACATTCTTTAGCCTACCAGTGCATAACTAGTGCTATAAGTTATGCTGTGACACTCATTAATTTCTCATGTGAACTTAAAATAAACACTAATACACAGACATGCATATGTGTGTGGTGTGTAAGCAAAGTTAATTAAACTGCACATAATGCACACGCATATTTTCACATAACAGAGACTGTTTTCACCAAATGCCGCAGGAGTGCTGACCTAGAATCAGTTTTTGTGGCAAGAGTATCTAACCTTAAATCACTCCTCCTTACACCAGGTTTGGGGGAACCGATTTAAATATATTTTCTTTTTATTTTTGCTGAACTATTCCTTTAAGTCTTATGTTCTTTTTTTTACATAAGTGGGTGATTCCCCTTCTGATGCTGAACTGTAGGTTTGGTGGGCCTGTTAGAATTCACATCCCTCTATCCATCTCCCAATCTATCCTTCCATTCATCCCTCTATCCTTCTCTTCCTCTCTCTATCCATCTATCTATCTCCCTCTCATTACATCCCTCTATTCAGAGAGAGAGAGAGAGAGAGAGAGATAGATAGAAGTTGCGGGTTCGATTCCCAAGACCACTAGGCAAGGTACCGTCCCCACACACTGCTCCCTGGGTGCTGTGTTCCTAGCTGCCCCCTGCTTCACTTGGTGAATGGGTTAAATACAGAGGATGTATTTTGTACTGTTCACACTGTGTGCTGTGGTGTGTTCACGTATGACAGTCATTTTGATTTTAACACAACTACAATAATAATAACGATGGCGATCACAACCACAGCCCCAGCTACCAGCAGCATTTGCATCCACATCACCTGCAAGAGGACAGACAGAATTTATTCACATGGCAGATCAGTTGTTATACGTGGAATAATCAGATCCAGTAAGACATTTACTAACACTAGAAAACTGTTTAGAAAGTTGTGCACCACATTTATTGACCAGCAGATGGCTGTGCAGCTTGGAAGATCTTTGGCCAGGGCCTCAAAATATTTACACACAATTAAACACCACCAAGGACTAAATCACAGCAAATGCATGACCTCATTTTCAAATAAATAATCATTTTTTTTCTATGAGATGATCACCCATCTGTGAAAGTATCATTGTTAATTTGATGAGCAATGAATTTAAACTTAGAAATAGAAGCTTATTATTAGTTGTTTATGTCCCAAAACTGCACAATGAGACACTGATCAGGTTATGATTGTGAAGACGTTTTAAAATTATGTATTAAAATTAAAAATAAATTACCTACAATAGTTATTTCTGTTAATAGTAATTAGGTCAGAGTATGAATGAATAACATGCTATGAATTACAGTATATCAGTAGTATGCAGTATATCAATTTATTCATTTATTCTAGAAAGGTCAACACAGAGAATTTACCTCAGCCTTTAAAAGGTTTATTATTTAAGTGTTCAGTGTGTTTATGATTCAATGTGTTTGCGTTGCCTTTACTAAAGAACCCTCGAGGAGCCATTTTCAAAGATAAGATTTGCTTGTGCGTGTTCATTGCCTGGTTGAGCTGCACTTTAAGCCTCTTAAGCATCTTTCATACTGTGATAGAACTGATGTGTTTGCTGGTTCTAGATCTGGTGGACCAACCTTGTTTTCAGAAGGACGACGCTGAAGCGGGGAACCTTCTGTCAGATTCAGATGAACTTCATTCACTGGAGCATCATTTATCGCTTTCAGATACTCTTTGACTTCTTTCAGTGCTGCGTCATTGCACGGACAATTCAGTAATCCTCGGTCTTCATGGAACAAGCAGTCCACAATGAACACGTTTCTCCTACTAACATTTTCTCTGTGTGTTGGAACAATGAAATCTGGATCAAATGTATGGTGGAGCACCACTAGAACCACACGTCCACCTTCTAGGGTTGGTGGATGGGGGGTGAGAGAAAGATGAAAAGAAGAGATAAGAACAAAGAAATCCTGAGGTGTGAAATTTGACATTGAATGTTTGTTCAGGGTGATCAACGCCACGTCCAGCTTAGTATGGTTTTACGTTTAAAACTGATGAGTAATAAATGGAGTAGAGGGAATCTGACTAAGTATGCCAACCAACTCATGGCACAAGGTTATCTCTTGCCTCAGTTACAGCAATGTCCTCTTAGTGGGTCTCCCAGCTCATACAATAAGACTCTCAGAGCTGGTTCAAAACACAGCAGCTCAGTTGCATGTCACCCACTGCTGGTTGACCTACACTGGCTACTCCAAAGTAAATTCAAGTCACTTACTCTCGCCTACAGAGTGACATCTGCAACCTTAATCCTATTGTTCCAACTCACTCACTCCACTCCTCCAAGGAGTCTGGCTCTTCCATCCCTACACACAAGGTAAACCCAGTCCAGACTGGTCTCCTTCTGGTTCTCTGCTGGTGGAATGAGCTGACAAATGCTACCAGAGCAGCAGAATCCCTCTCTATCTTTAAAAACATCCTGAAGACTCGTCTGTTCACAGAGCATCTCCTCTCCTAATGCACTTCCTGTACTAAAAAGATATATGGTTCTCACACTGTCTTGAAATTTGAATGTGTTCTCATATTGCTTTATATAAAAAGTATTTTTACCAGGAATCTTCTGAAGAGCAGCCTCGATGTCAGTTCCAGCTCGAGACGAGATGGGGACAAAAGCAAGGATGACGTCAAAGTCCTCCTCAGAATTCACTTCATGGATTTTAGGCGAACGCATTAGATCGAGGAATTTCTTGTGGGAATTCATTGTTTTCCCGAGGACCTTTACAAGCACTTTAGAGAAACCCAAAAGTTCAAAAAAACATTTATAATATAAATACAAATAAACAAACAATACAAACAAATTTGGTATGATTTGGTGTGTGTGTGTGTGTGTGTGTGTGTGTGTGTGTGTGTGTGTGTGTGTGTGTGTGCGCGTGTGTGTGTGTGTGTGTG
>JBBPDE010000040.1:19481876-19500254 GCA_037974605.1 Nannopetersius ansorgii | reverse complement strand
AGGAGCGGTTCAGGATACATTTCACTGTGTGTTGTACTTGTATGACTGCATGTGACAAAGTATCTTGAATCTTGAATCTAGCCACTAACAATGATTGACTCTGTTTCACCAATCAGACGGAGCCAGGCTGTCCCACAAAATTTCTGTGGCCTCGCACAGAACAAAGTGACAGAGAGCAGAAAATAGTGGTGGAAACAAAGGCGTGTGATTCGGAATCAGAAAAGGCAGAACACCCCTGACCTCACATTCAATCTATGTTTACCTTACAGACTATATAAAAAAAAAAAGAGTCATGCGTTGTTATATGTGCAGCATTTCAGGGCGGACTGGCAATCTGTGGGTTCTGGAAAAGTCCAGAGCAGCTGTCCGGGTCTTTCTTAGCAGAGCTGCAGATACCTGCACACCCCCCGAACCACGGCCGACCGCTGAGGAAGAAAGTCCCACCCCTTTTTAGTCCCAGTCCACCCCTGCATTTCAGCCTACAAGACTTTTCTGCAAAACACACACAAACATGCAGGCAGTTTATGGACACAGACCTCGGCATGCACTGCCTGCCTTTTAATATTCCTCTATATAATCTCTGCCTTCTGAGCCTATTGTGCTGTTTCACGAGTTTAAACAAAATAGGTTATTAGATTATTACCCTTTTCTTGCATGAATTTGCCTTAATTTATGTTAAATTATGCTTTGTTATGCTATTTTAGTCATTTTGTAAACATGTAATTGCAAATGTAATTATTTTTCTGTAGTTAAAGAATATTGCTGTTATAGGTTTGATTACATTCATGCTCCGATTATTGAAACAATAAACACAGAACTTGAGTAGTTTTTTTTGCTTAATACTTTCTTACTCTTGCTCAAGTAATTATTTGGATGACTACTTTTACTTGAGTCATTATTCTAAAGTAACAATATGCTTACTTGGGAACAATTTTTAGCTACTCGACCCACCTCCGATGGGCCTGCACTTTAAGACCTTAATACTGTTAAAAGTATCTGAATCTACATAAGATTACATAAGTCTTCAGTTCATTTCTCGTGTTGCTCCCTGTAACAAGTGTCTGCTGTGGAGGCCATTAATTAAAACATAAAAATGTTGAAATTACCTTAATGAAAAGCAAAAATAATAATGGGTCACCTTCAGTTACTTGAAGTGACTGATTACAGTATGGATCATTTACTCTGCTGCCATCTGGTGGCCGTCTTATGTAACAGCAGCCACCTCAGTAAACAGAATTAAATCTTTGGGTTGATCAGTCAGTTTCAACAAAGCAAAGGTGATCCATTATATTTATTTTATTTAATTATTACTTTGACAGTGTTGCGAGTTTAGAAAATACTAAAAGTTTCAACAGTGACTTCTAAATCATTTTCTTGTGAGTCACTTTATTTTTGATGAACTTTATTTCGGATTTATAATGATTTTTATAATAATGGATCCACTTTGGGTTAATTTCACTGACTGGAGTAAAGATCATGTACTCGTTTCTGCATAGCATCTCTCCTGCCACCTGGTGGCCGAACTGAGTAACTGCAGCCTTCTTATTAAAACTGCAACCAATGATCTTTAGTAATCAGATTGTGATGTTAACCATCGTTATTAACATTCTCAGATCATTAAACAATGAAACAAAACGGTCGTCTTGTGACTCATCGTTCGTTTTCATAATATTTGATGTGTCAAGATTTTATTTGGTCACATTTGGTTTATTTACTCAAACTTATTACATTAAAGATCATAGGTGTCGTTAGGTTTCGTTTAGGGGTATCCTGACTCGTTTAGGGGTGCCCTGTCTCGTTTAGGGGGTGCCCTATCTCGTTTAGGGGTGTCCTGCCTCGTTTAGGGGGTGCCCTGTCTTGTTTAGGGGTGTCCCGTCTCGTTTAGGGGTGTCCCGTCTCGTTTAGGGAGTGTCCTGTCTCGTTTAGGGATGTCTCGTCTGGTTTAGGGAGTGTCCTGTCTCGTTTAGGGGGTGCCCTGTCTCATTTAGAGGTGTCTCGTCTCGTTTAGGGGTGTCCCGTCTCGTTTAGGGGGTGTCCTGTCTTGTTTAGGGGTGTCCCGTCTGGTTTAGGGGTGTCCTGTCTGGTTTAGGGGGTGTCCTGCCTCGTTTAGGGGGTGTCCTGTCTCGTTTAGGGGGTGTCCTGTCTCGTTTAGGGGTGTCTCGTCTGGTTTAGGGGTGTCTCGTCTGGTTTAAGGGGTGTCTCGTCTGGTTTAAGGGGTGTCCTGTCTCGTTTAGGGGGTGTCCTGTCTCGTTTAGGGGTGTTGTTGCCCTTGGGTTGCTGGTCCTGGAGGAACGTTTTTTCTTTCTTACTCTGTACTGTGTATACGGCAGAAATGACATCTACTGGACTGACTTTAGTAATATTTCTCTGGTGGCGCCGTTTGTACTCAGTTCAGCAGAACAACACTATGAGTGTCCATAACTGTTCACTGCTGAACTTTACTGTGTCCTTAAGTGAAAGGAAAGGTTTGGCGAAAAGTGTTCAGCCTCTATACAAACTAATTCCTCCCTACAGCCCTGGGGGCTCAGCCCCCCTCGTCTTTCCGTCCTAGTGCCGTCCCAGCTAAAAATCATTTATTATTACACAAGTCTCTGCTGCTCTCTGGTGTTCATCCTATGTAACTGCAAGTCTTCCCTTTAAGAATCAACAACACAGCACAACCTGGTCATATTTCAAAAATTTATTTACGAACATAATCTCTGAGGAACAACAGCAGTTCTCGCGCTCTCTGTACATGCAACTGTAGAAAATAACAATTTTGAATTTTTACTCCATTAACTTTTTTTTTAGTTTTTAGTTTCTCGCTTCTGAATTGCAGGATATCAACACAGCTAAAGGTGAAAGTACTGGATCTTTGACAGCACTGACGATAGCATCAACAAACCCCTCCCTCCTGTAGCTGCTCCAACAATATGTACACAATTGAACTACATTGTACAAAATGAAAACAAAAGAGGAGAAAAGAAAGAAAAACAAAACAAAAAAAATAACTAAATAAAAGTTACATTACATGACCCACAGCGAGTGCTCCATCTCGTTGCCTTTAGAACCCCACATTCTACTTAAGTTCTGACTAGTACAAAGAGGAGGGTGCAAAAGGTCCTGGGACGTTATATACAGCTATGTACAGCCTTTTTTCTTTTACTTATTACAAGAGGAAAATGTACACAGCGGAGACCTTCAAACTCAAACATACCACAGATGTCAGAAAGATAATAAATAGGTTATTTCTCACCATTTAAGAATGCTTTATGAGGAATTTTCCATTTCAAGATACACCTGCTGTCGGATTTATGTATAGTAAAGGACTGAGGGTAAAAAAAAGGGGGGGGGCTTGAAATTGTGACTCTAGGTGTAAACCTGTCCGAGTGAAGAGGAAAGTGAACGGACTCGTGTGTGTGTGTGTGTGTGTGTGTGCGCGCAAATCGCAGAGGTAACATGTTGCAGAAGGTGAGAGACTGAGCCGAGGTGGGGTCCTAAGGTTAGATGACGGCTAAGAGCTTCACTGTGCGAAAGGAGATCCGGTCCCAAACTCTGCAATGAAGGATGAGTGACATTAATGTGTAAAAGTATTAAGAGGATGGGAGGAGTCTGGTGGTCCACATACAGGATCTGGAACTGCTACATTACAATGCATCACAATTTCAAGCCTTCCACTGAAAAGAATGTGTCGGGGAAACGGGCGACGATTCAGAAGACAGAACTAAGATGTTCCTGTGAAGGACAATGAGAGAATGCAGGGCTGTGGATACGAATTACATTCTGTTTATTCCATATTGATTCACCACCATTTGAGTTGTGTGTGTGTGTGTGTGTATGTGTGTGTGTGTTTGGGGGGTGGGGTGGGGGGCAACTCATAACATAAAAAATAGGTTTTTCTATTTCTCTGTCAAATGCACAGAAAACGAGGGAGCACTGGAAGTCCTAGACTCGATCTGAATAAAAAGCTATTCATATACAATCCGGATGGTCTTTATCTCTTCCTCCAATCCAACCAGAGTGACTCCTGTTACACCCAGACTCAACAGTCGCATAGAAACATGTACACCATCACTCACACACACACACACACACGCACGCACGCACGGAAATAAAAAACAAACACTAGCCTGTATGATCCAGCAAACGTCACACAACCTCACACCGAAGCACAGGCAGCTAATGAAGAACGGTAAAATATCAAAACACGTTTTTAAAATCATTTTTTTAGGAAAGAAAAACAAGTTTAAAAAAATAATGCAATATTCTGTAACCAGAAATAAAAGCTCCGTTATAAAAACACAATTTCTAAAACTGACTCTTTTGCAGGAGCCCCCTCCAGTGTCGATACGGTCCTTTCTGTGCTGTGATTGTTCTTTGAGGACGAATGTGTTTAAATGGGTCGGGGTTAAGGGTGGGGCACCGACGGCGAGGGGTGAAGATGCAGGATGAACTGTGGAGACAGTCGGAGAGCTCGAAGAATGAACAGATTTCTGGTTTATGAATCTTTCTCCGTGAAACGTTAAGGGCGGTGAATGGGAATTTGGGTTTTTATGTGGAAATGTTTTTTGCATCAGAGCCAATAAACTAAAACCTGGATCACTCCACTGACCCCAGGAGGGGGGAGCTAGACAGGAGAGCTACTCATCATTTTCACAGGGAAGGAAAACATTTCAGCTTTGCAGTTGAGTGAATCTGTGCCAGAGATAAAAAGAAGAAAAATAATGGGCGGGGCGGTGCGGGCGGGGCCGGGGGCCGGGGGCTGGGGGGTGTGACTGTGTTATATGTGATATACTGATTGCTGCATTAGGCTGTTTAAAGGATTCTTCTACAGAACCACTTTATAACCAGGTTACAGCGGCTCCATACGCCTCAGTGTTCTTAACTATAACCGGCGCAGCTTTGACTCGAACTGTTAACTGTAAAAAGGCATTTTCTTGGTTTATAGGTTTTTTTTGTTCAATTTTAAAAAAGATTTTAATGATACATACTTTGAATTAAAGCAATGAATAATATACCTCTACTATTATTTAAATAATTCAATAATCATTCTGCTACATCTGAAAACTACGGTTGTGGTGGTGACAGTTTCATTTTAAGGGAAATCTTCTGATGAATGTGATTCTGCAAATGATCATAACAACGACAATGAAGACGATGATCCAGGAGACTCACTTTGACCAGCCTCGCCCTCAACACTGACAACGTGCACACATTTGGGCCAATGGGCATGGGGGTGGGAGGGGGGGGGGGGGGGGAGCTGCTGCCCAAAAGTGAACTGTACATACAAAGATAATTTTTATTCATTTATTTTTTTACATGTAACTGTGTGATGTTACAGTACATAAGTTATTTACAACTGTGCAGTAATGGGTGGCAAAATAAATTATCTAGAAGGCAGCGAGAATACATTGGTTAACGAATATAAAAACTGTACATCATTTACGGAATACAATGTTTTTGTGGTTTTTTTGTTTTGTTTTTGTCTTTTTTCCATTAAACTAACATTGGCTCTGTAGTGTTTCAAGTCACTTCCTCAGAAAGGGAACAATGAAATGCCCAAGTAAAGAAAGATCAAAAAGAAAAAAAACTCCATTAAAACACCAAAGTCTCCGCCTCTCGGTTCGCGGCACTGCGTTTCTGCCTTTGTCCTGTATGTTCTTTTCCAGAGGTGAGGAACGCAGGCGCGCCGGAGGCCGCGTGATTCTGCACACCAGAACCGGCGTTCCTTTCCCCCATATCTGAGGGCATTCTGGGTGTCCTGCTGTCTGGATGCCTGGGTGCTGAAGGCCGTCTCCTCTCTCCCCTGCTCTGGCACCAAGCCCTGCCAGGCTGGCTCTGCTCTGCGGCCGGCAACCCTGGCCTGGAGCCATGTGGGGCGCTGTGGTCAGCAGGGAGCCATGCTCTCCTCTGCTGTGGCTATCAGAGATCCTGGACCTACTCGAGCTGCAGGAGTGGATGCTTAAACGTTCCTCTGATTCCCCTTTCCAGTCTTTTTGTTTCCTGGCCGACACCTCAAAGGCGCGAGGCCTTGTTTCTGTTCGGCACTTTCAAACTCACTGTGGTGTCGTCCGTCCCTGATTCTGAAGCACGAAGGTGGTGGAGCCTGTCTCAAACCACCGTTGTAACGTGTTGAAGGGGATCAAAAAAATGAAGAAAAATAGAATTTTTCTCTCCCTGTTTCTTCCCGGCCAGTAGGGGAGGGGGTGGTGGGCAAGCTTCAAAGCAAATCAGCGTTGCTTCTCAAATCCCAAACAAAAGCATACAAACTTGATGAAAGTGCAAGTTGTGTTTTCCCCCGGTAAAAAGACGTTCCCTCTTCTGACAGGAGGGGACCATTTTCATTTTTATTTATTTTTTTACTTTTTCTATATAATATATATTTATATTCTCCTCAAAGAAATCTTCTCTTCAAACTGGCTAGCCCTTACCGAACTCGCTGTCTGCTGTCTCTTTGAAAGATGAGAATTTTAGACTGCACACCCTGCGTCTGTCTGGGTTCGTGTCACGCAGGTAACAGTACGAAGTCATCATTGACGTCAACCATTGGCACATAGAAGGAGGGGACCTCGTTGACGCACAGAGATTTGTGTCCAGCAGGGTCTAGTTCCTGAACCTTGAGTTGCCACTCCATCCTCTGCACTGCATTCAGAGCGGCAGCTTCATGCTGCTGGCGCATCAGCAAACACGTCTGTGGAAAGAGGAAGGAACACAAAGGAAAAGGAAATCCGTAAATGTTTTGTAAATTGTAAAGCAGCACTCCCAGTTAGTATTTCGGGGATTAAAGAGTGTAATCAGACTCTAATTCCATTAACCATTCCATTCCAATGAACCCTCTGACCCTCTTCCTTTTTATATGCATTCAGCTTGTTCACTACATTTTCAATTTTTCATTATTTACAGTTTAGGTTCAAATGCTTTCATTCTAAACACAACACTTGAGTTTTTAGTGGTTTCTATGTCATTTAAAGTGCTTGCTTGTCCAAAAATGGATCAATTACAAAATCTGGTAGAAACCACTAAAAACGACATTCCTCAAGAGTTGAGTTCAGAATGAAAGCATTTGAACTGATATATGATTTAACTGTAAATAATGAGGAATTAAAAAATTTAGTTTTCATGGGTTTCAATTGGCCAAAAGTGGCCACGAGGGAGTCGAGTGATACAACTGGATTTATGCAATATATGATATATTTCATGAGCCAAAGTTAAAAATGAAAAGAACTGGGCCCTTAGGAAATTTAATTCCATTTGCATTAACAGCTGAAATGGTCCAAAAAAGCGAGTCAAATGGACACAAAATGCCCACCATAGGACCAGAGGGTAATAAGGACATTTAAACAATCGCAACAAAACCAAACAAAACCGAACAATAAAAGTGTAACATTTTTGGTCCCTCACCTTCATGCGGTCATACTTGTCGTCCACGTCTTGAATCCAAGAGATAAACTGGCGAGCGTTGAATCGATCTCTCACAGACTTATTCTCATCCCCCTGTTTAAAAACGCAGAAAACAAATAAATGAGATTTTCGATATTCTGAACTCGGTCTGAATGAGGTCATGAGGGGAGATGGTTCACCTGGCTTTCCGATGGCATGTTGTAGACCTCAGAATCCAGCAGCATGGTGCACGCACTGAACGGAACCGCCTGATTAGCGATGGTTCTGGCTGCTCTGCAGTGAACTCGTAGTACCTCTTGCTCACATGAAACAATCAGCTTTTCCTATAGAAGAGCGACATTCATCATTTAGACAAGGAGGTCAGTCCGACTCCCAATGATCTGCTGAAAACCCTTGAGCAAACTTTTGATTAAGGTGGTGGTACAATCTTTCAAAATCATCAGGGTTCACACAGCAGCCACTTCAGAAGAGCGCAAGCTGAAATGGGGACTGTACTATAATATGCTTCTTTTGGTTGAAGAAATGCAGATTCCAGATACAGGGCTTTTCTATTACACTGCGGCTTTGATCCTTCATCAAAAGATTTTGTGCTAAGCGATCAAAGCACTAATTCTAACTGGATGACTTCTAAAGTAAGTTGAGGGATGAGAGGGAGGATAGCTTGTGCTCTTACCCGCTCAATGCTGTGCTGAAGCCGCAACTTCCCTCTCACTGCCTCCTGCTGCCTAAAAAGCTCCTTCAAGGGTTCTGACAAAGATGGAGGTGGAGCAATCTGGGGATAGAGGGATAAAAAATAATTATTGGCATTCAGTACAAATGCTGAAGACAATGTCTACTGTGTTAACGACAAAAACAACTGCAGCCTAAGATGTAGCCGTCAAGGTTCTGTAAAAGCAGAGAATGCCATGAAGGATGTTCTTACCACTGGGATGTGCAGTTTGCTCAGTGGTTTGCCATCAAGTAAGTAGGAGCCAGTGTATGTAACATACTCTGCGTAGCACTGGGGAGCTTGCGGCGTTATGTAACAAAGAATCTTCCGTTTTTCTTCAATCTTTTTGCGAATCTGCAGGTATTCAAAATATGGGTTGGATCGGTCACTGTGGTAGGGTTCAATGTCATCCAGCTTGATGGCATTCACTATGACCGCCAGAGTCTGCTGAATCATCTCCCGGGTCTGTTGCATTGCGGTGTTGACGAGCTGGACCTGCACTTGTTGCTGACCTGATTTCTGAAACTTTCTCTTGCGCGGATGTTGTGCCTGGCCATCCTCCTCCTCAACCGTGCGACCTTTGGCTTTGGTGACCAGTGCAGGTGTAGCTGGGGTGGAAATCTGGGTAGCAGTTGTGTTGATAGACTCCTTCTCTTTCTCCTTCTCTGCGGTGCCAATTGATGGACAACTGTTGGTAACACTAGTGGTGATGGGAGAGGAAGCGGCTGATGAAGTCACGCTTGTAGGGCTTACCACAGTGCTCTGCTTGCTCTGATTGGCCAGCATCTGAGCTCTGTTGCGAGTAATCCTTTGAGGTATTTCTTCAACTTTCTTGGGAGCTTCAGATGTTGTTGTGGCAACTGCCAGTTTGGCTACCGTCTCCAATGCCTCGGACATATGGGTGGTGTTAGACGATGTGACAACCATGACTGGAGCAGAGGGGCAAGGGCTGCAGGAAGGGCCCACAGACACCACTGGGGTCAGTACAATCTGATCTGCTTTCAAAGTGGCCAGGGGCTCCAAACACGGCGTGACTGAAATTGGCATTATAATATCAGAGGATGTGTCTTTTTGTCTGAATTCCTGGTCATTTTCTACCTCAGAGGCTGAATACATGTTGCCATCACCCTCGCCTTGTTCATTAAATGTGCATCCATCTTCTTGAGTAGTTTCTTTCACAGAAGGAACATCCTGGATGTTCTGAGGTTCTGGCTCAAGCTCATGCTGTGGTCTGTAGCTCTCCTCTTGAGCAGGAGGCACCAAATCCTGAGCAGAATGAGAAGGAGATGCAACTGCAGGAGAACAGGGAGCTTTAGACAAACTGGGCAGGACAACATCCATCAGCCCAAGGTCCTTGGTTGTTTCCACTGTCATAGCTCTAATTTGAGCAGGTGGGTGCGTTGGATGCTTGTTTTCTGGCATCTCTGGGACAACAATTTCAGGTTCTTGCATCTCTCTTTCCTGGAAGGGAAGGTCTGGCAAAGAGAATGGCCCCAAGTCATCTAGTTCATCAACAGTAGTTGAGAATGGGTCTTCCCAGTGAGACTCTGGATTTACGGGTGGGGCAATACTGCTCTCGGCTGCATAACTGAGGGGTTCTTCTCTACTCTTTTGCGTCATGCACGTTGGTTCCACTTCCATCCGATTCTCCTCCACGTGGGGTTTGATATCCGTGAAGAAGGTTTCTAGTCGAGTTGAGGAAGGTGGCATAAAGTTTGCTTCTGCGTCCGCAGGGTCTGCTACAGGTCCTGCTGATGATGAAATATCTTCTACATTTTCTTTTGGTAATTCATAATGAGGCTCGGAGATTTGCAAGGAACAGTATGAAGTGGAATATGTGGAATAAGGGGGCGTCACGGATGGATGAACAGGCAGAGCCGTGGGGATGTGCTGCAGTTCACAATCTGAGTGCGAATACGGACTACTGATCTTTGAAACTGCAGTTTCAACTTCTCTATAACTTTCGTGAGGTGATTTCAGAAGCCCTGCTGAATCCCACTCTGCAGTCTGATCACAGGAGTTTTCCAGGAGGCTATCCTGAGGATGACTGGGTGTCAGCGAAATGACCTCGGGCTCTCTGTGTTCTGGAGATTCAATCCAAGTCTTCCTGGCAGAGTCTTCAATCCCGAGGGAATATGTGGGATCGTCTACATTCTGCATGGCCGGATCTGAAGCCATTTGAGATTCAGATGCATCTGCTGCATTATCATCGTCTTCGTCATCATCATCTTCCTCATCTTCTTCATTGTCATCATCTTCCTCCTCATCCCGTTCCACTAGAAGAGGAGGTAAATATTCACTGCCACTTACTGGATCAGACGGCAATAAGCTGGGCTCACTCTGATGTGACTCAGACAAATCATCAATGTCCATCGGAGGCAGAGCCGCAGGGGCTGGTGTTGGAGGGGCAGCTATGTCTAGACATGGCTCTTGAGGATCAGGTCTATGGACTGGGGTTGAAGGCTTCATAAGGTAGTTGTTAAACATGCTCTCTGGGGGCAGTTCATTGGCATCATTGCCAACATTTGCTGCAGAAGGTCTATCTGGTGCAGGCTGCAGCGAGTCAGGCCTTGGAGACAGCACACCAATGTGACACGGAGAAGAATGGCGATAGACGCAGTCGAGTCTGTCGAGTGGCATTTTGTCTTCAGGAAGATGTGATGCAGAGGACTCGAATTCTGCAGACAATGGTGCATTTTGTTGTCTAAGAAATTTGTCAGCTTCTGCTTTGAACTCCTCCTCCAGAGGTCTTCTAACCTCAGAGGTGCCTGATCGACTCACGAGAGGTAACTGCATGTTCTTCGCTGGCGTGATGCATGTCCCGTCCTGGAAACTATGAGAGGAGTTCTGGGATGAGTATCTATCAAAGAATGACGGTGAGCAGGCATTCATGGACATCGTCATTGCTGAGGAGTTCTGACAGTCTAGGCCATCAAACATGATATCTGGATAGTCTTCTGCACTGCATGACGGTGTACGAGGAGTCTGCATAACCTCCTCAAAGCTGGGACATGAAATGACAGATGTAGGAGTGGGAACCCCTGTTGGCCTGTTCTGATCAGGTCTTGGAGATGCAGGGAGGTTTTCCTTCATCTGGTGGCCTGCAAGCCAGTCCTTTGAGGTCTGGCTGTCCATGGGCTGTGCTTTCCTATCAGGAGACATCATCTGGGAGGGGAGGCCAACATCTTTGAGTTTCTTCTCCTTCAGGGCAGATTCTAATGAGCTGGACTTCTTCGCTGAAAGTTCGCCACGGTTCTTTTTCAGATCCTCACTGGACTTGGTTTTGTCTTTAAGCTTTGGATCTCCGGATCTATGTCTCAGTTTCTCCATCTGCTTCATCCTCTCTTTGTGTCTTTTATGGCGCTCTTCGATTTCTTGGTCTTTTAAACTAAGCATTTTTCCAAAGCTTGTGAGTCTGAGATCACCATCCACCAGAAGCTCACGTGGTCGAGTGTCTTTCCGGGCTGCATCTTTTGACTGGCTGAGCTTGTCGTTCTCCTCTTTGCCCTTTGTCTTGTTATACTCTGTCCGATCTTTGTCCATGACTTCCCTATTTCTGTCTTTGTTCTTACCATCAAATTTAGGACTGTCTTCTTTAGACTTATCCTTCAAACTTGTGACTTGAGGGCTTTCTTTAAGTCCAGACTTCTGATCATCTTTCGAGTGCCTGAAGGACCCAAAGCCATCAGAGTATTTATGTTTTTCCTCCTTCATCTTTTCCTTATGCTTCTCTTTCTTCTTCTTGTCTTTGATCTTTTCACTACTAACTATGCTATTCATCTTGTCCTTTTTAGACATCTCCTTCTCAAACTCCAGAGTTTTATCTAAATCATCTTCTCCATCCGCTTTAGAACTGTAAGGAAAAGTGTAAGGATCAGCTTCCAGAGGCATTGGCTCTTTCTCAAAAGGTAAGCTCTCTCTGCGGCCAAAGGCCTCTCTGATCTCTTCTGATTTGTCCCTTTTCTCTGCTCTGTCCTTCTTCACTTTCTCCTTCTCTTTATCGTGGCTCTTTTTGGACGACGAGGAAGAGGAGTGTCTATGCCTCTCTTTTTCTCTGAACTTGTCCTGCGGATTGGAAATGGACAGTGACTCTCTTCTGTCCTCTGACATGTCATTAGACGAGTCATAGAAGGTCAGAACCGGCTCGTGCCCCCGATCTGTAAAACTGTCCGATGAGATCTCGCTGTTCTTATCGTTGGAATCATCTTTGTAATCGTTCATGGCCTCCTCTTCCAGCTTCTCAAGCAATGATTTTTCATTTTCACCGCTCCCTTTCGAGGGCTTTCTGTCTTTCAGGTGGTCTGGCTTATCCTTGTATTTGCTTTTACTCTTCTCCTCAGTGATCTCCCTCTTGTCTGTCGGCTTCTGCTTGTTTTTCTTGTCCTGATTCGAGTCCACAGACGCTCTGTCCTTGCGCTCCTTGTGTTTTGCATCAGTTGATTCCTTCTCTTTCTTATCTTTGTGTTTTTCCATGGAACCTTTTCTCTCTTTTACAGCATCGAATATTGTCTTGTCTTTCTTTTTATCTTTATGCTCTTTTTCTTTCTGCTTTTCTGTGGCGTGTGGTTTCCCCTCTCCGGAATACTTCCTGTGTTTGTCTGTCAGGAGATGGTCCATGTCGTCCCGGTCAGGCGTGGAGTCTTTTCGGTGGGAGTCCAACAGCCCAAAAGAGTCGCTGAGTTTTGCGACGCCTCCGTTGTAGCCATCATTTTCATCCTCACTCTCATCTGTGAAGATATCTTCGATTTTATACCAGGTCTTCTCCCTCACCTTTTCTGGCTTCTTCTCCTCCTTTTTGAACTCGAGAAAATCCTTCTCCCTTTCAGAATGTTTGTCTAGGGCTATTTTCTCTTTCTTGTCTTTACTCTGTTCAGATGAAATCTTCCTGTCCTTCTCCTTACAGTGAGAGTCTTTGTGTTTGTCTTTAGTCCCGTCCTTCTTGTCTTTAGAGCTCCTTTCAACATCCTTTTCCTTCAAAGACCGATCGACTGAATTTTTATCAGGTTTATCCTTGTCTGCCTCCAAACCTCGATCTTTAGGCTTGTCTTTGTGCTTTTCGCCTTTCAGTTTGTCTTTCTTTTCGACACCATCCCCTTTCTTCTCCTTTTCTTTTCCAGAGTGGTTCCTCTCCCTGGGATCTGATTTAGCAGCGCTTTCGTTTTCGGATTTGTCTTTGAATAAAGTCTCGCTGCCATAGTCGTCTCGAAGACACTCTTGTTTTGTTTTGGAGTCTTTTCTGTCTCTGCTACCATCGACGGACTCTTTCTCTTTCTTCTCTTTAACGCTTCCCTCTGCCGACTCTTTTCGCTTCTTCTCTTTTTCAGAGTGATTGGAGTTCAGCTTCTGTTTGTCTGTCCAGTCCTTTTTCTTTTCATTGCTCTTGTCAGAGGACTCCTTATCTTTCTTTTTCTCAGGCCGCTTGTCTCCGTGCTCCAATTTCTTATCTTTGACTTTATTTTCCTTTCTCCGTTCCCTGCTTTCTTCTTTCATCGTTTCCACGATTAGTTTTACAGAATTATTTGCTTTGTATTCTTTCATGGGAGCGTCCCAGCTGTCCTCCCCATAGAGGGAGCTGTCGGACGAAAGGTCTGATGGCCAGCGATCATGATCGTCTGAGGCGCTCATCTTTGTGTCCTCTAAAAAATGATTCTTAATGTCATAGTCCTCATAATCTGGCTCTTCTTTAATGGACTTCTCTTTCTTTGACTTCTCTTCTTTTCCACTTTTGTCTTTTTCTGACTTGAAATGTTTGTCTTCTTTCTGCTCACTCTTTTTGTCAACTTTCAGAGATTTATCCTTGGACTTCTTCTTTTTGTCCTCCTTGTGGGATTTTTGTTTATCTTCTTTTGGCTTTTCTTTGTCTTTCATGCCTTTCTCCTTTTCAATCTTCAACGTTTTGTCCTTCTCCTCTTTGCTCGCCCTCTCCTTGTTAGACTCTTTTGTCTTCTTTGATTTCTCTTCTTTAGAGATTCTTGGAAGTTCCTTCGCTGACCAGTCCTTGTCTTCCGTTTTACCTTTCGACGATCTGTCCTCTTTCTTTAAATGATCTTTGTCATGCTTGGAAAGTTTGACTTTACTTTCGGAGGGCGACTCTGACTCCACAAAGAGAGACTTCTGTCTAGAATCATCAAAGTCGAAGGTGAAGCTCTTGACAAACTTTTCATTCATGTCTTGATTCAGCACCACGCTCTGACCCTTCTCCTTGTTTTTGTGTTTGTGTTTCACTTTGTGTTTCTTTAATACCTTTCCGTCCTTGTCCGTCTTGGAGACCGTTCCGTCTACACTTGAATTCTTGTAGAAGTCTGAGCTTTTTCTGTCCAGAGCATTGGCGTGCGTGTTGTTTTTCTTTTTGTTATCCTGTGCCTTCTTCTTGACCTGTTTCACAGACTCGATACTGGAGTCTGCGGAGGAGTAGTCCGACTCACTGGACAGTCTTGTTCTGACCGAGTCTGAAAGGGAACTGTCATCAGACCAGGTCGGGGAGGACACAGTCTTCCAACCATCTGTCCTCCACTGCTTTGGGTGCTGTTCTGCCAAAGACTGCGTGAGTTTCTGTGAACCCAGACTCCCGTGAGAGGAGGATGAGGAGGAGGCCGACAGAGAGCTGAACACAGAGGAGTCTTTAAGGTTCAGAGCGGAGTCCTTCACACAGTTCGAGTTCGGTATCGAACCCTTTTCATCCTCGCTCTCCATGTCACCCGTCTCAGAGTCTGAGGTGCAGAATTTGTCATTAACTTTGCCAAAGCGTACTTCCTTATTAACGTTGTTTTTCGTTTCTTTCTTCCTTTTCTTCTTGACTTTGTTTTTGTCTTTCTGCTGTTTCGAGCTCAGTGTGGCCGAGTCCCTGCTCTTGTTGGCCTGAGCAGCAGACTGCCTCGGCGTAGGCGTGGGTGTAAAACATAACGTCCGGTCGTCCTCGTCCGAGCTGTTGCTGTCCGACAGGATACGACGCACAGGCTTCTTTGGTGTGAGTGAGTTGGTTTTGGAATACGTTTTAACCTCCATTTTAGGTATGGAGATAAAGTTGTTGGCCTTGCTGACAGGATCCTTGCGGAACTCTTTCTTCAGCAGATGCTTGTCATCCACTGGTGGGACACGCTCCTCCTCATCGTCCTCATCAAACTCGTATTCATCCTTGACAGGCGTGGTGGTGGATTTAGGCGGGTCCAGGGCCTTGGCTTTCAGCTTCAGGCCCTTCTCGAACTCCGAGTCTGTATTATTGCCATCAACTGAGCTAGATGGGGCAAATGACGGGGCGTCTTCCTCCTCAGAAGATTCTGCTGGAACAGACACACTCACGTTAGAAAATGCCGTAAAAGATATAGAGATGGGAACAATCATGGGAAGAACGATACACACTTAAAACTAAACACACCTGATGAACTCTCACTAGAGGTATAAGTGCCTTTTCCCAGCAACAGATTGAGCATGGTTGGAGAGTTCGCCACCTTCAATGGTGTCTCCCCTCTTCTGTTGCTTTGACAAGGATCTCCTCCGTAACGCAGGAGCAATTTCACCACCTAAAATAACATACACACTCTTAAAACAGAAATCCAACCTCATTCCACACTGAACACCCCAGTCACAGGACTGAGGGGAATGACTGAGATTTCGGTAAGTGCTTACTTTAAAGTGGCCATTGTTTGACGCATCATGTAGAGGAGTATCATCATCCAAGCCCTTGGTGTTGACTTCAGCTCCTGCTGCCAGCAGCTGCTTAGCCACATCGTAATATCCTCTGTTGCAGGCCTCATGCAGTGCGGTCCAGCCTGCAGAGGGACATCCAGTGTTATTATTTCCATCCCTGTCTAAGAGTATCAGCAGATTTATAACAGTTTCCAATTTGAGAGGGACAGAGACATGAGTGGATTGATTTCTGGCTTCACACAAATTTATCTATTCTAAGATGGAAGTGCATTTTCTGAGATTTAACAAAAGCAAATAAGGACATTGAAGCTGCGTATGGATAACAATAAACAGTAATAAAGACATGAAAGAGGTGATCCATGATGATGAGTCTAAATCGGCTGAGAAAATGTTTATTACTGTATGCGTTTGAATGTGAGTGTAAATAATTCCATTACATTCTCTGACTAATTCTTCAATGCAGAAAACATGTACAACCACAGGAACCAAAAGCCACCATTACCCGCAAAGTCTTTTACATTCACGTCAGCTCCCTCACTGATGAGCTCCTTGATGCGGCGCACTTCCCCGCGGATGGCTGCCCGGTGCAGCCTGGTTTCGCCCCTCTCATTGCGCTTATTCACTTTGTCTTTGGTTTTTGAAGCAGAGTTTGGCGTTCCCTTCTGACCCAGATTTGACTGTGACTGGTGCTTTGGTGTTGTGTCTGGAAAGGAAACCCACAACTATTTACACAGAGCAGCGCAAAGGAAAGAATCGCTCAATTCAGGCTGAAAACACTGCTACCGCTGTCGGCCAGTTGGTGGCGGTCTCGCACAAGAAATACACAAGAGAGACCTCATTGCCTGGACTCATTTCATCTCTTACTAGATTAAATTAAATCCTTAATCACATTTTCCTTATTGAGTTTGCAGGGCTTTGTCCAGAACGTTATTTAAAACTCACTCAGTCTGTGTTCAGTGCACTAGGTGTGAACGGGGAAATTGCCTGGATATAAATAGATGAAGTAGGGACACAAAAAAACCAAGCCAAAGCAAATCCCCAGAGCTTTCACTGTTTTTTTGGTCAGCAAAAGAAATAACTTGGCACATAATAAACTGAAAAGCTCTTGGTGAGAGCTGGTCCCTTCTTTCTTATCTTCTCTGGTTTCATTTTTGTTTTGGAAAACGGAATCAGTCTCAGCACTATTAGAGGAAGAGCTAAATCTGAGTAATCTAACAGAGGCATGCCTTCTTCAGATAAGAAATCAGCAAAAAACTTCCAGTTCTGTGGCTTGGCTCAGAGTGCAGGTTGTAGTAAGAAACGTTTGAAGATAAACAAACCCCAGCCGCGGCGAAAGCTGCTCCCTAATGCACTAAACCCATTCGGCAGAAACAACTCAAGGATTTTAAAAGCGTATATTAAATGTTAGCACAGCTACACGACTGCTCCCATTGTTTCCCCGTGGACAGGAGTGGACTAAGCTTGTGGAGGTCTGTTTCACTGGAGTAATGGGAATTGACGAAGGTTATCTTGTTAAATTGAATTCTAATTAAGGGCTGTAGTGTGTGTTTTAATGAAGAATAGCACGAGAGCGCGCAGCAGGGACAGTTCGAGCTGCGGGGGCTGCAGCGCTCAAAAACGGACGTGGAACTCATGACAAACACGCACCTGGACTGTTTACTGACTCCTCTGCTGTCATCTGCATAAGAAGAGCCACCTGCTGCCGCTCCGACAGCGGGTAACCAGCCCGGATCCCTGGCATGCCCATTCCGAACGGCAGGCCCGGTTTCCTGGAGTTGGGGGGCTCCTTTTTAATGCGCTTCCGCTCCGGACCTTGCTTTTCTGTGGAGGAGGGTGGGGGTGGGGGTGGGGATAGAAGAGCGTTAGACCCAAAAATGACCTAAATGATTATCAGTATAAGTTCGGAGCAAACACAATCTTTTTCTCAATAACAGTCTGAGAGCCACATGCAACAGAAGGGTCCACAACAAAACTTTACTGGAAATTACATCAACTAATGTCCCTTTTAAACACAAAACAGCCTAAACAGAGGAGCATCATTATACTGGAACACTGGTACAGAAAAGACTGTGATGCTAATACAGCAGGATTCTTCACACAAGCCTTAACAGGTTTCCAGATTCGTACCTAATTTGTGACTTCATACTGAAACACAGACCCCTGAACCATGCCAAGACATAGGCCCCGGCACGAACCACACCAAGGCACATATCCCAACGCCCCCTGGAGCCCGGCATGGTTTTCACTCCCCTAAAAAGTTATGGTGCAACCAATTACCTTCAAAAGTCACATAATTAGTGAAACGAAGCCCCCCATGAAGACCAAGGAGCTCTCCAAACCAGTCAGGGACAGTTGAGAAGTGCATGTCAGGGTCGGGTTCTAAAAATATATCCAAATCTGGTGATGACCCACTGAAGCATCATTAAATCCATCATCTTCAAACAGAAAGAACATGGCAGGCATGTTCTGTAGATGAAATCCATTTTAATTCCAGGTTGTGAGGCAACAAATCATGAAGAATGTCGAGGGGTGAGAACTGAAAGGCACTGCAGGTGTGATATACCCCTTCCTCACCACAAAAGCTGCACAGATTCTTGTCCAGTCCCTGGTCATTTCCAAACTGGACTACTGCAGCTCTCTAC
>JBBPDE010000040.1:19451307-19464195 GCA_037974605.1 Nannopetersius ansorgii | reverse complement strand
CGCCAGAGTCAGTTGCTACAAAAATATCATTAAAAACTCTTAACAGAGCAGATTCAGTGCTGTGGTGAGCTTTAAACTCAGACTGGAACACTTACAAAATTGCATGTTCGTCCAGAAAAGGCTGGTTGCTGGTCTCCTAGAAAAGCCATTTCTGCTCAGTCACACAACGCTCCATTAGCACAACATCAAGCTTTCCATTTCTAGTAATTACCCTCAGCCTGGCTGCCGGAGGTTCACTCGCTCGGCGCTGCCCTTTACACGCGGGTTAGCTCTGATTGCTCAGCCAAACCCACGGCATTTGGTTAAACGCATTTTAATGTAAACCTGAACCTAAAAAAGGAACCAGAGCAGACTCTTGCTAAAAAGTCAACTGTACTCGTATTTGGTATTGTTCTCGTATTTGGTATTGTTCTCGTATTTGGTATTGTTCTTTGGAGAAGAGACTGCAAATGTATGGACTATAATGTACAACGTACACCTCCTTAGGGTTGCAAAAATTTTCCATTTTTTAAGGGAATTAACGGGAATAAACTGGGAACAGAGTTTAAGAGCAGAAAATATATATAGTAATATAGGTAAATAAAATACTCTGTAGCATAATCAAAGGCAACGCGAGTACGGTTGAGTATTGTTATTCCCCAATCACAGGCACATAGCACACCATGTTCTAGGGGCTATTGAGGCCACACCCCCCGCATGCATTGTGCATTCCTCCATCACATGGACAATGATTTCTAGAATTCTTAACAACTAAAGCCTCTTTTTTGAGCCCACAGCACAGATGCAGACACCTGAAGACACACCTGTGCCTTGGTTTCTCTTGGGTTTGTTATGGTGTGGAACTCATTGGTTAAAAGTTGTTGTTGATTTAAGTTTATTTAAAGTTGTGGACGACTGTCAGCACTGATGTTCGTCGCTCTGGATGAGAGCGTCTGCTAACACTGGGCAGTGTTAAAAATGTTAGTCAATGCGCTTTGTCTTTTCTGAGCTTCTCTCATTTGCTGACTTTCATGGACACCACTGTCAAGATGAGCAAAGTGGAAGGGGCTTAGGCAATTAACACCTGTGGCCCCTGACTGGGCCTTTTGTCCCCTGAAGTTGTTTGTGGGGTTGGGATTTGGGGTTTGTTTTGGTTCAGTGGTGGCCTCTAGACACACAGTAATACAGACCTTGGGTTTAGACTGAAGCCCCTGTAGTGAAGTATCCTGTTTACCCCCAACAAGTGAAGGTACTTACACTAAAGCATGAATTAATCATATGAACAGACTTCAATAATTCTCTCTCCCAAACTGCTATTTCTCTGAAGACTGAACGCCGCCCTTCTCTCTGCAATCTCTCTGCAATTTTTTCTCGCGTTTCTCCCTCTCTCTCACCCTCCTTTACTCCCTTGCTCCCTCCCCCCTTCCCCGGCAATGCTGGCACTCCGCTCTGCCCTGGCGCCACAGCCCTCCTTTCCTCCCTCTGCAGCTCTCCTATTCAAAGACAGCTATTTATATCCCCCACCTCCCACCACACATACACATGCAAGCACAGGGAAGGAGAAATATCTCTTCCCGGCAGATGGAATACGAGCTGTCTCTTACATACCCCATATTTACGTTATGCACGAACCACCTTCCAATCCTCTACATCTCAAAGAGGCCGAAAGGTCAAGTACTGACAGGCATAAACAAACACACACAGACACGCACCTCAAAGCTGGTCGAAACGTATTGTAGAGTAATACACGCCACTCTGGCCTATTTTAAGACAACATCCTTCTAATTGTTAAAAGCAAGAATCGTTTCACAGCACAGTTTTACACACAATGATTCCATAAGGATGTGCAACATGAACATGTTTATCACCAGGAATTGATTTACCCACACTATATGCATTTCTGAGCACGACCAGGATTAAGCCAGTCCTTTAAACACTGTCCAACTGCATCTTGAGTAAAAAGACTGACCAATCTGGCCATGTACTAAACCTTTAAAACTGTTTATTTATTTGTTTACTTATTTGGGCACATCCGGTTGTTTTTCACGGCTGTTTGCAGCAGTCGAGGGGATGCGGTCAGTCTTAACCACAGTTACCTGTGCTGCTCCGCATGGGCCAGTGCCTGGGTAATGAATTCAGTATCGATGGGCTTCCACTCCAATTATTCATCAGAGCAGCTTCAGCAATCATCTACAGCACAAAGCCTGATGCTCCAGCCACGTCACAAACACCTGCATCTTAACTCGCACTAAAACTACAATTAATGCAAAGTGCAGTTCCACAGCTGCTAACATCTACCACTGTGCATCATATTATATTCATAGCTAAAGATCTGCAGCACTTATAGTTTACAGGAAATCAGGTGTTGTGTATCGCTTTTGTGAAAAAACATTGCCAATGAATATCATCTGTTTAATTTCATTTTGCATTTCTTTTCAGACGTGTTTGTACTCAGACACCGCGCATCCCATGGTTTTACTGGAGTTTCGCTTTGCCTTTATCTCTCTCCTGTTGTTTTGGTTTCTCTGAACTGTTTCTGGAGGGGATCTGGAAAGACCTTGTGTGTGTTCTGTAAACTCTCTTGGTAGGAAAAGGCCGTCAGAGAGGAAACACAGTCACAACCACCCCCCGTTTCCTCCACCTTCCTTCCCAATCACAAGCTGCAGAGCATCTGCCATTACAGCTTACACACTTGCGTGTGTGTGTGTGTGTGTGTGCGCATGCATGTGTGACCGACAATGCAGCTTTGCCTGCAGCCACCTTCAATTCAATTCATCAAGAGACCAAATTCCTGCACTGTACCATACTGTATACATCTCTCGCACACACACACACACACACACACACACACACACACACACACACACACACACACACACACAGTGCAGTGTGTACAAACTCCTCCAGGGGTCCAAACGCTCCTCTGCTGTGGCCAATTTCCCTAATATATCACAGACGGGGGCCTTCGTCTCCAAAGCCTGCTGTACTCCGAGTAAAACACGAAGCTCTAAATGTCCAGCACAGTCCCACACACTAACAGCATGCAGGGAAAAGGATTAAGGATTAAAGATTTTTAGAGCTCAAAGCTACAGCTACAAATACTGCAGAATTCTGGACCAGGGACGCATCATCAAACAAGTCCAGATCCGTGTACAATCAAATTAGCAGATGAATGATTCTACCAAATGACGTAAAGTAGGATCAACAAGAGTATTGTAAATATCCATATCAATACCCAGGATGAGTATCAACATTTAAAATCCTAAAGAGTTCCACTAATATCTATAACCTCGCTCTGACTGCACTGAAACATCACATCCCTAGTTACAGACAGAGTGGGCTCGTCACGATACTGACATTTCTGACAACTCAATACCGATATTAAAGATGGTACTCAACACTATTTTGATACTACAGGGGGAGAAAAAACAAACACAGGAACTTATTAATGAAAACAAAGTGTGAGTAGACAAAATGCTGTGTTTTCTTTGTCTACTTTATAAATTAATGTATTATAATTTTATTATCTAGTCAAATTTTAGTCAGAATTATCCACAACAATTTTCGTCTAGTTTTAAGTTGTAATTTAGTTTCTTTTTTAGTAAGGCAGTTCTATTTTACCCAGTATATATAGTAGAATAGACAGTAAAATAGACACAATCTAAATTTTCTTTTAATCAAACTATTTCACAATTCAAACAAGGTTTTCTTATTATCTCATACAGGAAATATTGTCTCGTCTCATTTTAGTCAACGCAAATGAAGAGTCATTTTAGCAGCTTTTATTTTGTAAACCACATTTAGTCTCGTTCATATTCATCTACAATATTACAGGATATATTTCGTTATAGTTATCGCAACATGACCAGCATTTATGTTGCGCCTCGTTTTGTTTTTGTCACGTGATAAATGTTCATCGATGATGATATTTAGTCATAGTTCTCGCTGAGCGCTGAGGTTCCGTGTAAACACTGGGTCCTCCAGGTAGCCGAGGGAGGGCAGAATTATTGATACCAGTGTCAATCGATAAGAGAACTCAATACTAAATTTCAGCATCGATTAGTATCTAAGAATCGATTTTTTGACGACCCTATTTGAGAGATATAACAAAACAGAAAGTAATAGTAATGATAAATATGTTTGGGGAAAATGAGATTTGTTTAAATTTAAAAAACACAAGACTTTAGTAAATAAGTAGCTTTTAAGAACTGCTTTGGATGTGATTCAATCTGAAGTGCTGATCGGAGATAAAGGCAGCATAATGACAATACTGTGGAAGCCAGTATACGGACACACACACACTAAGAGTGAGAAACACTGGGGCTAGGAAATGGTCAACAAACAACAAAATATTCTTCAATGCAGGTCTCACACACAGCACCCTAATGTCTGTTTAGATCAATCAGAGCTGCGGCGCCAATACAGACTGAGACTACAAACACTAAGAGCTAAAGTCACAGGAGGTTACAAACTAATAACTCAGGAGTCAGGGACAAAACAGGGACAAAACAGGGACAAAATCAGGACAAAACCTGTGTGAAAGTGAAATTTACATGAATTTACATGAACAACAAGGACCTCACTATGAAGACAGAAAAGCTCACGTCACTGACGGTTACAACACAGAAGCTGGTGGTGGTGGCGTAGTGGGTAGGATACTTGCCTCTAGACCAATAGGTCATGGGTTCGAATCCTACCTTCAGCACACCACCAATGGGTTCCTAAGCAAGACCCTTAACCTCAAGTTGCTCCAGGGAGAGACTGCCCCCTGTAGATAAAGAATGGAAGTCGCTTTGGATAAAAGCGTCTGATAAATGCCGGAAATGTAAATGTAAGCTTCTGAATGTGTGATGCAGTGCGAGTGGAAAACACTGTATACAAAAACTTTTGCCAGGTGTGGGATGTTGTAAACACCACACACTCGGACTGGAATGTAGCGACTGTTTCACTCCTGGAGACAAGAGCGTTCACAGCGTATCACCAAATGGATTATTCTGAACAAAAGCAAACCTGTATTAGATTTAACAGTCCGTTTTGTTGATGCCGTAATTCTTCAATTTCGTACAGGATTTCTTACTGAATATTTCCCACTTGTGGGACTAATAAAGGGTTATCTTAGGTTGGTAAAATTAACCCAATCTCTTGGACTTGCAAAAAAAAAGACAAATTATATAAAATAATAAGCAAAATCAACTGATAGCATCAAAAGATTAGGACATTTTGACTCGCTTCCACTGTCAGTTTCCAGAACAGTGTTAGTTCAGTGTTTTCAGTCGAGAGTAAGAGCAGAGGTCTGGAGGTGGGGGTGAAAAATCAGTCACATGCTGCGCATTCAGGTTTAGCTCGGGTTTAGCTGTGGGCTCAGATAATCCGGGTGTTGTTGAGGGCTTGGAGGCCCTGAGCCTGCGGATGAGGGAAGAATGCGGGTGCGGATCGGGTTTTGGGCGAGTCGCTGTTACCGGGGGTCAGCGGAGGTCGCGTTTAGGCTGCTTCCTCCCACCTGCTGACTCTGCAGGAAGGCCTGCGCTTAGCCAGCCTCACAAAGCTGCATCTAATCTCCCGCTTCCAGGGGCCCTGTCTGATGCGGCCGGGCCCTCTGGCTCAGACACGCATGTGCATACCACGCGGATTTGGACTGGAAACCCGCACAACGCAAACGCTTTGCTCATTCTGACACAAATAAAAAACATGCTCCAAGTACCTAGTCTTACAGCGGGCACTCCGTCCCCTTTGGTGCTGCTGTTATGTCGAACGATCAACTGTTTAGAATGGAGCGTCAGGACAGCTATAAACAGCTGCTATTTAAAGTAAAGAATGGGTGGAACTTCTGGTACTATGATCTAAGGGATCACTTATTTCTCAAACTGGGTAAAAAATGTTTCCAACAGGATAAGCAAAATCAAGCTCTCTTGCTAAATTACAGCACTGTGGGAAAAGTCTTGAGCCCCTCATTTCTTTATAATTTGCCTTGTTGGTGCAAAACTATCATTTGATGCCAGTAAAGTGCCTCATAGTGAGTAGATTAAATGAAAGAAATGGAGCAAATGTTTTTACTTTGACAGGCTACAAAGAGCCTAAACATCCATGGAGACTAGATACCAAGCACTCAGCATTCAGCAGCACCAGTATACTGATCACCGCCTGATCATCTGGAATCATCTGCTCCTGGTTCTTCACTGGTTCAGGCTTTCATGGCTTTGTTATGCCTGAATGATTCATGCGTATATCACTGTGCGGTTTAAAAATAAACAGGGACTGGACTGAAAATTAGAGTCTTCCTCATTTCTACTGGTCTAGTAATGACCAGGCAGCCAGAGGGGGCTCAGAAGGACTGGTGAGGGTAGAAGGTAGTTTGGAGAGAAAGTATGGGAAAAACTTTTAATCACTGCAGAACTTTGGACTCTTGAGTGGTGCAATCCTTATCTGAAGATCTCTAGCTGAATCCCCGCTGATATACAGTGGAGATCGAAAGTTTGGGCACCCCAAGTAAAAATGTGCATTAATGTGCATAAAGAAGCCAAGGAAAAATGGAAACATCCCCAAAAGCCATCAAAATGCAGATGAGACATTCTTATATGTCAAAAAAAGTTGGATTTTATTTTCCCCATTTACACTTTCAAAATAACAGAAAACCAAAGACTGGTGTCTGCAAAAGTTTGGGCACCCTGCAGAGTTAATACCTTGTACTGCCCCCTTTGGAGAGCTGAGACCTGACAGTGTCAGGGACTGTTCACAATCATTGTGTGGAAAGACCAGGTGTGGTCAATCTCAAAGGTTTTAAATATCCAGACTCATCTGGCCTTGCTCCAACAATCAGCACCACGGGTTCTTCTAAGCGGTTGTCTAGAACACTGAAACAGAAAATAGTTGAGGCTCACAAAGCAGGAGAAGGTTATAAGAAGATAGCAAAGCGTTTTCAAATGTCAATATCCTGTTCGGAATGTCATTAAGAAATGGCAGTCATCGGGAACAGTGGAAGTTAAAGCAAGAACTGGAAGACCAAGAAAAATATCAGGCAGAACAGCTGCTGGATTGTGAGAAAAGCAAGTCAAGAACCTCGTCTGACTGCACCATCCCTCCAGAAAGATCTGGCACACTCTGGAGTCATGGTACACCCCTCCACTATAAAGAGATACTTGTACAAACATGGTCTTCATGGAAGTCGTCCGAAGAAAACCTCTTCTACGTCCACACCACAAAAGTCAACGTTTGAAGTTCGCAAAAGAACATAGAGACAAGCCCGACGCATTTTGGAAAAAAGTTCTGTTTAAATTGAACTTCTTGGCCGGAATGAGCAAAGGTATGTTTGGAGAAAAAAGGGCACAGTGTTTAATGAAAAGCACCTCTGTCCAGCTGTTAAGCATGGGGTGGCTCAATCATGCTTTGGGGTTGTATTGCAGCCAGTGGCACAGGGAACATTTCACAAGCAAATTTTGGACGCCAACTTGATATCATCTGTGAAAAGGCTGAAGTTAAAGAGAGGATGGCTTCTACAAATGGATAATGATCCAAAACACACCTCAAAATCAATGATGGATTACATGAAGAGGCGTAAACTGAAAGTTTTGCCATGGCCTTCACAATCTCCTGACCTTAACATAATTGAATATCTATGGATAGACCTTAAAAGAGCAGTGCGTAACAGGCAGCCCAGAAATCTCAAACAACTGGAAGACTTTTGTAGGGAAGAATGGGCGAAGATACCTCAAACCAGAAGTGAAAGACTCTTGGCTGCCTACAGAAAGCGTTTACAAGCTGTAATACTTTCCAAAGGGGGCAGTACAAGGTATTAACTCTGCAGGGTGCCCAAACTTTTGGAGACACCATTATTTGGTTTTCTGTTATTTTGAAAGTGTAAATAGTGAAAATAAAATCCAACTTTTTTGACATATTATAAGAATGTCTCATCTGCATTTTGATGGCTTTTGGGGATGTTTCCATTTTTCCTTGGCTTCTTTATGCACATTAATACACATTTTTACTTGGGGTGCCCAAACTTTCGATCTCCACTGTACAATATCCATGGCCATGAGTACAAAGAGAGCATACTCCTCACTCTCTCCATCACTCAGAGCAGAGCTAACAGGTTACAGTGTGTCATCTGAGCCTGTGTTCTCCTCCAAGCATGTGGAGATGTCCAAGGACGCGATGTGGGGGTACTGTGTGATTGAACGGTGGGTGGAACGGAACATGACTAAACTGTGATTGGGGATAAGAAAGACCTTGTACATGTTGTGGATTTACAACAGTTCTGTATGAGAACCAGTATAAGAGCTCTTCAGCCCCACCCTCTGTTTGACCTAGATGAGTTCCATGTTACAGCAGTTTATGTGCAAATGTGTCACATATGAGAGAATAGTGGCAGAGTATTATTTTTTTCAGCCCAAGCTCAACACAGCAGACAGGGGCTTAAATGAACATCTCTGTTTTTCTCCATCAATAGCTCTCCCTCTTTCACTCCATGTCTTCCTCCCCACCTCCTCCCTCCACGGTCAGATAGGGGCCATCGCTTCAGCTCACTGCAGGGCGTCTGTGCAGCTCTCCCTCATTCGGCCTCTCGCACGCACAGACAGGCGCAGGCGCGCACACACACACACACACACACACACACACACACACACACACACACAGCACTGCTAATATAGGATGACTCTAGTGACCATGTATCTTGCTGAGATGAAAAGGTGGGGCGGTCTTCCTCCCTTCTTCATGGCCGTAAAGCGGGGTGCTGCCGGCACGTCTGCACCGCTCGAGTAATCCGACATCGCTGCACCTGCCCCTCATGCTTCCAGTGGAAAACAGCTCTACTGCAGCAGCTGCACTAAGTCAATGGGCATTAGAGAGAACCTGTGTGTTTATGAGCGCAGATGAATGTGTGTCAGTGGGTCACGTGACCGAGCTGAAGGTTGAATCCAGCCTTGTCTAGTGCCCTGTGTTAACAAGGGCTCCGCCATGAGAGCCCAGATGCAGTGGAATGATGAGGAGGTTGCTACTATTAGTCAAGAAAGTGAATCAGTCTTGTGTCAGACTGCAACACCTCACAGGAAGAGTAAAGGATTCGTACCGGGTCACTGCCCCATAAAAGGGTTGTTAGACAGGACTCTAAATGCTGGCAGTGCTCGGACAGTCGTAGAGAGGACACTACTAAAGGCAAAACATTAAATAATATTTGATGCAGTAATCAGTCTTTTTGGTGCGAGCACTGGCTGCCATCGTCATTCTCTCTCTCCCCCATCACTCTGTCCTCCTCTGTCTGTGTGTACTGTAACAGGCTATTTGCATTAGCTACAAGAGCAGGGTGCAGCAGCCAGGACTGTTTGGTGTGCAAATAGAGCGTTGCCGAGGACGGCCGAGCACACTCCCGTTTCCAGGCAACGGTGGGCCGGGATCGGCCAAGCAAGCCCATGACCAGCACCGAGTCGTTTTATTAGAGGCCTTTGTGTAACGAAGGGAGAAGACAAACAAGCAGGAAAGAGGTATTAACAGCCCCAAGCCGAGGAGGCAGGAGGTTTACTGCCCTGCAGGCCCTGCGGCCCAGGATCAGTGCAGCAGGGACGCATCCCAAATACACACACACCGCCATTAATGTCAGCACTGATTAGCTCTAGCTGGGGTGGGCGAAATGGACAAGACATCATATCACGATTTTTACAGTTAAATTATGATTCAGATTTTATCACGGTATTCATACTGATTTGTAACTATTTTTACCCAACAGTTTTCCTTTGTAAAAAATATAGTCCTAAAGAAGTAAACAGTGCTTAGGCCAAATAACATTTCTGAGCAGATTTTAATCAGTTGCCAACATGTTTATTTAAAGCTAAAGAAATACTTAATGTAACATCAGTTACATTAATACTTAATGATACGTATTTTAAATAGAAAACAAATAAAGTGCTGTGATCTGCCCGCATCAACATGACACATATTAGGCCTGGGAGATCCGGAGCTATACCATCCACCTCAGACAAAAGTAATGGGACATCCGGGCGATGTGAAGGATATAACTCTGGATCTCCAGGACTATTATAAACGAGGGGTCTTTGGAACGGCCTCATGGAGCCCTATCTAACCGTGAGCTTTCACAGAGATTAATGGTCGCGGCACCTAGAAAAGCCGCGAGCATGTCACGTTGGGGTATAAAGTATAGGGACACCCGGGTGAGGCGTCCCAACACATTCAATAGTCTTGGCTTTTTCTTCTTTGATTCTGAAGTAACTCCAAACTGCTCACACACAACAGAATCTCATCATGTGACGAATCTTCTCGCACTTAATTATTTTCTGTATTTGGACTTATATTCCTTACGGATTTCCGATCCAGTAATTTAGGTCAGGATTGGACCAATACCAAGACAAAGTCATAAAATTCTGTGTCTAAAATGTGATTATAAAAAACCCATCAACTTAGGAACATGTTTTTCCAGCATCGTTTTTAAGCGTTTATCAGAACCAATAGACAGACAGACGTAGTCTATATAGGCCAGGGGTCTCTCAGAGCCATTTGGACCCGATTTCAAGAGAAGAGAAAACACCGGGAGCCGCAATTTCTGTTTGACATTTAAAATGAAGAGAACTGATTCTGATATGGCGGCTGGAGCTGTGCGACGCGCTCTGGGTCCAAAGTCTGCCCGCAGGCGGCACGACTAAACGCCCGCACATACTACAGTAAGCGTCTTGTGCGAAACTGGGCACTGCGTGAATAGACGCACACAGCCGTTATAGGTATAACTGGTTAGCCGCGGTTCTAGCGTTAAATTATTTCTTTTCAATAGCCACGGGGAGTCGCGGGTTGGTGACCCCTGATATAGATTATACTACGATCTCTCTGCTTTGGCAGATCATCAGTACATAGATCGTCTTCATGATGTGCTATCGTCATCTTGCCCACCACTAGCTGTACAGAGAGATGGCAACAATATTGTTACTGAACAGTTTAAAATACATAAAAGGTAACCCTTCCTTCGGTCTGGTTAAGATCTGCAGCACTACAGAAGCTTCCCTCTAGTTTATTTTTACATGAAAAATGTGGGCTCTGTGAACTAATATAAGTTTCCCATATCAGTCAATACCTCACCGTGATGATATTTAAGCTCACACTGCATTAAGAGCTGGTTTTCTGGACAGTGGTGGACAACAAAGCAGTCATATATTAAATTAGAATGTGCAGAATGTGTCCTCCAGACCTGGGCTTCATCACTGTCCAGAAAACCAGCTCTTAATGCAGTCGAAGCCTAATCATCATCTTAGTCAGGAATTCACCGAAATGGGATTTTGACCAGAGTCCACAAATCTCTTTTTTTAGGTAAACTCATCCTCACTGTTTGGAAAATATATAATTATTTTAAGAGCAATGAGGGAGAAGCAGTCTATGGACACTGAGGAGAGACAGCAACATCCTCCATCTCGACAGCAACTCGCCCAAAGTGCAGAAAGGGTGCAGGAAGAAGAGCGAAGCCCATGATTTGTAGTGATATTCTGAGCACGTGGGCAGCTGACTGAGGGAGCTGTGTGTAAAAGTGTGTGCGCGTGAGTGTGTGCGCGCGCAGAGCAGCATCGAAGCCTGCGGCAAAGTCCTGCTGCACTGGAGTCAACCTGCAGATCTCAGCTAGAGGGTGAAGCAGTGTGCAGTTCTCGTTTCTCTCTGATTAACCATCAATAAAATATATTGTGAGCTCGTCCTTCTCTCTCTCTCGCTCTCTCTCTCTCTGCTTTCCAATGCTGGCAGAAAGATATTCAACCATCTTAGAGACAAAGAGAGAAATGAAGGAGATCATAAGGGAGCTGCCAATGCGGGCGCGCACACACATACACACACAAGCCAGTTAATACACACATGCAAGGCCTGTTGCTTGGCAACACAAGGACGGGGCACGTGTTTGTAAGGAGCTGACACAGTGAGACAGCGAGAGAAAAACAGGAAGGGAGGGAGGGAGGGAGGGAGCGAGCAAGACAGATACTGAAAGAGAGCGAGAGCGAGAACAGGACTGGACCGGAGTGCTAATGAAAACATGTGACTGTGTGTGTGAGCCTGCATGTGTGTTCACAGACTCCTTGCTATAGAAGCCCATTCATGCCCTTCTTCACCTCCTCCATCACGATGCTCATTTTCCGCACTCAGCCTTTCTCTTCCTGCCTGGGGGTGTGGGGTCTGGGGGTGGGGGGTGTGGGGTATGTGTGTGGGGGGGTTACACTAGTAGTAAAGTGATTAAAAGTACGCCTGTCTCATGGTGTGGATTTACATTATGGATACGGTGATGAACTCAGAACGGTTACACACAAATAGCACCAAGTCAACCTGAATCCAAAATCGCTGTGTTTGTACCTCGCTGGTTCATTCTCCAGATTTTCAGCACAACTCTCCCTCTGCTGAGTAAAAGACAGTGCTTTGGACCCCTGTATTCTTCCATTAAAATGATCTGTGGCCATGCGCCCACCAAAGGGGTGGCAAAAAACAACATTAACCAATAATGTGTGTGAGGGTGAGAGATAACGACAAACCAGCAATTGAGTGATGCATTGATTATTTTGACGACCAATTATTCATAAAACACAAAAAAAAGCCTTAAATGAGCACCGAACTGCATAAAATATACCAAACACACAATATCCAAGACTCCCTTAGATCAGTACACTGTGACACTTTATCATTCCAGTTAGGACAGAGTATCATTAGGACCTTATCGATGCCAATACTAATCGATGCTTCTATGGATCCTACTCTCCAGACTGTGGTGTGAAAATGAAAGCTGTCAGATGAGAAAAGACTGAGCGGTTATTTTATTGACACTTTCAATAAATAAGGACCTAAACTGTGTCTTGATCTTCACTACAAATTAGGGATGCACCGATACCGATACCGGTATCTGGTATCGGCCTCGATACCACATTTTCTAAAGTACTCGTACTC
>JBBPDE010000040.1:19427959-19439728 GCA_037974605.1 Nannopetersius ansorgii | reverse complement strand
CTGGATCAGCAGGTTGCAGGATGTGTGGCGCGTTATACACGAGTGTTGCCAACAGGGACGGTGTAGAGTGCCCTCTGATTGACAAACTACACAACGGCAACACTCATGACATGGTTGAAGGGTGTTTCGTCCGTTTTTATTTTATTTTTGAAATGTTCATTTATCGGCCATTATAATTGCCGATACCGATAGTTTGGAAAATGCCTAATATCGGCCGATATATCGGTCGGGCTCTAATCAGCACTGTACATCAGCACCGTATATTTACATTTGTGGCATTTATCAGACGCTTTTATCCAAAGCGGCTTCCATTCCCTACCTACAAGGGGCAGTCTCTCCCTGGAGCAGCTTGGGATTAAGGGTCTTGCTCAGGGACCCAATGGTGGTGCTGAAGGTAGGATTCAAACCCATGAACCTCTTCGTCCAGAGGCAAGTACCCACTGAGCCCCTGCAGCCAGCACTGGTCCCAATCGAATCATTGGTGGTCGCCATGTTCTTGCATTTTCTATCAATACGTTTATATTGATAGGTGCACTTTGAAAGGGAAGTACTTTGGAACGACCTGATTGGTAATACTGATTGGAAAACTGTCTGGTTATCACCTTACAAATTTTGCATTTCCAACAAAATAAAAGAAATACATTTTTAGACTCGGCGTAAGATAATGCAGAGGTAGCTAAAGTCGCAGAGGTGGCTGTGAATGAGCTTTCTGTGGGACAGAAGAATCAAAGCCTCACGTTTTGCAAACGCACTGTGGTGCCCGACTTCTGGCTCAGTTTAAGGAATCACCTTTCCCCGCTTACCTGGTCGCTCATATATCCTCACTAAAAGGCTGTCCTTTATTTTAAGCATAAAGATAGATATTGAATATGTAAGCAACTTTTTTCATACTTTCTTGTAATTTCTTCATGTGGCATCTCTCCGTTCCTCCTTTTCATTTCTGTTTAGTGCGCTTCACCGCCGGTCTCCGAGTCCTAGGGCTGGTCAGATGCATGTTGTGTAAAAAAAAAGTGTTTCCTTTGCGTTTTAACTGGTAAGTATCTGCAACACCGTGTAAGTGTGCCGGATTATGTCCACTGAAGAACCAGAGGAGGAGGGGAGGACATAAAACCTCTCTGGCTGTGACGGAGAGGTCATTAGATCCAGCCAAAGGTCGAGAAAGGGCTACTTTTGTCCTGAAATGCTGCAGGAGTGAAACTGGAAAGAGACCAGCACAATGCCAAAGCAGAGACTCTCCCTCCCCCACAGACTGAGCAGAGCACGGAGCAGAAGGGAGGGCAATGTGACACTGGTCAAAACCCCTGGATCTCCTTTCAGGACAAAGGTCAGGCTGCTGGGGCCTATAGTTCACAGACTTTTCTTTCATAGCCACAAAAGGCCCAGCCCTGCACAATGGGCTGGGGCTGAAAGGAGCTGGGACTCCTTCCCGCCACTCATCAAATCTGAGCCGTTTTTTTGTGCTTGTAGGGACGCAGTGATACGGCAGAGATGGGGTTGGGCCGGGTTGCCCCAGCTTTGCCTAAGCAATGTTCTTTAAGTGTGTAAGGCATATTAAATATCTGTGCAAGCGATCGGTCTAATCTCTGTTACTACGGGAAAATATTAAACACACAAATACAATTCTGAGGCAGTTCAGTACCGAAGCAGTCAGGAACGGCGACTCTGGGAACAGAGCCTCTGGGGGGGGCTCTGTGGGGGGAACCACATTTTTCACTCACTTTCCTGAAAGTCTGATGGAGAACGTAAGCAATGCTAAAGAATCCCCAGGAACTGAGCTGCAAAAACAGACCAGGTCACTTTCACTAGAACCAGCACGTTCTGCTTGTCCAGCCCACACTCAGGGCTGCAGCTTTAATCAGGACTCATGTTCCTGAGGCACAGAAGGAAGCAGCCAATCAAAACAGACCTAAGAAAATGGTCCTGCACAAATCAATCACCACCGTTTTTGGTAAATATAGTAAATATAAACCACACAAACGGAGAAAGTATCTGTATCTAGAGACCCTGCAATGGCCTGAGAACAGAAGCAGCTGTGCTCTGGGATTCTGAAGGAATCTCTTACGTTCATGTCTCTGCAGATTGAACCAGGTCACCGAAGGGTCCACCATCCTCTCATCAATTACCCCCGAGTCTGTATTGATCTTCCCCAGGGCTTCTATTTTAAGTGCTGCGGCAGAAGGAAGACGGGGAACCATCCATAAAGTTTTCTCAGAGAGGGATTGATCGGTGTTTAACAAGGAGCCTGGTGAAAGCGTTCCCAGGATAGAGCACAGTTTGGACAAAGGAGCCAGTATTCTGGTCATAAATGGTTAAAGAAAGCCCTCCATCATGGAACACACTGAGGGTGTTCACTGCTGAAAGCTTTATGTTTGTGTTAAAGATGGTACCTTGCCGTTTGGAGGCAGAAACTGGGTTTAAAAAAGGTCGTCTGATCCAGAAGGCTCGTTACTTTAATGAGTTTATAAACTACATCTAAATTTTTGTTTGGGTTTGTGTTTATTCCTTCACCCTGGACAGGCTTGCGTTTGTTACTGTGCCTTTAAGACTGCTGTGTAAATATTCTCTATCCTGGTTCACTTTTCTCACTCTAAAGGTCCCGGCTGAAATGGTTCCAAGCACAGAAACACGGATAGTGTGTGTAAAAATGAGGGAAAATCAGCTAAATTACTTTTTTGGACCAAAACTGAAAATGAGGAAACACTTGGCCGAAGTGATTATTAAATTACTAAAAGAATCTGTTACAAAAATATTTATTTAGCTTTCAAACAATGCACATTATAAAATAAAATTTGCAGTAAAATGTTTCTTAGCTCCACTCATGAAGAGCCTAAAAGTAAAAAATATTACTTTTACAATTATACAATTAAAAACCTTTCATAAAACGGGTGAATTCAAGTGTATTTGAATACTCTGAGCGAAGAGCCTGAACACAGTGCGTTCAGAACAGGAGCTTTAAAACTGCTGAGAGATAAACACCGTTCTCTGCAGGCCTTTAACTGAACAGTGTATTAAACAGAGACTGCAGCCTACAGCTGAGGCAAGGTACCGTCCCACACTCTGCTCCCCGGCGCCGTGTTCCTGCTGCCCCTGCTTCACTTGGTGAATGGGTTAAATGCAGAGGAAGTGTTTCGTGCTGCTCACACCGTGTGCTGTGGTCTCCCTCTTCTGGGCTCCAGAAGCTTTTTGACTTTGTGGATCCACTCTCTGTAGAAACGTCGGCTTTCCGCGTGTTTTTCCACTGACTGGTACCGGCTCGGTTCCGTTCTGCTCTCCTCGCTTTTCCATCACCAAAACCCGGCTCCTGGAACCCGGTACCATTCTCGGTTCCACGCGTGCTGAACCGATACTAAATGATGACTTGGACATATTGGAGGTTACTGATTGGTGGTCGCTATGGTTACACCAGTGTTGTTGTTAGCTTTATCGTTAGCCTAATGTTGCTTCTCTAAGCTAATTCTCTGGCTCCTGCAGTCTGCGGTTGCTGATTGCGTCATCACTGTTTCGGTCGCAGTAAATGCATTTTTGCCATTTTTGGACGAATATTTTCCGTGTCCCAATATTCGGTGCATCCCTGGTAACAATTCTGGGTTTTGCGACATTACAAAAATGAGCGGATTCAAATCCGGTTGTTGAAGCTTGATTTACTTATTCTGACAGTAGGGACCACAGATTTACTGACTTTATGTACTATACTCTTACTAAAAAACAAAACAAGTAACAAGAACAACTTTAAAGAACATAAAAGACGAGGACGGCGTGAAGACAAGAAGAGCAGGAGGAGTCTGGACTTCCCCTGTTAGAGGTGACCATATGTCCCCCCGATGGCCTGTGGCTAATCAGGGACCCTGAATGCTCATGAGGAGAGTTTGGGTGGATGGAAAGATGGCGTGAAGGAGGAGGAGCGAGATGGTGGCCTGCTTGGCTGGACAGACAGGGCATGTGTGGCGTGGGAAGGGTTAAGTCTGAGGAGGCCCCATCTGCCACCTCGTCTGTTCTCTTGGCTGGCTGCTGGTTCCTGCTTGGCTCCGGCAGAGAAACCGGACACAAGAGCGGCGCTGTGACTCTCTCTCTCTGCCTCTCTGTACTCTCTCTGCAGCTCAACATACACCACACCCAAACCATCCAGCTGCTAGTGTGAACGCTAGTAAACTGAACCGAATGATACAAAGTCAGATTCATTACAGTACATCAACACAACTGTAGGGCAGCACGCCCTGCTGTACTGGGGTCAGCATTTTGCTGGGCTAACATATTAGCTAAAGACTAAGGAACTGGGAAGGGGAGAATGAGTACGAATCTGCACGATATGGACGAGAAATCAGGGTGACGGAGATGATTTAAAGATATTAAAGGGTCTGGAACTTAAAAGGCTTAAAGTCTAAATATTCAATGGTATCTTTACTTTCCCCATCCATGCACTATACATATGGAGAACAAGCTACAAAAATCAAAAACATCTGTCTTTGGTCTAACTGCATCCACCAGTATAGTAAAAAACATATAACAGGACACCAGCCTAATGGCATTCCTGATTATATAGGCACACTCCGCACCCCTAACTGCTCTTAAGCCTTGGAGTGCCTTGCGTAAACAAAGTTAGAGCACCACTACACCACACACTCGTTTATTAGAAATCATACTAAAAGCAAACACTTTATGTACTAAAGCCGTGTCAAAAATAACCAGAGGCAAAGGGCAAGCTGCCCTCAAAATCAACATTTTCTCCATTAACACACACACGGACTGAAAAACCCCAGTAATGAATGTGTCCATTTAAATTCTACAACAAGCATCATTTAGTTTAATGCAGCAGTTTAAAGAAAAGGCCTCTGGATCTCAGCAAAGGCTTCGAATGTACTTTTATACGCTAAAGTGAGAAAATAATGCAGACTCATTTATTCACAATAAATCCTAAAATGAATTTAACTATTCTGTTTTTGAGCACAGAGCAGAAATCACACCACACAAAAAGCAAGAGAGGAAAAGGGTGAATAGGGGGAAGAAAGCGGCAGGGAGGGGTGCTCACAATTCCAAGCATGAATTCTTCTCTATAGCACACAAGCCCAGACCCATTCTGTGCCGGATCCAGTCGGACAGCTGGCGGCATTCAAAGCCGGGAGCAGGGAGGGGCAGCAGGAACGGCCCACATGCAGAGCCTGCTGTCTCTCAGAGCCCAGTAATGGAGGAACACCTGGATCAGACAAGGCTTCAGGTCTGCATAACCCTCCTGAGCGCATCTGAGCGCCGCTCATCACAGCGCAGGACTCCGCTTGGGAGAGTAAAGAGGAACTAAAGGCAGGTTCTACAGTTAGAAGCCGGCTTTGTGGTGATGCTGCACTAAGGAGCTTCCAGTTTTAAGACAAAACAAGAATCGCGGCGCAACTGACACACATACAGTACTGTGCAAAAGTCTTGAGCCTCCTCATTTCTTCATAACGTGCTTCCAAGTTCTCCAGGCTTCCTGAAGGACTTTCAAAGACTAATTTTCAGCCCAGTCCCTGAATCTGATGTTTCAGAGGAATGTTTGTTCCTGTGACCTACTCATGAGTAGCACCTCAGGACTTCTGCACAGTACTGTAGTTAAGTCTGAACATTTTATAATACTGAATCTCAGAGCAACTGAGGAGCAACAGCAACTGACACACAGTCACACGCAAACAGTTTCACTGTTTACTTCTGATCTCCACCAAGAAAATCAACAAGACGTAGACGGACCGTTCAAACAGCGCTCCTGATCACCAGATTTAAACTTTCATTAACTTTTACACTCCTTTATGAAACAAGAATCTTTTAGCACTGAAATCAAAATAAAAAATTAAAGAGGAAACCCACACTAGCAGGTCTTCACAAACGTGCAAACACAACAGTTTTTTTTCTGAGGACCGAACTTTTAGTTCTAAATTATTAAAGATTATTAATAAGTAGTCATCGAAATATAAATTCATCTAAATGTCCAGTTACTGGCAGCTGCCCTCCTGTTCTCCTGTTTTCGTTTCATTCTTCTTAAAGCCCTGCGGCCCACAAGCCCTGTGTTCGGGCCAGAATTACAGGTCATTTTAAATTCAGCTTCATTACCCTTAACGAAAATGTACACGGGGCGGAGCGGCAATCTGTGCGTTCAGTTTGCAACTAATTCTGTTAAAAAATGTTGCTATAAAGGATGGTTAAAAAAAATTGAAAACTGTCTTGTATTTACATGGAAGTCGGTAAATCCTGATGGCCTTAAATGCCCTGAACAGGAAGTAAAGGGCAAAAAATATGAAATATCAAAAATTTCAACTGCAATTCCAGAACACCTAACTCCTGGAGAAGCACAGATGTGGTTCGCACGCAGCTCACAGACGGCATAAATCAGGTACAGCAGCCAGCAATACAATAATCAAACAGCCCATAGGGCAATGAATCTGACCTGTGGGGCAAGTTCACGTGCCTGAAACCTTAATACACTCAACATGAAAGCAGGAAGCCATGAACTCCATCTTCCAAGCAGCTGAAGAAAGCACAGATATAACGTAAACAAGTTTTCAATTTATCTGGTAGAGCACAGAGCGAGAGAAATGTACCCTCGCACACACCGGTCAGAAAGGTCAGTCTAAAGGCACAAGTCCGTGTCAAGGAGTGCAGGAAGGGGCTGAGGGCCATGTTCTGCTTCAAATCCATATTCAACCCAATTTCTACATGATTGGATTCTCTAACTAGACACATGAACCCAATACTGCATTCACACCGCGAACACAGAGAGCATCAAAGCGATTTGGACCTTTTTTCGGTCGGGTCGTATCTCCCGGAGCAGCCGGCTGCAACCAAACTGAGAAATCCTGCTCTCCAAGATACTCTCCGTCTAATAACTGTGGGACGACCTGCAGAGCCAAAAATCCAACCTCCACACCTCAGTAAAGCTTCAGTGGCTGAACACAATCAGCATTCAGCATTCAGCATTCAGAGAAGACGATCTTGGGCTAGACTCCTAATTTTACATTCAAGTCAGCCCTGATAAATTCTACTACGCTGTAATACTCGTTTCTAAATAAGCATGAAATAATCGTGTGTTTGAAGTATTATTTCTCACCACTGCCTCCCAGCAGGCCCTGCTTTACACAGCGCTCCAACTCAGATCCAACATCTTCCTGCACTGAATTATGGCAGAAACTAAGGTCGGCACCTCTGAGGAGAAGAGCTAGCAGTATCTGAACGCACTACAGGGTCAGGAACAAGGACATACCATCCCAGGAGTGCTATTGGCTTGCTACCAGACAAGGGACACTAGATACCAAGGTCACAGAGCTCTGGCTGGTGGGGTGGCAGCAGGACCAGCCAAAACAGGCCTCGGTGGGTTAGGGTTGCTGGTGGGCTCGGCCCTCGTGTTACAGACCTGGTGAACATGACTCCCTGCCCTTTCTTGGGACTTCAGATTACTGGAAAAAATGTTAAGTGCACGGTTTCCTGAAACCAGAGCCTGGCTGACACAAACAATCAAAAACAGGGCCATTATTGCGGCCATTATGGTCAGAAACCGGAGACGAGGGAATGAGCTCTCATCTCACTCAACCCCTTAATAAGTAGCATCTCCCTAAAATAGGCCCGCGCTACTATCCAAGCCCGACGATAAGCCAGGAGATCACTTAAGGCAATAACGCACAGCACTGCCTCACTTTAAACACGACCGTTATTCATGAGAGACTGATTTTCATGGCCAGAGTGACGTAGTTATGTGCCCGTGTGAGTGAAGGAGGTCCGCTCCTGAAAGCCCTGTTAAAATTTCCCGGTGAACAAATGGTACATTTACTATCTCAGCTGCGACGACACGGAGAACAGCACAGTCATCACGATGCAGACACAGCCAGGAGAGGGGGGGCAAGAGAGCAAAGAGCCTGGGGAATAACCCAAATGTCACACAGGAATGAAAAGAGGTGAAGAGCGGAGGAGGAGGTGGGGGGTGGTGATACTCTGGTTTGGCTGGGCATTGCAAAAAATAAAACGAAAAGCATCCTGCCCAGGCAATACATCTCAAATATGTCTAATGGTGAGGTATTTAACAACTTTATAGACAGTTTGAATTTATTTGGGCATTTATTTCTTTATTTACATTACCTATACTAAAGAAATCGACAGTGCAACCAAAGGAAAGGCGCTGCATGAATTCCAGTCCAGTCTATACAGGAGTAACATCTCTATTTACATTCTAGCACTGCAGGAGACAGCAGTTCAGTGTAAACTGTACAGTACAGTCTATACAGGAGTAACATCACTATTTACATTCTAGCACTGCGGGAGACAGCAGTTCAGTGTATATGTGTATATATGTGTGTATATCATATATATACACACATATATACAAGCCAAATGTTATTGCACTTTTGTTCCTATAGTAGTATCTATATATACACCTATGTCTTTAAATCTATATCTGTATTTTAGGGACGCACCGAATACTCAGCCACCAAAAATTTTTCAATCAAAAATGGCAAAAAAAATAAATAAATTTAAAAAAGTTTGTTTCTAATTTTTTTTTACGTGAAACAGTGAGGACACACTCAACAACCGCTACCTGCACACGCCGGACTGGATTAGAGTTAACGTCTGCCGCTTGGGCGCATCAAAGAAAGACATGCAGAAAGCGAGCAATGCCGACATTTCTACAGGGGCTTCATCCATAACATTGCTTAATAATTCTTAATAAATATTTTCATAGTTTTGTAACAGATTTAATCTTTGAACCATGACAATTAATGTATGCAAGTGCAAAAACACAGTACCAGCCATAACCGCAATATTAAATAAAAATTCCTCATTTTAGATTCCAGCCCCAAAAAAAAACCAGGTGGTTATGATCTGACAGCGACAATCCACTGCACACATTTCAAACAAAAGATACAAAGATATCATGTCTTTCCTTAAATATACCGGCAACACAGCTCTAGTCCAGACAGACCTTCGTTTGCATAAACAGCGCTCACACACTCGCAGAACAGGAAGAGCTCCGCTGGCCTTCGGTCTGGACTACTGCAGCCGCTGGTGAATAAATTAGTGAAAAGGTGGAAAGCAGAATTCATCATCCCTCCCAACAACAACGTCAACCCTTTCTCTCGCAGCAGAGCAGCTCATTTCCACTCTGTTTTTTTTTTTTTCTATACGCAGCACAAGCATCAAGCGGCTGACATTTGCCGGTATGAGCGAAGGCAGAAGTCCTTACGCTTCATTGTTGAGGAACGGATAAAAATCACTGCACTTAAAAGAATCCAATTACTGCATGCAGATCGAGCTGAAAGGGCGCCTATGAAAAACAATGCAGTGCCTCCAAAGCTCTACATGTTCTTTAATCTCTGTTCCAGAGAGCTGTACACGCCAAGCCGGCACGCAAGGACCGCCGTGGCCATGAGGCACCGTGGGAGGGCTCCTTTTAAGTTAGTCTGGAACAAAAACTGTCATTTGTTCAAGAGCATTTCCTGGTTCACTGGGTCTCCTGTAAACTGACTGATGATCTGAATGGAGCGACACGGCGGTACAGTAGCGCTGACCAGAAGGAAGGAGCGGCCGGCCGGTAACTCTGTGATGGCTACTAAAAATTCCTCAGCAGTGGGGCCCTGACTAAGCAGGCGAGAGAAGCATGCAGCCTGTGCACACAGCGATGAGTCACCGCGTATTAACATAACAAATCAAGCTCTAACTAGGTGTCTGCCTGGGGAAGAGAGGCTCGAGGCAAGTGACATCAACCCTCTGCAAGGTGGATTCCAAATTTAGACCGAGGACAAGAACGCAGAGCTGTATGACAGGAAATCTGGCAAAAGCCTTAAAAATAAAAACAGGCTCCTCTCCTCCAAGCGCTGAGCACTGAGTGCTGCACTGTGACAGGTTTGCTTGCATACACGATTAAAAACAGACCATTCAAAAGATAAATAACACACTCCAGCCAAACTTTGCTTTGCTTTAGCTAAATCAGGAAAAGATACCTTCCCTACGTACTAGTTGGAGAATAACAAGAGAAATATCTTGCCAAAATGGATGGATGGACGGACGGACGGACGGGCTTCGCAGGACTATTTTGAGAACGACTGCAGTATCTGACGTTGGCTAGAACCATGCCGTTGACTTCAGGCGAGCAACAGGCCACGAGTCTTTTCCTACGAGAATACACCATTCAGACCTGCAGTTTAGCAACAGCCCACTGTTCATAATCTCAATAATGAGCAAAAAAGAAAGAAAATAATAAACACAACCACGGCTGCACAGTAGCCATTAGAACTGTATGACTGCTAAGAGCGCCCCCTTAAGGAATATGTCCAGCCTGCTAAATGCGAGTGAGTGAGAAAAGCGAGGGCAGCCGTGTGTTTGCATCTAAAAAACCCTTACATTACAAGAAGTGTCCATCACCTAAAGCCAGCCGTAGAGATCAATAGGGATCGTTTTAACACACTGGCTGAAGGATCTCAGTTTTAAGTGTCCTGTGAGCTAGTGAATCTGTTTTAGCCTGTTTACACCAGCACTCTTGTTTAAAATCACCAAGACTACAACATCCAGACGTTCTGTACAAAGCCTCCGACCTTCTAAGCGCTGGAACACAGCACTGGCCATCCATCAGCAAGGCCACCATGGTCTTCAAGAGGTTATGTCTGAGTGCCTCTCCCTCCCTCCCTCCCTGTGTGTAGGAGGAGAGCAGGGTAAGGACAAACGCTGGCTTGTCAGCGGCACATGGCCAAAAGCTCGCACAGAGCATGAGAATCAGCTTCGTCTTACTGACAGCACATTCCTTTTGAAGCACGCTGCATTCTCTTCTCTAAATAACAGATACCTTCTGTTCTCTGCCGAGGAGGAGAGAAGCGTGCGGAGATGGTGAATTTTTGGACAAAAATAATGAAGGCTTATCTTTTACCACATCAGATAACTGGTTCTCCAAAGAGTTTTAAAGTGTTTTAAAGTGACTCAGCACTGAAGTATGGTTGAACATAAAGCGATCCCTGGACGATATTCTCCTTGGTCTCTTCTAAGTGACTCTAGCTTACACAGAAACCCCGATCTATGATAAAAACTATGCATCTGGGTGCAACCAAGTAGAGTAACAGTACACCAGGCATCCCCGCACAAATGACTGGGTCTCTTTCTGAAGTCATTCCAATCCTAGAGGTGATTTTTGGGGCTTATTTTATGGGAAGCATCTCTATGCACTATGCTATTTTTAGGCGTTTCTCCGTGAGCGCCGCCATTCAAATCTGCTCAACAGCGATTGGTTGCTGCTGCTGCACTCCCGGCGTGGAAGACACGCCTACTGCCAAGCCTCAACAAGACGCGTCTCGTAAACGCAGCCTCAGACGCGCTGAAACGTCCACCGTCTGGAATTTCTTTACTTTGAACAAAGAGGATGGAAAGGTTGTACCTCTCGGAGACGCCGAGCAGGAGAAGTGAAAAAGCATTGATTTACATGAAAATCAACAAAGTTTCCCTGCACTTCACCTGTCCGAGCCTCTACCTCTCTGCCCCACGCGCGAGCGCTTCTTTAGCTCGGCTGGAAATGTGGTAAATGAGAAAAGAAACAGAATTTCTGGACACACAGAAATGCTTTTGTTTACCAAAATAAACTTGTCATTTTGTTCAATTTGTGGCATTCTGTCAATATCTGTTACTAAGAGAAAAACGTGCTTGTTATGTTTTGTTCACTCACTGCACCTTATTATTTGAAAGCAGATGTTAAACTTTAGTTGTATTATACTGAGCTTTATTTGGGGTGTGTTTATTACATTTTATTTATTTAAATTAGTAAAATAATTATGAAAA
>JBBPDE010000040.1:19355757-19369226 GCA_037974605.1 Nannopetersius ansorgii | reverse complement strand
AACTGCTCAGGTTCAGGGACTGGACTGGAGATGAGAGGCTCTGAAGCTCCTTCAGGAAGCCTGGAGAACTCTTCCTCCAGAACACACTAACACACAGGAGAGTTTGACTCTTAGGGAAGCAAAATATGAAGAAAGGAGGGATGAGTACAGGATATGGGCAATGATTACATTTTTAAATCGTGATTAATCACATGTTTTTTTGCGATTAATCGCGATTAAATATTTCAACTTAAATCAAATATAAAACCAAAGCTGTTCACCACTGCAGGGCATTCGTGTTGTATCTGGTGATAGAAAAACAAGAGTCCAGAGCAGCTGCAAAGGCAGACCAACTCCATCTTAAGGTCCCTTGGTAACGGGACGCCTGGCTGCTAAACTGACTGAGAGGTGTTTTACAGCACAAATCGATAAAACGTGCTGCGAAAGCAACCCAGGAGGATCTCAAGGGAAAAAATGGGATATTCGTCAATGGCACAGTCAGTACCTGATCTCAACCCAGCAGAGCAGCTTTACGGTGTTGGGACGCCCAACACACACACAAACAGACAGACCCCGAGCACAAAAAACAGCTTTCAAAATAAAAGGATTTAAAAAATAATGTAAATAACGCGTTAATGTGCCCAGCACTAGTATAAATACACATTCTGATTGTTCTGTTTGACTGGTTTTCTTCTTGTTTTTCTTCTATAAGAAGGCTAGAAACAAACCAAAACACACACACACACACACACACACACACACACACACACACACACACACAAATAAATCAAATCACCCCCGCCGGTCCATTTCCTCCATCATGTAGCTCATCCATGTGGCGTCCACTTCACACCACACGACTAGTCACACTTTCCACTCGCCTGAAAATAGCACGCAGACTGTCACACACTTCCCTTCTTCAAATAACTCGCAGCACCTCCAGCGCCTCCCTCCACCACTTTCGCTCTCTCTTCATTTATCTCCCTCACCCCGCACCCCTCGGAGTGGCTTTATCTGCAGAGCCGCTTCAGAACCCGCGGTCTGGGCTCTGCGGAATCATCTCCTTCACTCGAAATGTGGGACGGACTTCAGCTAATTCCAGACGATTAGACAATTAGTTTGGTGGAAAATCTCATTTACCGCAAATGCAGTCGGTCTGGAGTTTGGCCCAGTTAGCCTAGCGGGGTGCGCTGGAGGATCAGACCTTTCGAGATTTCTTATAAAATGCAGAATCGAGGGACTAATGTAACACTTCTAATAATATTAAACTAATGATAATAAACTGTTCCATGGTGATGTGAGTTCAGACATGAATGTGCAGCGCATCCAACAACAAGGACAGCAGGGAGCTGCTCTTACACACGGATAGAAATCATGGTAGAACACGTGAAGCTGAGCCTTGGTATTAAAGCCAGTGTGGACATGATCACACTCTAGGTTCTGATTTTAATCGGAAAAAAGCCTCCTAAATTTGTTTGAAAGGGCTAGCTTCTTTCTGCAGGCCCCCTAGTGGCTGAATGGAATAGAATGGAATATTTTTAATGAATATCATGAAATTTTTCCCTGTAACTTAACCAGGACACCACTCAGCATTCAGCACCACCCGTATACTGATCACCGCCCGATCATCTGGAATCAGCAGTGCAATAAAAGCATGATGGGAAATTGCATTTTTTGGCTTTTGTTTGTGAAAGTGTTGCTGATGTAACATGTTCGTCTGCTAACACACTCCTGTGTGTGTTTTTGTGCGTCTGCAGAGCTGCTGGAACTGCGGCCGCAAGGCGAGCGAAACCTGCAGCGGCTGCAACACGGCGCGCTACTGCGGCTCCTTCTGCCAGCACAAGGACTGGGAGAAGCACCACCACGTGTGCGGCCAGGGCCTGCAGGGTCTGCCCGGGGCAGGAGGCAGCGTGCCCCTGGGGGCGGGGACGCCGTCCTCCTCCTCAACGTCCACGTCCTCGTCCGCCAGTGTCCCACCCACGCACTCCGAAAGCAATCCCCCCGGACCCCTAAGCCTGGCCGGGGCGGCTGGCAGCCCGAAGGATGCCAGCTCCAGCTCCAGCAGTGCCTCGCGCTCCACGACCCCCGCCACCCCGGCGCTGCTGGACTCCTCCTCGCGCTGACTTCTTCTTTCTCACCCCCAATGACCCACAACACACTCACCTGTTGCTGCTGCTGCTGCTTCTGCTCCAAAAGAAAAGAAAACCTCCACCCTCTCTACCAGCTGGCAGGACACGACGGCTCAGTATCTGCCCCCTCAGCTACCCCCCTCCGGAATGAAAAAGTGTCAAAAGAAGAAAATGATTAAACAGCTCTTAGTCTCCCAACTGTCTCCGCGCAACAACAGACACAATGCAGAGAGGGTTGGCCCTCAGAGGGCCTCTGAGAAAACCGTGTCCCACTTGGGTCCTGTTATAGGATCGATATGTTGTACCTGTACCTTAAAGCTAATGAGCCTCAGGCAGCGTGGAGGCACCCAGGCCCCTCCCGACTCCTCAGAGAGAGTGACGGGGCTCAAACTCCTGCAGAGGGGCAGCAAACAACATCTGGATTAACCCCCCAACCAGACCACACCTGGATCTACAGCTCTCCGTTACACACACCGGTATGTTTTAGGCTTTAACGACAAGAAAAGTCCAAAAAAAAAAAAATCCAAAAGAGATAATAACAATGCTAATAATAATAATAATAATAATAATAATAAAAGCTTAAAGACCTGATAACTACCTTGCTAGCGAGCCAAGAAAAACCTACACCGGACTCACCTCTCTGTTCTGATGCGAACCCAAATGAATTTTAAGGAAAAAAAACAAATAAAAGCAAAAAAAAAATACAAATAATTTTAAAAATAAATAAATAAATAAAACACGATCCAAACCTTTTTAATACACTGCCAAAGTCAAGGAGAAAAAAAGCACTCGTCTCGTAACCAAACGCAAACGACTTCACCTCCTCAGCCCTAAGTGTGGTTTCTGCGGAGAGCGAAAGGAGCGGCCGCCCCCCCCAACCCAACACACACCCCCCCACACACCTCCTCCTCGCCCAACCGAGCCGCTCGCGGAGAGGAGAGAGGGCAAGGGCGAGCCAAAGCGGGCGAGACGGCGCGGAGATGAGAAACGCACTCTTGGCCTCGAGAGCAAAGGCATGGCACTGGGATCCGCCCAGAACCACAGAACTGACCGCCCATGCAAGGATGGAAGGATTGTACACTAAGGATGAGCTTTTTCTCCTTTTTCTGGAGCAATTTTACCTTTTTTCTAACAAAAAAACACTGAATGCTGAGACCTTCTTTTGCTTCGAGTTATCTTTTCACTTTTTTCCCAAAGCATGACAAGCGGCCCGTGAGAGCGGCGCCGACTCTGATAGGTTCTCTCTCTGTCTCTCTCTCTCTGTCTCTCTCTCTCTCTCTCTCTCTCTCTCTTTATCTTTATCTTTCTCCTTCTTCCTCCCCCTCCATCTCCTTTGTCTGTTCTCCTCTCCTGCTGTGAAGGCCCGCCCCTCCCTTGACAGAAAAGAGCAGAGATGTAAGAAGGGATCAAACGTGTAGATATTTCCTTTTCTGTTGCTCGGTGTCTCCATCTCTCTACTGTCTGCCTGTGCTGCTCTAGTGTTTACTTCGGGGGGGGGGGGGGGGGGGTTTTTTTTTTCCTTTTTTTTTTTTTTTTTCTTCCTTTTCTTCTTTTTTTTCCCTTCCTTTTTCTTCTTTTCAGTTCAGGCTGAACACTGAATCGGGACATAAAAAAAGAAAAGAAAAGAAAAGAGGAGACGCTCCGAGGGGAGGAAGGTTGTGCTGTACCTTGTTGCTGGGATTTGTTGTATTGATACTAATGAGAAAAAAAAGGGAGAAATCCTCGCGGAGAGTATTTTATGCGGCTCGCATTGTGAGACAGTGAGAGGACGGAGGTGCAATACAGAGAAGAGAATTCAGCTACTGAATGGAACCTCAGAAACCGCCCTTAGGGTAACCTTATATTATAATATACATATAAATATATTTAAAATAACAACAGTAACTTAATGTGAATGTACATAGTATTTAAAAGAGGTCCAAAAAAGAAAAAAAAACGTGTTTGCCAAATAACAGAAACCTTTAAAGTATAACGTCTAGATTTTCATTTCCGCTCTTTTTCCGTCAGAATCAAAGCAAATGTAATTATTCATTCACGTCTGCATTGTTAGACCCCCCCACCCCACCCCACCCCCACCCCTTGTATTTTACTCTGTGTAGTATGTAATCTATAGATGTAGGTAAAAAGGGGGGAAGAGATTTTCTCATCACTGCTCATATAGATTACTGCTCTTCTAATTGATGCGCTGATATTTCCTCGGAATCCCCCCCCCCACCACCCCCACCCCCGCTTTAGGAAGTGAGCAGGGATGCGGTTCGAGGGTTGCACCTGTGAATGCGGCCCATTCGTTCAGCAGAGTGGGGGCGGGAGGGTTTTCGGAGGAAGCATAAGAGAAGAAAATAATGCCTCACCAATCAGATCCCATTTGTCTCGCTCATAAAATGGCCGTTTTACTCATGAGGTCACGCACAAAGTGGAGCGGGGTGCTTACGTGGTCACCTGCCGTGGTGCCGACGCCCCCCCTGTAGCTACAGATGAACATCGGAGCTGACGATGAAAACGCATTAAAGTTGACAGTGGATGAGCAGTTCGGCTTCTCTCTGTCAGTCGTATTGTATTTTTCCGCTCTGGGATGAATTCAGAATTAACCGTCTTTTCTGCGTCTCATCAGAAATAAATCTTCTGGTCTGTAGACGATTACAGTCTGACTTGTTTCTCCTAAAAGCCTTTAGGTTAAATATGTAGCAAAAGAAACATTAAGAAAGAAGCTCTTCTGCCGTTTTCACAGACGCCTCAGTTTCCTTATGGTACCGCTTTACAGACCTGTTTATAAAATTACCAGGTTTTCTTTTGGATCTTATGGTTTATCTCAGGGTCTAATTCATCAGAGCAGAAGATAAACAGCACTTTAGGATCTTAAATCGGCATCAGGCTGAGATCAGAGAAAGATTCTTTCTTAGGGACTGAGTTAAAGAAGTGTGAGAAAATGGTCAAAAAATCCTATATTTGTGTCAATCTGAGCTCAGTTCTCGGAAATAGACTCTTATTTTGAAATTTTATTTCCTCTAAGATCTTACCACAAGCCTAAAATCTCCATCTGAGGCAATGCTAATTAGCATTAGCACGTTTATGCTAAATACTTCAGACGGACCGCATTTCTCAGTATAAACTTAAAGCCAAACGTGGCGTGGGTTTAGTGGAGTACAGTAAGAAACAGGTCTGAAGGGAGACCTTCCCATCGCTTCTGACCGACTGACCTGCTGCCACTCTGGGTCTGACACCATGAGCGAAACGGCCACCGAGGAACGGAGACACATGGAGTCTCTCTAGTCCTGCAGGCCAAACCCTCGCACACACACACACACACACACACACACACACTAAACCAAACCAGTCCAGGGTCCAAGAGCCCTATACCAGAATCAAGCTCTCATGCTAATTTCCCCAGCTCCACTGCAGCACAGCTGTCGGTCCGAGTCCTCGCTTCACTCCCCGTCTTCGTCTCTCGGCTCGACCGAACATGACAACATGGCTAGCAGTGAACGGAAGCTGCTCGTGCTGAGAGTACACTGATGAGCATGGCGTCAGAATTGCTGGCCATAGTCACTGTTGTTCACCGTTAGCCACATTAGCATTAGATCCCCCAGCATTATTTGACTAGATGCAGTAGCCGTCCGTCTTTCCGGAGGCAGTGGAGTCCACTTTTGGCGCGTCCAGGTCTGGAGAAGAGTGTTTAGAGAGAGAGAGAGTAGAAATCCTTACGCTAGCAAAGAGCTACCACGGGACCCTGCTGCTCCTGTGGGTGTCCAGAAGTCCTCAAGAGTCCTTTCAACATTTTTGGTCATCTGAGCAAAAACCAAACGCACTCCAGCTTTACAGTGAAGGGTTGCTGCCCTCCAGGGGGCACAAACATGCCGTACCTCCGATATGGACCAAAACTTGAAGGGTTTTATTGTTTATGGTGTCGTTGTCGTATGATTAGCGCTTTCGATGTTTTGATTGACAGCTCATTTTAATTTATCACCGCGCGTATTTGAATGATCTATTTTCGTATTTCATAATCAAAATTAATATATACAAGATTTTTCGTCTTTTTTTTTAAAGCTACTCCTCGCCTGCCAGAGGCTGAATGTGTAGGAGCAGGTAATCTGAGCTGCAGCAGCGTCAGCCGTTCTCTCCCTCCTCAGGGTCGCGTTTTATCGCCTGCCGTCGGCGTGTCATGCCTCCTCAGTCCGTTTCTCTCCTCTTTCCTCACCTCTGGTCTTTTCTAATCATTAGCTACCTCCGACCCAAGAGTGCGAGAGCCACATGCTGCTCAGAGAACGGTGCCGCTAGCAGACATGCGAACCCGCTGCCCTCATCTCCCACTTTCTTTACTGATCATTACTCGCCGTCGCTCTGTTTATGCGTTTCTTCATCTTCCTAAAACAATAAAGGAGCCAAAAAGGGTGATTGAGAGCACAAACCCATCTGATTTTCTGAATAACTAAGGGACTCTTTCGCAAACGAGGTGAAGGAAGAGTGTCCACAGAGTGAGTCTCGCATCAGAAACGCTCTCAAAACACTTGTAAGGCATTAGCGCTAGCACATTAGCGTGTCCAGCTACACACAGCACCAGTGTGTGTCTCATTTAAAGGGGCATTCAGGCCAAAATGAGAAATTCAAAAATCACCTCATCGCTCACTAGTGGCACTTTCCAGATTAAAGAGCAGCACAACTCCCTTCTGATGGTGCGTCCTGAAGGAAAGAACTAGCACTTGGGGGTTTTTGTTCTGCACTGTCTGCATTCGTTCGGCCTCTACATCCGTGTATGTCTCTGTTAGAGTGGAGGGGGTTCTTGGGCCTTGAATGACACATTTGAGCAGATCATGCTGAAAAATACAAAACGCACGGGAAGCTGATGAGGCGGACGCAATTCCGTGCTGCAAAATACTGCATAACCAGTCCTGGTGTATAACGCTTTGGCTTGGAGAACCAGAATCAGCCCCCAGCTTAAGTCCAGCTTAAGTCCAGCTTGAGTCCAGCTTAAGTCCAGCTCGAGTCCAGCTTAAGTCCAACTTGAGTCCAGCTTAAGTCCAGCTTAAGTCCAGCTCGAGTCCAACTTAAGTCCAGCTTGAGTCCAGCTTAAGTCCTGCTCGAGTCCAACTTAAGTCCAGCTTGAGTCCAGTCACTGTTTTATGGTTTGTTTTTCAGCAGCCTAAGGTTTTGTTGACCTGGTGTCAGTAGAGAAGAGCAGAACTCTGATCCAGTCGCGTTGGGCACGCTCAGATTGATGGTACTCTGGCCCAGTGTCACGTGTTGACTTTTGACACCAGGGGTTTGCCAATCATATTTCGGGGGGCGGGACTTAAGTTATATGCCTAGTTCGCTTATGTGGACAGGTCGGCCCTGCACACACCACACCGTGAGTTAAATCGGCGTTTTAGGCCTGAATGCCCCATTAACACACACACATGTCGGAGATGTGCTGTGACTTTGCTAATACTTTCCTTGAGAGCCTAGAAGCCGATAAAGGCTCGTTTCAGCTTCAGACTCACTTTACTTTAACGCATCCCAGCTTACCCCACAGAAACTCAAAGCACAGACCAAAGCATCTCTGCGCGGGACCCTGAGGCGGCGCCGGCTTCCTGGACTCTGTGAACTGTGAACCAAAGTGTCGGGAATAGAGCACACGTTCGAAAGCACAAGGGGCACCAAACACACATTATAGCTCATAAGGCAAGAGGGTCAGTTGTTTCTGCAAACCCAAAGCTTCAGATGAAGTGGCAGGAGCTGGTCTGGCGCGGGGACAGGGCGGGGGTGAGGACAGGGACGAGTGTGTGCTCCAGAGATAGGGGCTTTCTGTTCAGGACATTTGCTGCACGAACTACTTGAATCTCCAGAGCTTTAATAGAACACCAACAGGCAGAGAAAACACACGCACTTCCCTCCCTCCGCCCTCCGCCCTTCCGCCCTCCGCCCTTCCCCTGCACTTCTGCATGTCTGCTGCCTCATCGCTTCTGTTTCACGCGCGAGTACGAACTGATCTGTGGCTCGTTGTGTCTCCAACCAAAGTTGAACCAAAAAAAGGAAAATATTGCATCCTCCACACACACACACACACACACACACACACACACACACACATGCTGGTTCTCTGAGCAGATCTGTGGTGGTTGAGGGGGGAGGTTTGAGGAGACATTTGGGCCGGCTAGCATGGAGGCTAAAGCTAATCGTGGGACCCTCGGCGAGAGATCACTAGCGCCGGAGACGCACTGAGCTGAAGTCGATGGTGTGTTTAGTTTGGTCCACCTGAAAAGCATGATGCCGTCGCTAGAGTGCTTTTAGCATTCACTCGTTTATTTACCGCCTCGGTACAGGCGGGACGTTTATGGCGGGACAGTCACAGGCTTTTTCTTTTTTTAATTATAGCATCCGTGGGGGGGGGGGGGGGGTATCACTGTGAGGTTTTGCTAGCTGGGGTGAATGCAAGCCTTTCTTACTTCCATATTGGGACCCTTTACCAGTGGACATGGCTCATCGTATCGTACTGTAAACCTCACACTATTGAGACTAAAAGAGAGGACGGAGAAGGAAAGGCTGGTGTTGGTAAACGCCGGGGCGGACGCTCGAGCTCCTGAAGGCGAAAGGAAAGAAAGACAATTCTCTGTAAAGATACCTAAAAGACAAAGGCTTGGTTTGACATGACATTATTCATTGTATTGTGCAATACATTGTTACAGAAAAGACATTATTTCTGTAGGAAAAGGTCGGTGTGAAGATGTTTTCCCTCTCTTTAAGGGTCTCCCTCTCTTTAAGGGTCTCCCTCTCTTTAAGGGTCTCCCTCTCTTTAAGGGTCTCCCTCTCTTTAAGGGTACCGTTATCCGTCTCTAGATGAAGTAAACTGTGCCAGGAGGAGGAGTTTGATTCTCATTTTCTGTTTCTTGCATGCTCCCCCTCCCTCTTCTGCGCCCCCTGCCCTCCCTTACTGTGCGCTTCGTGGGATATGTGACGCTGTAAACATTCTAAATCAGGTTATTGTCTGTGTTGAGATCCGTATCTGTGTAATTAAAAAAGACAGTGGAATATAAACCCGCCTCGTGTCATTTCTTGGGCCGCGTCTTGTTTTGTGGGCAGTCAGGCATGATGTTATCAGCACAGACACTTTCCGTCTGCAGCTCTGGGTTAAATACAGGCTTCGCTGTAAGAGTGGAGGCTAAATCCCAGCTTTTGCGGGGGACTCTGGTTAAATGTGCAGGGCGTTTGCACAATTCAGGGGTACACAGATATGAAGGAAGTGGGTTTGGGGTGGAATGGTTCAACCAGATGTCTTCCTCTGCAAACTTCCTCAAAGAGCAGTATCATATGAAATGGGTGTAAATGAACGGCCTGAGATTTTATAACAATATTAATAATAATAATAATAATAATAATAATAATAATAATAATAACAATATTAATAATAATAATAATAATAATAACAATATTAATAATAATAATAATAATAATAACAATATTAATAATTATAATAATAATAACAATATTAATAATAATAATAATAATAATAATAATATTAATAATAATAATAATAAAGGATAATTGTAAAAGACTACTTTTTACAGCAGTAGTTTGTGGAACATGAAGACAAATATAGCCATATTATGTATTATATCCATACACACCAGTGGACCCGAGTGTGTGTGTATGGAATGTGGATGATGGTAAAAAAAAAAAGAAAATAAATAAATAAACAAATAAATTAATTAATTAAATTAATAACAATATCAATAATAATAATAGTAATAATGAACGATATATATATAAACATACATATAAACATATATATTTATGCTAACAGACGCCTGTCACTAGTCGATTGTTAATCAGAGTAATTCCGGAGAACCCCGCCGCGGTGCTAGTTCACCACGTGACCTGCAGGTGCGCCCCGGCCTGATTAAAGCCCTGCGTGTCCGGCAGGAGGGTTTGGTCTTCTCGGTCCCACCTGAAGAAAGACGTTCTCTCAGCCTGAGATTCAGAGATCGCGCTCAGAACGTTCCCTTTGTGCTGATCGAGGGGTTTGGAGCTGTTTAAGAACATTAACCGCGTCGGGGAGCGTCTGCAGGCCGGTGGTACCTGGAGGAGAAGCAGGAGCGGGAGAAGAACCAGCCGAAAGTGGCATGAGTGAAGTAAGCTGACTGACATGGCGGAGCAGATTTACGACATAAAAGGTGCTCTGAACTCTGGGAGTCACTTCACAGAGGACCCAGTAAGTCCCTGCGTGGGTGTAGTGTGGGAGGACGTGGTGGAGATGCGGTTTCTGCTGTAGGCTTGGGAACCAGGTTCCGTGGTTGCTCTTCTCCTCCAGGGTTTCTTAATTGGCTCTTGATGGAGATGGGGTTTGGGATGGAGGGAGGGATGGATGGAGTCACCAGTGCGTTTTAATGCATAGCTTTAAGTGTTTATCTCCATGCTGTTCAGATGAACCGTTCTCTTGTTCTTACTTGGAGCCTACACTGTATGGACAAAAGTATGGGGACGCCTGCCTATTACACCAACAGGGACTTCAATGACATTGCATTCAAAAACATAGACTTTAATATGGAATTGGACCCCCCTGGCTAGAACAGCTTCTACTCCTCTTGGACGGCTTTCCACAAGATTGTGGAGTTTCTGTGGGACTTCGTGTCCATTCACTCTGTAGAGCAGTTGTGAAGTCAGACACTGATATTGGGCCAGGGGGCCTAAGGGTGAGGTCAGGACTCTATATGGGATAGTTCTCATCCAAACATGTCTTTATGGACCCTGCTCTGTGCACTGAGACACAGTTGGAAGTGCTGTCTGCTGAAGCGTTGCGTTCGTCTTTCACTGGAAGTGAAGGGTCTAACGCAAACTCTGAAAAGCAGGTGTCCCAATACTTCTGTCCATATAGTGTAGCTTTCTTTACTCATGTTTCCAATGTCCTTGCGGGTCAGACGAACCATGCTCTTGCCTTTACTTGTTGGATCCAGCCTCTCTCTTACATAAAGAGTCCTGCATTGGTCAGAAGACAGAGTGCACCAAAACCTCTTAACTGATGTTAATTGAGCTTTAAAGGCTGAATAGTCCTCACAGCTGAACAGTTATCAGTCATGGTCCTCAGATACACTCATAGTTTTTAGGCCCCTGCTCAGCGAGACCCTCTTTGCTGCAAAAGATGTTGGAACATTGCTGTAGTGAGGTCCGGTCCTGATGCTGGCTTCGGTCTAGATCCCCAAACTCCATCCCAGAGGTGTTAGATGGAGCTGCAGGGAGCCACTGCTCCAACACTGGTGAGCATAATAAACCTCCAGACCCCACAGTGAGCTTCAGCAGCTCCATCCTTTGGCCAATACTTCTGGGAGTGATCTGCAACAAACATGAAACGTGAAGAAAGCTGTTCATGAAGCGCCTCTTTGTCACATAGGGCCACTATAGCAGTGCGCGAAAGAGAACAGCAGTGAGTGGTCATGGATTTTTGGACTAAATGAACACATGATGCTCATCAGTCCTGGTACTGTTACTGTACATGACTGCAACATTGTCAAGTACATTAGCAACTAGGGCTGGGCGATTTGGCCTAAAATCAAAATCTCAATTAATTGAATATTTTATCTCAATTACAATTAATGAACGATTATTTTTGCCCTCGTAGTTCACTGACGAGTTTTGTACAGTAAATACACACAGATTACAGGTGAGAGGTTTCTGAATGAAGGGAGCGTTACTTGATTTTAACACAATTGAAGGAAACACACACACACACACACACACACACACACACACACACTCTCTACTCTCTGTTTTTAAAGGGACAGTAATTGCAATAATGGAGCTGGAAAAATGATCGATTATAGGCTCTGAATATCGATTTTGATTACTTTTCGATTAATCGCCCAGCCCTAGTAACAACATTGAAATACAGTGCTGCATCCAACCTATAAGGCATAATTATGCAGACGTCATGCATCACACTGTATAACAGTCCTTTGATGCACTTAAATAAAAGTGCAATAATGATTGGCAAAGTGAAAGCAAGACTAAAAAAAAGTTAAATTACACTCTTCCTTTTCCTAAAATAACATTTTCTCATTTCCTTTTATTTGACATTTGCAAGTTCTGTTTGCTGGGGCCTGGGATAAACCGCTAAAAGAACAGAAATGTAACAGATAAACAGTAACTGTGTATTAAATTAGGCAGAAGTGCGTTCTCTGGTTCGGAGTAAATAAGCACATCCTCTGCAAACACTTGCCAAGATCTTGAGTTTCTTTCCGCACCGTCAGGAGCTGGAGGCCATCAAGGCCCGTGTGATGGAGATGGAGGAGGAGGCGGAGAAGCTGAGGGAGGTGCAGTATGGAGGAGAGAGACAGCAGTTCCTCTACAGCCCTCAGGCAGGTGAGCTGGATCAGCTGGCCTCCACCTGAGCCCATCTGCCGGGCCGCGGTGCTTCAGCGCTGCCCAATGAGCCGTGGCCCAGAAGAGCCGTCCTCCCGCCTGCGGCGCCCTCTTAGCTAAAGACGCTGCCGTCTGTGCAGGAGTGGCCCTTTTTATAGCAGTTGTGCACCTTTCTAGTGTTTCAGGTGGAGATGGACCATTAGTTTCATCAGTTTTGTGACAAATGAGAGCACATGCTTTCCTGAATGACATCAAACAGAGCACTAAACTTCCTGTGTCCGGGAATCTACCAGTTATAGATTATAATATACTATTATATATATTATATACTATTATATAGATTAGAATATACTATTATATAGATTATATACTATATAGATTATATACTATATTGATTATATACTATTGTATAGATTATATACTATTATATAGATTATATTATAACTGCAAATAAGAAAGTAGTGGATTGAAAGGATGGGTGATATGACACTGAAACGTATCTACACACACACACAAGTGTAGGGATGGGTATCGTTAAGGGTTTAACGGTATTGCTACTTCCATCGATACCACTTATCGGTTCAGTACTTTAACGGTTCCCTTATCGGTACTTTTTGTTGTTTTTTAATTAAAAACCCAAAACACTATTTTTTTTAAATGTAAAATAATTATCTATATCTTAGCAAACACCAATGTTTGAGCAAATATCTGTTACACAAACAAAACCAATGATTGTAAAACAAACACATTTTCTTGTAAATGAATAGACATTGATGTAAAGGAATGTAGTTGGAACAGTTTTACAGAAGCAGATCTAACTGGGTTTAGGAATCCTGTCTTATCTCCAGTTAGGAATCCTGAATAAGCGATCTAGCGTCTGTGATCCACTTTTATGTCTGTTACCTAGCAACTAACGCAACACATCCTCTCACGAAGTCACTGTTAGCTACTGCCTCTGTAACTTTACGAGGCTCCAGTCCGTAACACTGTATCGCCAGAGTCTCTTCATCACTGTCTTCAGAATATGGAGAT
>JBBPDE010000040.1:18835837-18846664 GCA_037974605.1 Nannopetersius ansorgii | reverse complement strand
GATAATAATAATAATGATGATAATAATAATAATAATGATAATAAAAATAGTAATAATAATAATAATGATAATAATAATAATAATGATAATATTATTATTATTAATAATAATAATAATAATAATAATAATAATAATAATAATAATGTGTCCTTCTCTGTGAGGGTAAGTTCACATGCTTGAAAAAAGTCATTTGCTTCACTTTGCTTTTACCTGACTGTGCCCGGAGAGGATTACTCAGCCCCTCTTTGGGAACTGGATCCTCAACAGAGCTCTTGTTTGTGACAACTTCTGGTACAATTAGCGCTGTTTATCTCACAGTGTTATTTAAACACTTTAAATTGGTGAACCAGGTGCTTCGGCCTATAACTAAACCAGAAGAGCTGGAGAGGCGTAGTTTATTGGTGAAAAATGTTTATACATTTTACACATCTTTTAGCTTTTTAAAATCTTTTTAGCTTAAATCATTTACCACAGTTCGCCTGTGGTGGACGCGCAGTGTGTGGGGGAGATGTGTGTGGGGGACAGGCTGCTATAACGCAGCTTTATTTTGTTGGACCCGTTCACCCCAAGTCGCTACTAAGAGGCATGAATCAGCATCCATGGCGGTGAAGGGGCAACACCATCATCTATTGCCCCCTGCTGGACATCTGGAGACACAGTTGCATTTACACGGGGACTGTGTTTAAGTGTCCAAAAGTTTGTAGACACCTGTCCTATTGAAATTCTATTATACGAGGAGTTTGTTCCCACTTTACTCTTTTGGGAGGCCTTTATACTAGATGTTGGAACACTGCTGTGAGGATATGATAGCATTCAGTCGCAAGAGAATTAGTGAGCTCTGAGTTTCCTATTCTATCAGCGGTGCACGATGTAAAGGGTCCTGCCTGGTTTTGACTGGTGACCTGTGGCTGATTGTAGCCAATCCCCAGTAGCCAATAGCCCAGAAGCCATTTATATTTACAGACATATATCGAGTCAAGTAGGTTTATTGTCAGCCAGAAACACTGTACACGAGTAAGAGAACCAAGAGAACCAAGAGAACAGGAACATAAGAGCAACAAAACAACAGGACAAGAGAACCTTTAGTGCAGTCGACAGCTACGGTACTGGTTTGAATGAATACAGAATTACTGTATTCTGGCAACAGAGCAAACGTGTAGAATAGAGATAGACAGCAATAAATTATAACTGTGCAACTAATAGCAGCAGCAGGTTGGAGACTGTCTAGTAAATAGGGTTATTACAGCGGCAGTGGGGTGTACGTTGTTGGCCATTTATGCATTTCATGAGTTAAATGGTTAATTTGCCCATCATTTTTTTAATGATGAATAAATGTGATTTCGTCTAACACTAGACTTCAATACTAAAAGGTAATTAAAGCGAATAAGCACAAGAACGAACGAGAAAGCGAGTCAAACTCTGCTCTTTTATTGGCATTCACTCATTTCTGCATCCTCCCAGTACAACAGATCTCCGTGCAAGTTCACAGCACTGATCAGGAGGGGGTGCGGTCGCTTCCCCCTCTTTCATTTTCTTTCTTTTGAACAAATGAAAGGGCAGTTAATCTCGCGCAGCCTGGGCGCAGGGTGCAGAGGGATCATGTCTCCCGAGAGAGAGGTGTGATGTCCACCTCCCCGAGGACGTGAAGAACCGAGAGCGAGGAAGGTCTGGGTCCAGATTAACGCTCCCTGCACGACTGACCCGCAATAAATATTTAATTTATTTTTTTTCCTTTGGGATGTTTTCTGTCTATTTTCTATTCACGTTGATTAAATCAACAAGGGACCAAATACAAATAAATAAATAAATAAATAAATAAATAATGAATACGTTTAACGTCGGTGCATCTTTAAGTGGCACCCGTGCAGCTTGTCCCACACCCCATCATCGGCATCATCAGCATCATCATCATCATCATCTGGCGAAGGAAAGGGCAAAGGAAGGCACAGTCGGTGGCATCCATGCAGTTTAGCTCCTGCGCGGGGTTTCGGTGGATACAGTAATCGGGAGAGGAATCGCGGCGTCTCAGGTAACGCCTCTTTAATACGTTTGTGTTGGTTCTGATGTCCGTCTGTTTATAAAAGGCACGTTTTTCTCCGCTGTCTGGCGACGAAGCTGATTTGACGCATTTATGAGAGGAAACGTGCGTCTGTAGCCTCGAGAAAAAGCGACGGTGGCGGATAGAGATTGTGGATGCGCCCTGTAGGCTTCCGAGGAGCGCGAGAACCTCCACCCGGCGCTGATCTTCTGCTCCATCAGTCCAGCAGATGGAACAAATGTCATAAACGGGCTCCTGATAGCACTCATCAGCTGTCATGACCCAGAGCGGGTGAACAGGGGTGCCGTCGCCATCACCGATGACGTAATCTCCCATATTCAGATTTCAAACCTCCGTCTATTCTTCCCATTAAAGGGCTCATCTCACGGACCACCTGACTGTCCTCGTTTCAGAGGATGGCTCATGGTTTGGAAGAGGCCTTTAAATCTTGTTCAAGTTCACAAAATGCAGTCAAGCTGCAAAAAAATACAATTTTCTTTGTGACGTCACAAAAACCAATGCGTTGCCATATACTTCCATGTCATCGCTGTCGGGCGGAAACCTCGTAACTCCGACTTTTGGACTTTGTTGTTTTTTTTCATAAATCGATACTATGCGTCAGTCTCCGCGTGGGTCTGTAAAATTTTGAAATTATTAACCGACGAAAAGGGTTGAAAATAGCTCGGGATGTTTGATGACACCGTATTCGTCTATTTAGAATATAAATCGTTTTTTTCAGTTTCCTGAAGAATAGCCGTTTTGGAGATAACAGGTTTCCGCCCGACAGCGAGGGTATACATATTGGGACACACTTCTGAATGATGGAACTCAGACGACCACTTATCTCCAGTGAATCGCAGACCAAGACATGTTGGACAGTGGCATGCTTCCAACTTTGTGGACCCAGTTTAGGGAAGAACCTCCAGCAGGACTGTGTCCCAGAGCACAGAGCAGCTCCATAAAGACATGCTGGAGGAGTTCAGCGTGGAAGAACATGACTGGCCCACACAGAGCCCTGGCCTCCGCACCTCAAGGAGGGGTCATTCGTCCTCACTTTGCTGTGATTACTACTTTGCTGTAGTTCTACTCCTTTTGAAAGTCTTTTACACAACATAAGAGAACATAGCTGTGATTATTTGATTGCCATGAGACTTCCCTGAGGGCATTAGTGATGTTAGGTACTGATGCTGGATGGTGCCGGAGCTCCAGAGCCCATTCTATTGGCGATACTTATCTGCGTGAACAGCACTAAATTGTTCTCAGTACGGAGGTGTGGTTTGGAACGCAGCCATTCGCTTTCTGCAGGTTTTCTAAACAAATGTTTGATTTTAATAACTTGGTTTCTACCCAAACAACGGCACTTAAATGAGTTTTTAATCAATCAGCTGATGATTTGGCATACTACCAGAGCAGATAGTGTGTAAGTATACTACCTACTATATGTATGCTACATAGTAATGTAGTATAGAAGTGTGTAAGAGTAAAGGGACTACACCACAGCACACACTGTGAACAGCATGAAATTCTTGCTGTGCTGTGTATGGGGACGATACCTTACTGAAGGTATAGTAGGTACCACAGTGGTGCCGCTAGCAATCCTGGGATTCAAACCCATGACCTTCTGGTCACAGGGCCGACTCCGTAAGCACTAGGCCACTAGGCCCTGGTTTGCGATGCAACCATTAACTTTCTACGAGCTTCCCAACAAGTATTTGATTTTAATAGGTGTTTTTAACCTGTGCTTAATTAACGTGTTCTAACCAATCTGCAGCTTCCTCATAGGTTGAAAACCAGCACACAATGTAGAAATGCTATTAGAAATGTAGTATGTGAAGTATAGAGGTGTGTGGTTTGGGACAAGGCCATACACTTTGTGCTAATTTGCTAAACAGATATTTGATTCTAATAACATGTTTTCGACTGACATTACTAGTGCGGTACGTAAATAAAAGAAGTGTGTGTTTTTGGTTCACTGCTGTTCACTTCGTAAGAATGGTCTCGTAACGGGATAGCTACCCAATCACTGGCGTTTGTTTGCGTTCCTAACCGATCAGTAGCCTCCCTAAAGGGTTCCAAACAATCAGGACCAAACAATCTTGTAGGGTTCTAACCAATCGGCGGTTACATTTGAGATTTCTAACCAATCAGCGGCTACCTTAGACGCTTCTAACAAATCAGCTGCTCGCTGGGCATACAATGAGGCGCACTAAATAGTTTGCAAGAAATAGTACAGTGCCATTAGCAATGCTGTATGTAAAACACAGAAGGGCGTGGTAATCACTCGCGTTTAAGAGAGTTTCTAACCGATCAGCGACTCCCTTTGAAGTTTCTAAACAATCACCGACTTCCGAACATATTTCTAACCAATAAGCGACTATCATAGAGCTTTCTAACCAGTCCGCGACTACCTTAGATGTTTCCAACCAATCAGAAGCTAGCTTATGGGTTTCTAACCAATCAGAGGCCAACTTAGGTACTTCTAACCAATCAGCGGCTCTCTTTTCTGCTCTTTTCCCGCGAAGTGCGGCTGTACATGCAGCAGGGCGAGGAAGGGGTAGGCTGTGTGTGGTTTCGTGGTATGCAGCTGCACCGAGAGCACAGGAAAATGGAGTAAAGATCAAGCGGCGCGCACAGTAAGGGAGAGTCGCTGTCTTGTCCAGGTGGATAGTAAATAACAGGGCTTGTCTGTATTCTGGTCTCCCGGTTTATTTAACGCTGCGTGGCTGTTAGCTCGCTATGCTAAGTCGGGGTAGCTGGTTCTCTGCTTTAGCCTCTAGCCGGAGTCTCTGGAAGAGCTGGGCAGCTTTGTTTATGTCCGCAGGGACTGCATGACTGACTGGGAGCCCTGATCAAACTATTAGGGAAAACGGATCTAATTTAGGCCTGTCCTCTGGTGCAAAATAAGTGACATTATGGTCCCTGTGCATGATGACATTAGTTTACTACAATTCAGGGTTGTCCCTGACTGTGCCCTGCTTTCATATAACATGCATGTGCCATGAATGCATTGTGATTGTTTTGTATAATAATCTGCACTTAATAATCTCTCTGTGTGTGTGTGTGTGTGTGTGTGTGTGATGTCTGTGTTGTCAGTTCCCCCCACTGCACTCTGTAAACCATGTGACTACCCCATGTGCCACTCCCCCTTCTCTGTAGCTCTGGCCTGCGAACCCTGATGCCTCCTTATGGATCCTGGAGGGAGTGATCTGGAGTCAAGTCTGCCTCAGGCTGAGAACCCCTGCCTTATTGTCGAAGATTCCCAGCCGGACAGTGTGGCCTTGGAGGACGACCCAGACAGCAGTTATCGTGCCCTGCTCGCCCGGCGCCTCTCCAACCTCCAGCCCACCCCCCACAGCCCTGTTCTGGTGAGAGGACCTCCCTCTGTGTTTCATTTTACAGTTTCTTTTTTTTGATTAATTCTTTTTCGCAAACACAACCAGGCAGTTATGAGTTAATACACTGACCGGCTTTGTTTTCTTTCAGGAGCTGATCTCCTTTCCGTCCAAAAGCAGATGCTCTCAAAGTGACAGCCAGACTGATAGGGCTGGTATGGACGTGTGTGTGTGTGTGTGTGTGTGTGTGTGTGTGTGTGAGTACACCTTGCATCTTGCTGATGAAAAGCAGATTATCACTTTATTAAAATGTGTCCATGTTTTTCTTTTAGACCACTTGCAGCCCAGTCTAAACTCAGAGCACAGTCAAGTGTTTGAAGTTTGCTCTCACCGTAATTCACGAAGGTGTGTGAACACACTTTGCACGTTTAAGTCACACCGTGTCCGTCACAGTAAGGGTTAGATTGGGCGCTAATGAAAGTTCTTTGCAGGCGTGACCAAGACGAGATGGAGGCGGGGGCTGACTCCACCACGCAGTGTGCACAAACTGAAGGTGAGAGGAGAAAGAATTTGATGAAACCAGTACGATGTTACTCTCTGCTTCCCTGTTTGATGGGGAACTCTTCAGTGGTGTGTTTAAATGCTGCCCTGTTTCTGTCGGTGTGTGTTCATGTTTCTGTAGAGGGCGTGTCGCAGTTTGGCCTCCTCGAGCTGTCGGAGAGTCAGGGTGTGTTTGATGAAGAGCGAAACCGAGAGAGTTGTGATGATGATGTGGAGGTGGTGCCTGCAAGCCGCTCACCTGCTGAGGACCGGAAAGCAACAATACAAAGTAAATCGCAGTTCCGGTAATTAAACCTGAGGATTGAGTGGTTTAAATCATGACCATGACCTCTAACACTTTCCTTGTCTCCAGCTGCACCGAAGAGCTCCTTTAGGACGTCGGACAGCCAGGATGGCGTGTCTAGAAGGTAAGATGCTCATTAGAGAGACTGAAAAACCATTTGTATGCTAAGTTGCACAAATAGAAGACCCTCTTTCTCCCTTTAGGGCAGAGGTGAGCTCCAGCAGCCCGTCCGGGCCTCTGAGGAAGGAGGGCCGGGAGCTGAGTGTCCAGGCCATACTGCACTCTCAGGTCTCTGAGTCTCTAGAGGCTGAAGATGAAGAGGTCATTTCCTCTCAGGATGACCTGTTTGATGGAGAAAGGACCGGTGAGGGTATCTTGGAGTAGCTTTTCACTTCTTATGAAATGTGGCTTCTCTACTGATTTCTAAACAAACTAAATAGTTTTGCCATAAAAAAATGTAGAGAGGGAAAATTATACTGTGCTTGTACATTATATATTACAACATTTGACTGATTTCAGGTTTTATATGGTTATTATGCAACGTGGTTGTATGTATGTATGTATGTATTTATTTATTTATTTATTGACCCGTGTTTTGACAATTTCTAGTTACCAGGTTCCGACCACATCTAGGTTTTTGCATCTCCAAGTAAATTTTATTTATTTATTTTTGTTGTTGTTAACTGAATTTTCTCTCTCAGGTGCAAAGGTCGACAGCACAGTAGCAGAACCTGAAGAGCAACGGCAGCCAACGTCCACTCCAGCCCAGAGTCTCCGTCTGCTGCATCTGTCTGGTCAGGGAACCCTGGTGCAGGAAAGCCTTTCACAGTAAGATGCCTCAAATGAACAGTTTAGACAGAAAGTATTATGTTTACAACAAATGAAACCTGCAGAGCCAGCAGGGGTCAGGGGTCTCCAACACGTCGCTCGCGAGCTACCAGTAGCTCGCAACCCCTCTCCAAGTAGCTCGCCGAAGGGTTAACGAATCTACACACATTTGAAAACTTCAAAGTGATCTGAATGCCCAGTTGGTTTTCGTGGTTAGTCACTCGGAAAACCAACTTGCATGTATATCCAATCACATCCGCTCCCTTCTTACGGCAAATCATTATTTGCCCTTTAGTTGTCAATCAAACAGTTGCGCTGCTGTCAAGCTTCAGGGGTGTCAGGGGTGATGATTCAGATTTGGATTCAGATTCAGATTTGGATTCGGATTCAGATATGGATTCGGATTCAGATTCAGATTTGGATTCAGATTCAGATTTGGATTCAGATTCAGATTCAGATGGTGTGAGATGGGCAGCAGCCATGACAGTGGCAGGTAGCTGCACCAATAAGAGGCTGAAAACGTATTATTTTCATGAAGAGTGGGAAACAGAGTTTTATTTCACAAATGTAAACAACAAGTGCGTATGCCTGATCTGCGGTGCGAGCGTGTCTGTCGGTAAAAGATGTAACGCGGAGCGCCATTTCACGAGGGTCCACAGCAGCTTTTCACGGGACTTTCCTGAAGGTAGCAATCTACGAAAGGAGAAGATAAAGGGGAGTCGTGGAGGCCAACAGATAATGTTCAGGCAAATAAGCTTATTCAGTTTGTTTGGGTTGAAATAAGCCATAATGTGTGGCTCTCTGCCATTTTCATTTAGTAAAAGTAGGTTAAAAGGTTGGAGACCCCTGATCTAGGTGATGTGTATTGGTGACCCTAAGCCACGATAACACAGTGGTTAAACTATTCTTTTCAGCTAAAGCTACATCAGCTTACTGAGACCTGAATAAGTCAGTATTTCATCTCCATTCACAACAGGCAGTCTGTTGACTATGTGGCAGCCACCCAGGACAACTTAAGTCAAACGCCTATCATTGTCCCCAGCTCACCCACAGGACAGGACAACGATCAAGGTAGGACTCTTGGCTATTGAAGTGGGGTTTAAACCAAAAGCTGGATCTCCAGTGTTCTCCCTAATGCTCCTGTTTAGATTGTAATGAGGCCGCTGAATCTCCGATGGACACCTCGGGACCCCCTGAGGACCGGGCACAGAGGAGAGAAGATGAGCCGATGGACACGGACCCCGTCCCTAAGCCAGCAGCCTCGACCTCAGTGTCGCAGAATTCCCCCAGTTTTAGTCTGGAGAAAAACCTCTCTCTGCCAACACAGCCTGAGTTTTCACACGTAAGACCATTTTCAGAGATTTGTTTTTGGTTTTATTGTTTTCTGCCTGTTTGTCTTCTACCTGTTGCGAGTTCATGACCCCCGCCATCCTTATTCTGTCCGAAACAGGATGTATTCGTCCCGACTCCGTGCCTAGAGTCTGCGGACTGCAGTGAAGGGCCAGACACTTCGAAGAGGAAAGAGGCACAGAAAGAGAGCCCCTCTACATCACTCGATGCAGAAAGGCTCCTAAAACCTGCAGAAAGCCAACCTTCCGGAGTGGCTGCGTCTTTCCGGCTGGGACTTGAGAACAGCGAGAGTGTTTTTGAAAGGAAGACCCAAGCGTTCGCGGCCGATGACAGCCAGGCCACGCAGATTGAGGAGATCGAGGGAACCGAGGGAGACGGTAAGGAAGACTGTGGTGCTGCACATTGCACTGAGAAGACTGACAAAAACGGGGTGGACTTCGGCCTTAATAAAAGTGCTAATTCGCAACAGACCCCCCAGGAGCCTGACCCGAGAAGTCCACAGGCTGCCGTTGGAAAGACCGAAGAAAGTCCCTCCTCTCCGAAGCTGCTCTCACAGCCTGCGAACGGACAGAGCATGAATGTAAGCGCCAGCGTGGCGAACTCTCCGCAGTCCCAGCAAGTGTGGAAAGGTGCGCTGGGAAAAGAGCTGACGACCAGTTCACAGAGTGCCACACCAGCTGCAGAACCTTCGCAGTCTCTGTCCCAGTCTGTCATACCTTCTCAGAAGGATGGTGCCAATGAAGGAGGACAAGGGAGACTGAGCCAGTCCACGTCTCAGAATCACAAGCCTGACAGTATTGCGAATACTGAAGACGAGCGAAAGCTGAGCCAGAGGCCTGATGGTGTTCCTCAGGCTGAAGATCTGGATGAAGAAGAAGAAGAGGAGGAGGAGGAGAAAATGGATGAAGGTGGCATCCAAAGCACAAGTAGGACTGAGTGTTCGTCTGGTTTTGGACTGGCGCTTTCTCAAAGCCAGGTTTGTTCTCCAGAGCCAATGGAGGAGGAGGAGGAAGTCTCCCAGCCTGGTCCCGAAAAAGCAGAGGAAAGCTTCAGCATCGTGGTGCTAGAGGAGAGCCAGAGAGTATCTCAGGAGGGCAAAGAGAAGATCTTGAGCTCACAGCCGTTTAAAAGTGCCTCACAGCCTGTGAGAAGCTCCCTGAACGAGACGCAGGACCCTGGCAGGAAGGTCCCGAGCTCTCAGCCGGGCAGTTCAGGCCAGGCTGTGTCTGAGGCCAGACCCAGTGGAGGGTCGCGGGCCCCGAATGCAGAAAATGTGGCCAACAAAAGCCTGAGCGACAGCTCTGGAGGTAGGATTAGCAGCTGAAATAAACCATCCTTTATCTCTGCCTCTTATGCAACGGCTCTCTGGTGATCAGCCTGGCGGGTTGTGCTCCTTCTTTCCTGCAGATATTCCCTTCCACTTCACGCTGCCCAGAGAGGGGGAGCTGATGGGTGCTGCAGTGAGCACGACTCCCCCGCACATCAGACAGCTGAAGAACACGCCGCTCCACAGCACTCCTATTGGTGGGCATTCTCGTGGTTTTGTTGCATTCACATATGCGACGGCAACCGCTAGAAAGGCTTTGATGGTGTAACGCACACAATAAACCCCGTTGCTCTCAGACACGCACGTACGTATGCAGCCCCTCGCTCTAGTGTTCCCTGCTGCTGATTTCTGAGCCGTTTTTACGTTCCGCAGAAACGAGTTTGTTCCGCGAGCCGTCAGAGGGCGACGTTACCAGGGAAACCACAATGGCAGCCAGCGAGATCTCCGTGGAGGACAGCCGAGAGGGAGAGGAGCCGGCGGCTGAGGGGACTGATGGGAAACTGAGTCTCAGGATGAAAGTGATGACCCCTGTGGAGGAGGGCAGCTCAGGGTCTGAGCGCTTCAGCCTCCAGAGTAAGAACTGCGCTTTCTCTCTCTCTCTCGCTCTCTCTCGCTCTCTCTATCCCTTTCTGTCTTGCTCTCGCTCGCTCTCTCTCTTTCTGTCTTGCTCTCTCTCTCTCTTTCTGTCTTGCTCTCTCTCTTTCTGTCTTGCTCTCTCTCTTTCTGTCTTGCTCTCTCTCTTTCTGTCTTGCTCTCTCTCTCTTTCTGTCTTGCTCTCTCTCTCTTTCTGTCTTGCTCTCTCTCTCTTTCTGTCTTGCTCTCGCTCTCTCTCTCCCTTTCTGTCTTGCTCTTGCTCTCTCTCTCTCTTTCTGTCTTGCTCTTGCTCTCTATCCCTTTCTGTCTTGCTCTCGCTCGCTCTCTCTCTTTCTGTCTTGCTCTCGCTCTCTTTCTGTCTTGCTCTCGCTCGCTCTCTCTCTTTCTGTCTTTCTCTCTCTCTTTCTGTCTTTCTCTCTCTCTTTCTGTCTTTCTCTCTCTCTTTCTGTCTTGCTCTCGCTCTCTTTCTGTCTTGCTCTCGCTCTCTTTCTGTCTTGCTCTCGCTCTCTTTCTG
>JBBPDE010000040.1:18435968-18447455 GCA_037974605.1 Nannopetersius ansorgii | reverse complement strand
ATCATTATATCTGTGCCACAGTGTGGCCTGTCTGACTCCACACTGAAAATACTGAAGCAGTTCTTGATTGGTGCTGCCCTTTAATAAAAAACGCATGCAGGTCTATTGCAGATCTAATATCACTCAGCATTCAGAAAGTGGATGTGACTGAAAGCAGATCTGAGATCAGTATGAAAAATGTGTATTGTGGTTTCTGATGAATCCAAAAAAAAATTTTTGTTGACCTGTGACCTATGACCTGTGACCTATATTACGTCATATAATAAATGTATTATAAAAAAAAACACTGATATCATCACTGTCATAAGAAATGATGAGAATATCTGATCTTAGACCATCGTACACAGAGGTACTCCAACATAGACAAAACCATAAAGAAAAGTAGGCAATAAAAGTAGCCTAAAAATGAACATATATTAAAAGCAGGATTTAATATCCACAGGCTAAATTAGGTAAACAAATAAGTCTGTAAAAGAATAGAAATAAAAGTGTATGAAGTTTGAGCCAATCTGAATGTCTGCACAAAATAATGCTGTTTTAGTTTCTTGTTAGCTGTTAATAGTGGGGGCAGATCTGATTGCCGAGGGGCAGCAGAATGTCTAAATGCCATTTTGCCCTGTTTCAGTTCAGCTCTGGACATCGCAGCTGGTGGCCTAGATGTCAGGGAGTTGCCCCTGTGATCAGAAGGTTGTGGGTTTGAATCCCATGACTGCTATTGGCCCCACTGAGGTGCCCTTGAGCAAAGTAGCGCCCCACACACAGCATCACTGGCTACACACTGCTACACTTGGTGAATGGGTTAAATGCAGAGTGTGGGTTTGAATCCCAGGACTGCTAGTGGCCCCCCTGAGGTGCCCTTCAGCAAAGTAGCGCCCCACACACAGCATCTCTGGCTACACACTGCTTCACTTGGTGAATTGGTTAAATGCAGAGAAGAACTTTGCGCTGTTCGCACTGTAGCGTGTTCACAGATGACAAACACTTTACATTAACTGACCAGCTCCAGCTGATATTCATCATTCTTTCTCTAAGCAAAGCAAAGAACCAAGGACCATCTAAATATCCAAAAGAGTAACCTTATACACAGAAACTTGTGTTCAAGTTACAAGATTATAAATTATTTTCTCGTTATTAAATATTCACATTAAACAGTAATATATTCCTTAGTAATTCCTTAGTATTTGGTAGAATTGCCCCGAAACTGTTTCACTTGGGCATCCTTGGGTATCCTTCCACAAGCTTTCTTCAATAGTTTGCTGGACTTTTGGCCCACTCCTCTCGACAGAACTGGTGGAACTGGGTGAGGTTCGTAGGCCTTCTTGCTCGCACTCGCCTTTTCAGTGCCGCATACAAATTTCCTATGGAATTGAGATCATAGGTTTGTGACGGACACTCCAATACCTTAAGCCACATTGTAACTAGTTTGGAGGTATGCTTGGGGTCACTGTCCATTTGGAAGACCCGTTTGCGCCCAAGCTTTAACTTCCTGGCTGATGTCTTCAGATGTTGCTTCAATGTATCCACTTGTATTCATTTTCTCATGATGCCATCTATTTTGTGAATATCAATATCCTTTGTGCATAAAACGTGGTATTACAATGTGGTAATGAGGATTTTCTGTGATAAATGCTAAATAATAAACAAATAATAAACAAAAACACAGAGAAGGAGAATGTAACCTGAAGTGGGTGAGAGGGGATGGCATGCCTTCTGCTCCTTTTCTGATGGACCCTCTCGCTTCTGCGCCGAAGAGTGAGCTGCCTTGTAGTGGAGGGTCTGAGGCGACTGGACGTTGGAACGGCTTCGGCCAGCAGATCCATTATTTCAGCCTCGTCTACCTCAGTGTCTTCTTTGGACGGACCCTCGTTTGTTGGTCTGCTTCCAGCAGAACATTCCTCGCAGAACCAATCCCCAGCCGGCACTGAACTTAAAGGTGGGCTAAGGCAGCCTATGTGGTACCTAAAGAAAATAAACTGGTTTTATTTAACACTATATGTATTTACTGTAATACTTCTAAAGAAACCTTATATACACTATATGGACAAAAGTATTGGGACATCCCATCAAACACCTTTGGGATGAACTGGAGGGAGATTGTGAGCCAGATCTTCTCATCCAGCCTGACCTCATAAATGCTCTACAGAATGAATGGGCACAAATTCCCACAGAACATTCAAAATCTTGTGGAAAGCCTTCAGAGAAGAGCTGTTACAGCTGCAAAATGGGGAGCCAACTCCATAGTATAGTCTCTGTATGTCTGCCACGCCATTCACCAAGTGAAGCAGCGGGCAGCCAGGAATGCAGCACCAGGGGATCAGTGTGTGGGGACTGTGCCTTGCTCAAGGGTACCTCAGTGGTGCCACTAGCAAACTTGGGATTCAAACTTACGACATTCTGAGCACAGGCCCAACGCCCTAACAACCAACTGCCCCAGCTGCACCAGCTGTATTTGAATGCTATGCCATTTAAATCCCTGTTGGTGCAATGGTCAGGTGTCCCAATACTTTTGTCCATATAGAGTGTGTGTATATATAAAACTAGATTTAGTTTTATAGATGCCCCTATCTACAGCACAACTAAAAGGACTAATGAACTATTAAATTAACTCATTTCTGATGCGCTGGAAAGCATGATACAATTCATCGCAATAATATTAAGACATCATTATATCACCCACCCCTAACAGAGCGCATGCCTCTCACCTCGAGTCACAGTCGGGGCAGAGGAGCATCAGGTGCCTCCGGTCACTCCTGCCACACTCTTCACACACGCTCAGCTCATCCCGTTCTGATGCACCACACTGCGGGAGCCCCACTTTAACCTTAAAACAAGCACCCTGACATGTTATCACTTCATCTCTGGTCTGGTCGAGACATATGTCCTGCAAGAAGAGTAAAAAATGTCCTTACTATTTTTTGAATGCCACCTCCAACACAGGTTCTTTGATAAAGAACACTAAATTCTAGTCGATCCACGGGACAGGAGTTTGTCATCTATAAAGAAAACAACTATAATCAGGGATAAACCACGGCAGCTGGAATCATGTTGGTGTCAGCAGGTAATTACACAATCAAATAATAAATAAATAAACTGGACACTGCATCAATAATTCAAATGAATACTTAATGACACATAACTGTATGCCATAAGAGCAAAATCTGACTTATTATGTAAAATATAGTTTAATTACTCTACTAATGTGTGTATATATATATATATATATGCAAAGTGCCTAAATATACAAGGAGCCTAGATAAAGGAGCTCCGCCCACTCAGCACTCAGCACCACCAGTATACTGATCAGCGCCTGATCATCTGGAATCATCTGCTCCTGGTTCTCCACTGGTTCAGGACTTCAGTTAGATGTGCTTTGTTATTCGTAATTGATTCATATGTACACTAAATGGACAAAAGTATTGGGACACACCTCTTAATTACTGAATTTAGGTGTTTCAGTCTTACCCTGTTAAGACAGGTGTATAAAAAAAGACATTTTGGACAACAACTGAACAGCTTTGGCTTAATTTTTAGGAACAGCTGACAATATTTCTGCTAATATCTAAAGCGATATATTATTCTTTTAAAGGAAATCTTTCATTTGTGTGCATGTATATATATATAGAGATAAATGCGCACAAATTATGCACAGCGTCCATTTATTTGTTTTTGTACAAGTTAGCAAATACACAGAAACTGTGCTCTGTAAACAAACAGTGTTCGCTGCAGAGGATGTGTACTGTTTAGAAAATGATCTGACAAAAAAATGACAAACAAATGGAATATTCAGAATTTTTTGACATTATGTGATTTCCTTTAAAATTTTGGTTTAAAGAATAATATTTCGCTTTGGATATTAGGAGAAATATTGTCAGCAGTCAGCAATTAAGCCAAAGCCGTTCAGTTCAGTACCTGAGAAACTGAACGTATTCGCAGTGGTCTCTTAATTTTTCTGGAGCTGTACACATATATACAGCCCCCTTGTCCAACACCACACAAATACACAAAAGCGACGTGCTGGTGACAGCAGCTGTGCTAGGTAACGACATCTCACTGTGCAGTGCTTTGTGTAATGCCACACAGACTCCTCTCACCTTCGCCCATTCAGTAATGCAGGTGAGGCAGTACAGGTGCTCACACTGCTGTGGTGTGGCCACCGGCTGACCGCTGAATGTACTGAGGCAGATGAGGCAGTGCACAGAACCGGACACATCCCTGTGTGGACCTTCAGTGTGCGGATCGTCCATTTCTAGCTCTAGGCCTGGTGAAAGTAACAGAGTGTAAATGTAAAGTGTCCTTTTGTCACATGTGAACACAGCACACAGTGCAACAGTGTTCTTTGTATTTAACCCATTCACTAAGCGAAGCAGCAGGCAACCAGGGACCAAAGAGCAGTGTGTGGAATCGGTACTTTGCTCAAGGGTACCTCAGTGGTGCCAGTAGCAGTCCTGGGATTCGAACCCACGGCCCTCCACTCACATGGGTAACTCCCCAACCACCAGAACACCAAATGTTAAGCAGAGCATTTGAGTGGAGTTTCCTCTGGAACAGTATTTTGTCAGTATGGGCCGTTTTTGAGATGACCAGTGAAATTTTATGTAAATTTTATGTTCTGTTTTAATGTGTATGAAAGAGATCTACAGTCACACAGGCATTTCCACAGAAATCCTACAAGGTTCTGAGTGAAAAAAACAAAAAACAAAACATAAGTAGACTGCTATTACATAGATACAGTAAATACACAGAGAGGAACTCTAGCTTTTATTTTGCATTCTTTTCTTAAATGTATTATCCGTTTTCATAATAAGTTATAATAATTTGAATGAAAAGCAGAACATTGACTTATTTACATGAATAATTGTAGTATTTGGTACACGAAAGCCTCTTGTGAGCTGACTGAATGCTTTAATGGAAGGGATATGGCCAAAAAAACCCTCAAAACCCCCTTGACACTATCAGTGTCATAAATGTGACCAAGTGTGCGTGTGTGTGTGTGTGTGTGTGTGTGTGTGTACTGCAAGGTTTCAAAATAAAAAAGGAACTCACATTAGAAACCCAAACTGCACAGTACTCACAGTATTTCCTGCAGGTGAATTGAGCCGAGTGAACTGGGAATCTGGGTCTGTACTGGGAGACTGAGACTGAGAGACTGAGAAATACTTTTGTAGCCAAAGACAGCAATTATTAGACTCACTGGGACAGAAATGAGAAGAGAAACATTACTGTTGACAAACATGAAGAGTTCTTCTTCTTGAGGTCCACGGCAAGCTCAGTGAAAGCCAGGTGGTGCTATTCTGCCATCTACTGGCTGGATTTTGTCTTTCACACAGCACTGTCTTGAGTCCCTCATTTTTCTGCTTTGAATCACCTTGGTGCAAAAATACTATTTTATGCCCGTCAAACTGTCTTGTTTTTGACATATTGAGTTGATTAAATGAAAGAAATGGGAATATATTACTGTGACAGGCTACAAAGTACCTAAAGACACAGGGAGCTCCGCCCACTCAGCATTCAGCACCACCAGTATACTGATCACCGCCTGATCATCTGGTTCAGGACTTCTGTTAGATGTGCTTTGTTATGTGTAATTGAGTCATATGTACACTAAATGGACAAAAGTATTGGGACGCACCTCTTAATTACTGAATTTAGGTGTTTCAGTCTGAAACACCTCAACCCCATCCAACACCTGTAAGCTGTTGTAGCTGCAAAGAGGGACTAACTCCAATGAGAGCCCAATTAAAACCAGAGGCAGGTGCAAAGAATAACACTGATTACTGGTACAGTATTAATCAAAAAGTGAAGAGTCAGTTCTTGAAATTGAGCGTAAAGATCTGAGTGACTTTGTTCACAGGCAAATTTTGATGGCCACCCAAGGTTTACTGATGATGACTGCTGCTGCCGTCTTGGTGCCGCACCACACCTTCAGAGGTCTTGTGGCATCCATGCCTAGAGTCAGAAAGTGCCATTTGGAATTCAGCCAGATATACATTTACGGCATTTAGCAGATGCTCTTTTACACCAGACCCCATATATATTCTTTTTCATGACTCAGACAAGGTCACAGTCAGTGCAGTAATGCTCTTCGTTAATAGAAAAACACATCAGTGCTTAATGCAATGATTACAGGAGCTCATATACTGTGGAAAAATTAACTATATTTAAAATAATCTTATTTCATACTACATTGATCCTGGAGGAAATTACTTTTCCTGCATTTAACGCTTTCACCTGAGTGAAGCTGTGGGCTGCCGACCTTGCTCAAGGGTTCCTCAGTGGTGCCACTCTGGCAGTATGGGATTGGAACCCACAACTTTCCGATTGCAGAAGGGGCTAACTCCCTGCATAACCTTTGACTTTTACCTGAATTTATCTGACTCCGAAATCCTGCATATTCTGTCACTGTGATCACTGTCGCATTCACGTCCTCTTCAGAGTCACCTGAGAAGCAAAGACTAACTTCTCATTGGTTCCACTGGTTCCTCTACCAGGGTGTGTAAGCAAGGGTTTTTTCAACGAAGGTTTTTAATGCATTTTTAAAGGCAACATCACGCCTGCAAACATCATACCATAACACTTTAAAAAGCACACGCATCCAGACATTATGTAGCAACTGTTTAATAATGCACATAGCTTATAGATATAGAAACTAAAAGGTTTATAAAATACATTCGGCAGGTATCTTCATCCGTTCAATAATTATAAAGAAAACGTAATATTTACATACATTTAATTAAACTCACATTTCATGTTTTGTACAAAGTGATTTTGTAAAAAGTGGTACAAAACACAATACATTCTTAATCAGAGACGGAAAACTCTGCAGACAGGATATAAAGTGAACAGTGAACAGATCCTCAGGCTTGTAATCCCAGCTTTACCGCCATGACACCTCTCTGGATGACAGGACTGCAAGACACAAAAACGGATTGAGCTTTCCAGAGCAATGGAGGACAATTACGACCATTAATGTTCCAGTTCTCTTATTAGACAGGACCTGACGTTTTGCTTTTCCTGCTAGTTTAACATGTTTGTGTCTGTAATTGACTGAAAAAGATTATGCAGAAAAAAGTAAATAACAGTGATCATTTTAAACTTTTCGTAAAAAACTGAACCTCCCCATTTCGTAACTGATTGTCTTACACCGAGTTGACAGTTTATTAGAAACATGTACTATATACCTACACTAGGGGTGTAACGGTACACAGATGTCACAGTTCGGTGCGTACCTCGGTTTTGGGGTCACGGTTCGGTACGTACCTCGGTTTTGGGGTCACGGTTCGGTAGGGTTCACGATACAGCAAAGTTAAGCAACAAAAAGTTGTAAAGAATGAGGCTTGGTTTGTTTTCGATTATTTTAAATAAACAGCAGTGTATTAACCAGTAAACACACACTCTTGCTTATATTCTCATGTGTGTGTAAGGCAGCAGAAGTGTTGCGCCAGTAGGTGGCACTATTCCACCACACTACGACCCAGGTTTATGATTTACTTGCGCTTTTTGGTCCCCCTGTGATTCCGTATTACTTCAATCACTTCTTCTCCGTTGTACCGTGTATTCTCCGAAAGACATCATGTACCGAACCGTGACCCATGTACCGTTATAGCCCTAACCTACACCCATCTGTCTTTTAGCAGAAGCCATATGAGCATACACTGTAAGTTTATCAGCAATCCTCAACTATCAATCCAAATAGACCACCATAAGACCACCCCTGACTGGATATTATTTGTATGAACTGTTTTAAACACAGCAGTGACAGTGACAGGGCAGTGTGTGTGTGTGTGTGTGTGTGGCACTGATACAAGTGTATGGCTTTTATTCACTTCACTGTCACTGCTGGGTTGGGAATAGTCCACCAGGCAACAATATCTGCTCTGGTCAAACAAGGACCACTGATAACGGTCCAAACAGTGCATGGAAAAAGATACGCTGTAATCTCGCCAGCTGGATGTAGTAACAGTGTAGGTGTTTCTAATACGAGTTTACAGTAATCACCCAGTTTTACGCAGATCAGGACTCGCGGATCCAGTCACACGTGGATTTTTTTTCGAGAACGGAAGTGATCGTTTTACGCGGAAATCTCCAGAACAGGGCAGAAACTGCTCCCATATTCCCCCCTTTTTAGCTTTTTTGTGGCAATATGGGTTTTTTTTAGTTCTAAATTAGTTTTAAGTTCTCTCTCTCTCTCTTTCTCTCACCGGGCTCTCTCTCTCTCTCTCTCTCTCGCTCTCTCTCTTACCAGGCTCTCTTTCTCTCTCTCTCTCACTCGCCTCTCTCTCTCTCTATTTCTCTCACCGGGCTCTCTCTCTCTCTCCCTCTCTCTCTCGCTCTCTCTTTCTCTTACCGGGCGAGTGTTCTGCCACGCACGTCTCTCTCTCTCCTTTGTTAAGCGTAATGTATTTAACGGAGTATAAAATGAAATGTAACTGTTCTGGGAGTAGATTTGGGGGCATCTTTAAGGTTTACACTATAAAAATAGACAGTTTTTGGCATTTTTTTACCAAAACACAACAACGCGGTTTTTCACTATACGCAGGTGCTCTGGGGACGCACCCCCCGCGGAACGCGAATAACAGGGGATTACTGTATCTCTGTTTGGGCTATTTTCATGGATAAGGACAAGACCAGCCTACAACTAAATTCTAACTTCAATGGTAATTCCCAATTAAAAGCCTTCATAGTCTAGGACTGATGTAATCAGGGTCTGGGGAGCCGGTTTTATACATACATCTGAAACAGATTAGCCTACAGCCGGGAAACAGAAGAAGAGCCGAGGAGCCAAGAGAAGCACAGTGAGGAAGAGTGCAGAGTTGAGGAAGCAGGAGGAAGGAGGCTTGGACAGGCAGTAGAAGCAGGTGATAGTGGCTACCAGGGCTGCTTTCACACATACACACCCTCAGGATGGAGGCTGGAGACCAAGGGGTTCTGCAGACTCCGTGGGTTCCCCAGGATCTGCTTGGCAGTGGTGCGGGGGTTAAATTCCAACACTGAGTGATTCGAGTCTGCGGTAGTTTAAAAACAGCAAGAGACACATGGGTCAGTCCGTGTTAACGTCCTTTCATGCAAACTGGACAACAGCATTTCAGACGGAATCGCTTGATGGAAAAAGGACAGCTTTCCAATTAACCCCGAGGCAGTAGGTCGACCAAAACATGTTTGGTGTGCAAATATTTCCCCTGTAGCAAACAAACACGAAGAGTCATCAGCGAGTCAAATTCTTCACACCCCCAAAACGTCTCCCAAACTCCAACCGGCTCCTTAATGAAGTTTCACGCACTTGTGGATGTGGTTTAGGGCTCAGTATGACTCACTGTGAGCTACATGCACAAACAAAGGCTTTATAGCTTTCAGAGCTGGTGTAAGAAGGACTGATCATCAATCAAATTCCTCTGTGTTTATGAGGGTTGTTGACACAAAAGCTGGTTCTGGACCAGCCCCTACCCCTGAGGCGGTTTGTGAAAACAGACCCTGTTGTCTAAAACAGGCGCCGGCTGTTTCAGTGAGCTGGGAGAGGTTTCTGGGTCTGTATGTTGCAGAATTACATTTCGGTGAATTTTCACTTCCTGTGTTTATTAGCAACGCGCCGCGCTTCCTGCACGGCTCAGCGCAACAGTAGGCGTGGTTTTCTAAACTCTCCTGTCCTGGATAACAGAGTTAGCACTAGCGCTAGCTCTGTTAGCACGAAGAGAGAATATGCTGTTGGTTTTGTAGATTCTGGACACTTTTAATATTAGCTTTTCTTCCATAGCCGCTTTGTGAGTGTGTGTGTGAGTGTGTGTGTGGTTGTGTTTGTACTGGGCAGACCGAACACTAGTCCGCTCTGATGCTTTGATTCTATTGGTCGCGTAAAAATGCGTCATTTCAACTTTGACTGCGGTGCGTGCACAAGGCCGCCGAGTTACGTGCGCCACGCAAGCCATAGAAAATAATGGGCCTCAGAGAAAAGCGCAGCGCATGCCGCGTTCGGTCTGAAAGCGGCTTTAGCCTCATAGCTCCAGTGCAGAACTAAAGATGCAGTGAAGCAGTGGCTTTGTTTTTCAAGCCCTTTTGGGGTAAGAGTGTGACATTGTTTGCTGGGTGGTGGTGGCGTAGTGGGTAGGATATTTGCCTCTAGACCAAGAGGTCATGGGATTGAATCCTACCTCCAGCACTACCACTGTGTTCCTGAGGAAGACCCTTAACCCCAAGTTGCTCCAGGGAGAGACTGCCCCCTATAGGTAGGGAATGGGTGTCGCTTTGGATAAAAAGTGTCTGATAAATGCGTCCGTTTGTCGAACATGAAGACACCACAGCACACAGTGTAAGCAGCGCAAATTTGTTCTCTGCATTTAACCCATTCACCAAGTGAAGCAGGGGGCAGCCAGTGACTCAGCACCCAGGGAGCAGTGTGTGGGGACGGGACCTTGCTCAGGGTACCTCAGTGGTGCCACCATCAGCCCTCGGATTCAAACCCACGGCCTTCTGATCACAGGAGCAACTCTAGGCCAGCGGCCTAGTGGTTAGGGCATCCGCCCTGTGCCCAGAAAGTCCGGGTTCGATTCCCAAGACCGCTAGGTACCTCTGAGGTACCCTAAGCAAAGTACCGTCCCACACACTGCTCCCCACCCCCACACACACACTCTGCTCCCCGGGCGCTGTGTTACTGCAGCCCCCTGCTTCACTTGGTGAATGGGTTAAATGCAGAGGAAGTGTTTCATGCTGTTCACACTGTGTGCTGTGGTGTGTTCACGTATGACTAATGGTCACTTTCACTTCAAATGAGAATCCTATTGCTAAAGGCTACCTGCTCTGTTCTGAGTTTGCCACATGTTTCCCAACCCTGGTCATGAAGACTCCTTGCTCTGCACAAGTCAGTGTTTTCTTTGCTTGCACCACACATGGCCATGCTAATTACACCCTTAACAATCCCTTACTGAGCTGAAGTGGGTGTGTCAAGAGGGCCAGGGCTGGGAACCACTGCATTAGGGTCAAGTCAGGATCCGAAATAAAAGGTCATTTAAGTGTCTACTACCTTCATCGCTCTGTCCATCAGGCAAGAGGTGAGCTACGTCTTCCTCTGACTGGACGCTGGCTTGGACTAGAGGTCCTGTCTGCTGGATGAACTGCTGCAGGTTACACTGCCGCAGCTCTTTATTTAGCTCATCTAGCTCATTGCTCTTATCCTGGGAAAAAAGAAGACACAAATGGTTAACAAGTTTACAGCTTGAGCCAAGAAGGTTTTCACATTTAAAATAGGGGGCCCAGTATAAAAACTGATACTGGAGGTGTTCTTTACACATTACTGATAGTTATTAGGCCTCGTTCACACGGACGTCTGAACTAGTGATGCACCGAGAGGATTTTTTTGGACCGAAACCGAAAATGGGGAAACACTTGGCCGAAAACCGAAATCTAAAACCAAAGAATATATATATTATTATTAAATTATTAAAAGAATCTTTTACAAAACTATGAACATGTTTATTTAGCATTCAAACAATGCACAAT
>JBBPDE010000040.1:18186176-18198570 GCA_037974605.1 Nannopetersius ansorgii | reverse complement strand
CGGGAGAACTCCTGCTGCCGCTGGTGAGCTCCGCTCTGCTGCTGGTTACCTGTGCGCCGTGCTGCACGTGTGAAAAAATCGCGCCAGTAATTTACGTCAGTGATCGGCTCTTTTGATCTGCGCTTTTTGGGTTCGCCGATCAAGCTATTTTTAGCCAATATCAGCTGATCATGATCGGTGGCCGATCAATCGGAGCATCAATAGAAATGATCATGTATTGAGTGCCATACCGGTTCACTGCTGACCATGGCCTTGACAAAGTTACAGGTCTCCACGGTGCATGACCGCACCGTCTCCGTCCTTCCCTCTCTGAACAGCCGAGTCATCGACGCCTCATAAGTCAAGCAGAACTTTCCTTTGTCCTGCAAAAGACGAATGCGCATTCATATACGAACTATGATATATGCATAATTAACAGCAGATTTACTGATGATGCTGATAAACCAATTGTTTTGTTTTTAATAAATTAAAGCTCACCTTGAAGTGGGCAAGCTGCAGGGCAATCTGGATGAAGGCGTCCGGGCTGGTCTTGCACTTCTTGATCAGGCCTTTCCCAAAATCGTGGAAGGGAATGATGTGGGAGTCCACATCGTCAGCCAAAGCCTGGGCCACAGTCAGGGAGTTGGCGATCATGCTCTGGCACTAACAAAAATATGCAAAGAGACAAGAGAGCATGTCAGTCACAGCCAAAAAGACTCAGGTTCTAGTCTGTGTTTACAATAAAGGGCAATCAGGAGGAACAGATGGGGTTGTGTTTTTGGTAGCTCGTCTCCAGGGTCTGACCTCAGTTGGGATATTCCACTGTAGCCTCTGGGGTCCAGGGAGGTTGCGGTGAGGCTGTCCTTTGCAGTGGCCATCAGCTGCGTAACTCAGCTTGTGGTCCATCGATAGCACATGCTTTTGGATACAGATTTCACCACAATTCATGTCAGTATCTGAGATTAACAATCAAGACGAGTAAAAAACATCAAAATTTTAATAAAAGTACATTGCATTGATTACATGGGCATTCATTTTGTGTTTTAAATGTTAATTTTGGTCTCCTATATTTGTATTCAACCTGTCTTTTACTAGCATGAGTATTGATTTGTATTGATATTAGACAATTTTATGCTAAAGCAGATTTTTCAGTGCCCTTTATATGAACTGCATTGAAAAAAACAAAAGACAATTCAATCATTATAATGTAAGAAATATTATACCAGAGCTCCATCCAACATCACTTTCTGGTACCAATAAGTTCACAAGACCTCATTATTGGCCAATGACATATAATACATGAAATAACAAGTAATGCACGATGGCTGTATGTACCTCCCAGAGATGGCCAATGATTGGAGCATCAGCCCAGCTGTGCTCTGCATTCAGTCCCATGGTTCCATTCTTGTAAACAATCAAGTTGAAAGACTTATCAAACCACCTGAAAAGACAAGATTATTAATAACACAAGCTACAACTAGGTACCACCTGCAAACTCTAACACATAGCAGACAGCCTGTATGTTCCGCTCAGTTTTTATTCCCTTACCTGTCATAGCACTTGCCATGCAGCAGAGACTTGGCGTAGCTGCAGAGAGACTCTACGGAGTTGTCAGGGTCGTTGCGCTGCTCTGTATCGTCCAGCACGACGAAGAAGGCTGCTTTCTCCACGGTGTCCAGAGATTGTCTGTTCTTGCCTTGTCTGAGATAGGCATCACGGGCACACGCCCAGGGCACCCTGACTCACGGAGGAGCACAAATTAACGAGAATAACACTGAACACTTAATGAGAGGCGCACTGAACATTTGTGTATCACTAATAAATTATTATAATGAAATAATATAAATTATATAGAATGTCATATTTGACATAGATAATGTATTATTCAACAAGTTACTACTGTTCATAAAATAAAAAATGAGGAGAATTATGATCAACTGCATACTTTTGAATGCTCAAGTATAAAGACCCTCTTTAAAGACTGCTGTAAGGTATGTGAGGGGCACCTGTTTCCTGCAGTAAGGGCAGCGAGCTTCTCCTCTCCTGGCTGAGGCTCCGAGGTGTCTGATAGAATCCTCTCCATCTGCTGCTCTATCTCCCGTGGCAAGAGGAGCCGGCCGTCATAAAACATCCCTACCTTGAAATAGCGTCCCTTATGGTACACCACAATGTGCCAGCTATTCGACATGTGCTGCAGGGTGTCTGAACTCGGAAAGAGGAAAGAGTAATTGGAAAGCGGAAGTGAAGAAAGAAGCTGAAAAAGGACTAAAACTAAAATTTCAGAGGAATCCTATCTCTAAACAAATTTTGTATCTACTATTCCCGATAACAAAGGGGGGGGGCAGTACAATACAATAACGTTTAAAGCACATCACAGAACGTAACAGCAAATAATCAGAATATGCCATGAATCCAGCATCAAGAACATTTAAACCAAAGCAATATCACAACATGCCACAAGAGGGGGGTAATGGGAATGAAATTAGGTCAAGCCATTTGTTTCATGCACAATTTGGACAGAACTGATTATGTTCATGTTTCTTCTCCCTGGTATCGGATTTAACAGCCCTGTGACATGAAACAAATGTCTGACCTTCAGCAAAATGAAGAGGAGATACTTAATTGCAGACAGGAAATTTAGCTTGAGCCCCTCTGGGTAAAAAAAGCCCTGAATTTAAGGGACATTGGCTTCATTGTATGATCGTTGTGTTTTTCACGTTACAAGTCACTCATGAAGGGATTTCAAAATCAACTATAATAAGCATATTAGGCAATAGAAGTTAATACGCCTCTTTGATAGACTCTCATCTATAGGCCAATAATAATCATCAAGCAAAACCATCAGAAGCAAAACTACGTGGTCTACGCCAGGCAGCTGTGAGGCCACTAGCGTGCTAGATTCAGCGTGCAGGCTGTGGAGTGAGGTGTCTCAGTACCTGAGTCTATGCCTGGGATGCGACTGGTGTTGAACATGCGCTCATATTGTGACGAGCACATGGGGATAGTGTTTTGAAGCATAAGCTGAAAAGCAGAAAGGAAGAGGTCAAATAAAAGGTAAGGGGAGGAGGGGCTTGAACGGACTAGATTGGCTAATGAGGTCCTAGAGGAAATCCGTTCGGGAGAGATTTAGGTCACTAGTCACTGAAGGAGAGCGAAGGAGAGAGAGAGGGGTTTGAGCTGAAATCACTAGGTCAAAATGGAAAGACAGGGATCACACACACACACACACACACACACTACAGGAATGTAATGGGGATGAGGAGAACTGGAGTGGGAAAATAGTCCTGTATCACCAGTATATGACCTTTTATATAAAGTCAATGAACTGGTCAGATTATTTTTAAAAGTACAAATGTTTATTCCCAGCTAATCGGTCACTGTTCGGTAGCACAGGACTAATGTGGGTAGTCTCTGAGGGCTACTGCCGGGGCCTTAGACTCATCTTACCCCTCTCCTGGCCTGGGATACGGCTGGTATTGAAAAGCCGCTCCCACTGGGCGGAACAGAACGGTACGGTGTTAGCTAGTGCAAAGAGCTGCACCGGCGCAAACAACATCAGGAAGCATGAAACAAAAACCAGCAGAGACTAAACAGTCAAGCCAGAAGATACAGCATTGGTAACATGCAATTGCAAATGTAATTAGTAAGTAATTAATAAATTACTTCTCATGGAAAAGACCATTGGGTTTTTCAGCAAATTTTATAAAATATTAAATGCTTCTTTTAAAGCCTATTATATAATGAGTGTGTTTTAGAAGACCTCACACATGTTACTTTCTGAGTTAAAAAACATGCTACAACATAAAAGCATTCTAACCGGTTTTATCTGCGCTCGGTCCAACTTCCTCCTATACAACATGATTGAATGGATGGCGTTGCCGGCCCTCGCTGCTTGAAGTTGTGTAGGGAAGTCATAGAGGAAGTCCTGGAGGGAGAGGAGTTGAGATGCTTAAACGCTGATGACAATACATCAGAATCAGAACTCATCAGTGTGGCAGAACTCTTACCATTGCATAATAGTTGCTGTTGACCATAATTGGGTTGCGACTTCTAAGGTAGATATACTCCTCCCACCAATCGCTGACCTGAAATCAGCCGCATATATGATTACATGCAACGTGAAAACATTGAGAGGATAACAAATTATGGAATCAGATTTGTGCCAAAATATTCAAACAAAACTTCCCTAGTACCAAACAAAATTCATTCAATATTCATTCTCTCCTGTCAGATTTTCGATTTCGCTTCTAGTTTTTCAGTTTCGCTGCTGGCTTTTCAGTCACTCCGCCCCGCTTTACGTTTTCGCTGCTTGAGGATTCGTTTGCAGTTCTAATATTAACAATACATTTTAATTATAGAGCGCTTTTCAAGATACTCAAAGTCGCTTTACATAAAATTGAAAAGTTTACAATTTGCATTGAGAACACATTCATACAATCAAATTTTATTTTTAATTTCATTAGGTAGAGACGAATGAGAAATAAAAATAAAAAAGGACCAGTTAAGCACACATGAGGGTAAAATAACAGCAGTTAAAGGCCATAAGCAGATTTGAAGAGATGGGTTTTGAGGAGAAACTTGAAAGTTGCCAGGTCTGTACAGTGTCTGATGGGTTGTGGTAGGGAGTTCCAGAGGGAAGGGGCAGCTACAGTTCTGGCACAGATCTCTCATGTGGGCGGGGCTTTGAATCATTTGCTAGCAAAAACTAGCGCAAAATCGAAAGTCTCACAGGCGAGAATGAATATTGAATGAATTGTGTTTGATATTAGGGAAGTTTTGTTTAAACATTTTGTTTAAAAGTTTTGTTTAAACAAATGAAGTCATCAAACTTACGTAATTTGTTGCCCACAAGGCTTTGAGCTTTAGGTACCACTGGAGTTTGGGTCCAAGATTCTGCTGAAAGTCTACTGCAAGTTCTTCCATCCTTTTGTACTCTTTGTCATCCAGAAGAGGGCGCACTGACTCCAAATACTGTGGACAGAGAGGGTTTTATTCAGCTCCCAGTTGCAGTTAAAAACAACTCCAAGCCTAGTACAGGAAAAACCAACATCTGTGCATGAACCTCACACTCAAAACAGTTGCTGAACTGAATACTGTTTTTAACATTAGCAGGCATTTTAGTGAGCTAACACACATCACATGCTGTACCTTATACTTTAGGACACAGATACAGAGTTAATTTTTCTCCAGAATTTAGTTTATGAACTGTTTCCAACAATGTGCATTTTAGTGAGCTAGCACACATCACACACGCTGTACCTCATACTTTAGGAGACAAATACCAAGTTAACTCTGAAAACACAAAATTGAAGCACAACTTACAGAATAACCAATGTTCGAAACACTGTTTTGAATTCTGTTACATTTAAATGTTGACTGGTTTTCCTCAATCTTAAATTAATAACCACAATTAAAATTTTTATGACAACAGTGTTCCTTATGAAGCCTTCATCTTACTCGTCTCACTGTATCCTTCACAGATGGCAAAGGTAAGCCTGGAAGCGATGTCTGGAAGCTGTACAGGTTTGGCGTTTGCATCCCAGAGAAAATCTTCACAAATGCCTGGAAACATGACGAAACAATAGCAATAAAAGTGTAGTGAAAATTATAGTACACATTAAGATGAAACGTGTCATTTCAAAAAGTCACAGTGAGTGTGATCCTCACTAGCCAAATGCGTGTTTTCCATGATATGCCGCCACGGCGCTCGTTCATCCAGCCATGCCAGGACAGCAGCCCTCTCAGGATGTTCCTCATGGTAAATATAATGAACACCCAGAGCCCTGTGCCAATCAGGACACCACCCACTCTCTTCTGGGTGTCCAGTGACATGTACTTACTACACAAACAAAAGCACACACATAGAATCAGAATCAAAAATTTTACAAACTACAAAAATACACCAACACTAAGTACACTTAATGAAGTTTTAATCAAAAATTATGATCTAAATCAACAGAAATGAAGTGAATCATTAATATCAATCGACATTTACTGATATACATTAATATTCAATCAAATAAGGCACTCTATATGCTACATACAATCTGCTATGAAGGTACCAAAACTGAAAAAATAACCCTACCTCACTGGCATATATTTCCCAACTTTCAGGAAAAGGCCTAAGGAAGGGTCTTGATTGGCATATTTTGCCCTTCCCAGGTATCCTGCCATCACCAACACCAACCCTGGCGCGCTGCCTGGGTATACACCAGTCATGATCCCATTCTGTGAATGGTATATTTCCATTAGAGAACATCAACCTGACATAACTGAAAATGTTGCACTAAAAATGAATGAATGGATCATGTGCACAAGAAGTGGGCAGGTGAGGATACCCTGAAGCGGACGAACTTCTTTTTCCATGAGTGGAGGCCAGAGAGATAGACCTGGCGCAGGGCTTCATGACTAAGCTGCAGGTCAATACCTTCAGGAGAGACAGTAAACTGGAAAGCCACGGCCTGGTGAGCTTCTGCCATGCTGACTGGGGCACAAGGTCACGCCGGATACCACTGAGTAAGACTGAGAGAGAAGATCCACAGGGTTCAGGATAGAATAAATGAGCTAAAGTGCGTGTGTGCATTCCTGGACAAGAGTGGAAAAAACCCAAGCATCTTTATTTACCCAGGTGAAGTCAGTCTATGGACTATGGACTAAACAGAGCCTCCACATAGTCCTGTAGAGGAACCCTTGTTCTCATTACAGATAGCTGCTTAGATTTAACTGTATCCTGCTGCTTAAGATGAGTGTTAAATCCAAAAGAACTACAGTAGTATAGAAAAAAGTAAGTGTTACAGCAAAACACTGCATGGACAAAAGTACTGGGACACCCCTGTTTGTCAGGGTATGGGTGAGACCCCTTACTTCCAGTGAAGTGCAATTCTAAAGCTTCATCATATCAAGACATTTTGAAAACCTACATACTTCCAACGTTGTGGACACAGTTTAGGGAGGAACCTTTTCTATTCTAGCATGACTGTGTCCCACTGCACAAAGCAAGGTCCATAAAGATATGGTTGAATGAGTTCAATGTGACAAAACTTGACTGGCCCACACAGAGCCCTGACCTCAACCCCATCAACTCCTTTAGGATGAACTGGAGCAGAGATTCCGAGCCAGGCCCTCTCACCCATCAGTAGTGACTGACCTCATAAATGCTCTGCAGAATGAATGGGCACAAATTCTGACAGAAAATACAAAATCTTGTGGAAAGCATTCCAAGAAGGGTGGAAGCTGTTACAGTCCATATTACAGTCTGTGCTTTTGCATGCAATGTCATTTAAGTCCCTGTTGGTGTAAAGGTCATTATACTATAATTCGTCCCAATACTTCTGTCCACACTTTGTATTTGTGGTTTATATCAGTCAGCAGGAAGCAAAAGGGAACCAGGCAACGTCAGAACATAGACTGTCAGAATTCGGCATCTCAAATTAAACAACCAAATACAAACACCAAAATAACCAATATAACAACCTGAGTTGGCAGATAATGTTAACTGACAACCAACCGAGCAGCTAACGTTTACATTTTGAGCTCGTTTTGTTTACTTAATGCAACCGGACCTGTCACTTACCTTCACAAAGTATAGATGCTTTATTTACTTCACAAACAAAGCGGCAAGCTGACGCCCAACAGCAGAAAATTAATTTAAAAATTGTATTTTTACACCTGTCCGTTACTGATGCTACTTCTCTCCAAGCTAAAAGCGGCTTCACCACATATTGTAGATGCGAGGCGGGGGCGTTCAGGACACCCCCGCAGCGACACCTGCAGGCCTGGAGTGCAATCATGTGTGTTTGAAAACATCCAGAAAGACAAAAATTCCATGTTTTGACTGTATTTAACCCTCTATCTATGTTTGTGGTCATTTTGACCTATTTCAACGTCTCAAAATAAATAACTGATAACTTTATAATAACTTTTTCACATAAATGCATTCCAGAAAACGTGACAAAACTGCTGTATAAAGTAAAGTGGCGCCTGTTGGTCACAAATGAAAACATATTGTCTATTGTCTATCATAACTTGCACTGAATATTGTTCTTCAACGCTGTCCATGGAAAAACGCTGTCTCATCACACTTTGTACATGTTCACAGCTGCTGATGACAATAAAGTAACCTTGAACCGTGAATATCCAAAAATGCACTTAAACTTAATATGAACTTTCTGTCAAAAATGAAGATCATATATTAATTTTAATGCATGGATTAAATAAATGAGTCTGTATGCTACATGCAGTCTGCTATGAAACTGTGATCAGACTAAAACCACTACTTCACTGGCATATATACACCAACCTTAAGGAAAAGGCCTAAGAAAAAAATTAGAACAAAATCCAAGTATTGACTCGTTTTAAACTCTGCTTTTATGTTTGGGGTCATTTTGACCCCATCCAAAGTCTCAAAATAAACGGCTGACATCATTTTCAACTGGGTAAACAAAGATTAACCCGTGTTTATAAGATGTGTAACATTTTATCCACATCAGTGTTCTCGGAGGTCAGTTTAACCCCATAATGTTTTACCTGTTGGAAACATATATAAGCAATATCAACAATTTCCATGTTTTAGTTTTGATTGTTTGGGAAGATATCAGAGATTTACATTTACATTTACGGCATTTGGCTGCCACTCTTATCCAGAGCGACGTACATCAGTGCTTAAGAAGTACACAACTGTTTCTTACCTGTAAAACAGCTTAAATCCGAGTCAACTATTTAACCAAGATACTGCAGTCAGAGCATCTATACAACAACTGTCCAATAATAAGATGTTCACAAGTAAAGTCTCAAGTCTTTGAGAGGCTAAATGTGGGACTTTTGAGCTGTAAATGTTGAGCTCTGAACGTTTAGAAGATATGCTAATTGGCCACGCCCCACGACTCCAATTGGCTGTTACTTAGCAGAGGGTGGGGCTGCGTGCTGTGATATTCTCTCACCAACATGGATTTGCCTTAAATGATCATAAATCTAAATGTTAAATATAAAAAATATATCTTGCACTCTAAATGCGAAACTTAGATAGGGGAACAGTTAGATGGGGCTCGGTGACCCCTTTCCAACGACCCCTCGAAAACCGTTATTAGCTGAAAAGCGTTCATCTCGGACATAAGTAATGGGACACCGGGGCGAGGTGAACAGTTTTCGGGTCGTTGGAAAGAGTGCGAGATATAAATAAATAATTCCATTAAATGAACATTGTTTACGAGTTATGACTCACGAGTCTCAGCACCCAAGTCCGAGTCAAGTCTCAAGTCATTGAGGGCAAGTCTAAAGTCAAGTCACAAGTCTTCGTTTGTGCGACTCGAGTCCGAGTCTCAGACTCGAGTCCCCATCTCTGGAAGATATTGAGGGCAATGTTTCATAAATTTATCTGTTTGTTTGCAAAGCACTCTCAGTAAGCCCAGTGTAATAAAGCTGTTGTATGAATTGGGAGGGTTGGTCCTGAATTTTAATTTCATCTTTAATTTTTATTGTGTGATCTATTTATTTATGTATTTGTCTGTTTGTCTGTTCGCACTCTAAACGAGTCCGGTGTACTGAAGCTGCTCTATAAATAAACACGCTTTGTCTGGTCCGTGTTAAGAGTGCTGGATATCTTACTGAGTCCCAGTTTGAGTCCTTGATCATTAGCCCAGTTGCACCAGAAGGTGTCCTCACGGACCCGCAGCCTCCAGAAATAGTGGCGCAGATTAATCTGCGGTAAAAGCGCGGTGACGTCAGCGGGTCTGGAAAAACTGCACACACGGGCGGTCGGGCTGAAACACTCTGTTGGGAGCAGAGCTGAACCAGTATGAGGCTCAGAAGCGTCCATCTCTCCTCTGTTTTCCTCCTCGCCTGTCTGGTCCTGTGCTGCCTTTACTGTGTGAATGGTAAGTCCAGCCTGTGAGAGTGTAATACACTTAGTTGATTACTTTACATTAGTCCAACAGTCTATAATCTGTCAGTTTTCAACACAGAAGTCTTCATTTATGATGTCCTGTTGAATCTATAAGAACTAGTGTTGCTTAACAAGGCGATTTTGTCCCACAATGTTGTTATTTATTATTTTAATTTATTCATATTCCATTGTCCTGCTGTCATTTTCTTAATGAATTCTTAATTGAGGTCGAATGAAACCATTTGTCAAATTTTACTTCGGTGTTGTAACTCATTCCTAAAAGTGAAGTCCAGATCCTTTCCAAACACCTTTGCTGTAGCTGATCCTCATTGTTTCATTGAGGATCTGTTATGAGCCAGTGTTCGCACACATCAATGTGTTTTTAAAGAAGCGTCCATGGAAAGACTCTTCAGACCTCCAAAACTGGTTACTCGCTGCAAGGAGCCCTATTTGGACATTTTTTAAGAGTGTACACAAAGCTGCTCCCTTGTTTGGTGTTTGTTTAAGGATTATTGCAAAAAAGTGCCTGAAATTTTGAAAGCAGTAGCCCCCCATCGCTGTGGAGCTCACAGCCCGGACCCTTTTGTGCTGTCCTGTGAGCCGCCTCAATTGAGCGGCGTGAAAAGCATTCCCCTTCTGTTTGTCCCTGTTTTCTCTCACAAAACTTAACATGCAAGGCCAGTCAATCCCAAACCCCAAAATGCCTCAAATGTCTGCTCCTGCATCAGCCCTGAAATGAGAGGAATTCCCGCTTATAAGTGTTTCTGTGCCCCTCGCAGGAGACTACTGTGAGGTCAACCTGTGCCATAATGGGGGAACATGTGTGTCCGGCGTCGGAGAGGAGCCCTTCATCTGCATCTGTGCTGAAGGTTTCGCAGGAGACACCTGCAACGCCACAGAGAATGGTGACCGTCATGTCTATGCGATAAATAAACAAGTCTTTAGATTAGATCTATAATTTAAAATATATATAAATATATAGCAGCATCAACAGCATTTGAGTATGTAAAGTATAAATATGATCTGTCTTTATGGCTAAAATCAAAATTGCTGGCTGGCACCAGTAGCAATAAGCCAATAGAGATGATTCTTTAAAAAAACAACAATAAAGGACGCTGGTGTTAAATGTTTGTGTCTACGTTTGTGTCCCATCAGGTCCGTGCAGCCCCAGCCCGTGTAAAAACGATGGCGAATGTGAACTGATCACAAACTCCAAGCGAGGAGACGTGTTTAATGGCTATGTCTGCAAGTGCCCGGCTGGCTTTGAGGGAGTTCACTGCCAGATCAGTGAGTATAACACCCTCCTAACAGACGTCTGCTTCCACTAGATCCAGTTTGAACCTGGATGTGAGTTTAAAAGAGCAGCATGTAAATAAAAAGCAATTCCCTTCAGGAAATAAATAAAGTTCTGATTCTGATTCTGATCCTGAAAAATGTCTTAATGTGTGAACTCAATTGAACTGTATTAAATCAAACTGTTTTAATTTGAATTGAACTGAATCAGATTGAACTGATTTGATAACTGAATTGGACTAAACCAAGTGGAGCTGAATTTGGTTGATTTGAGTTGATTTAAACCGAACTGAATGGATATTTATTTAAATTGAATTGAAATGCACTGAATAGAATTAAACTGAACTCAACTGAATTGAACTAAACTGGAATTGAATTGAACTGAATTGAATGTTTGGCAGGCACTGTTTCTTAAAAATGTCCTACTGCACTGTATGTGTTTTTAAAATCATTCTGTCTGTGTCAGAGTTTTTCACTTTGAACAAATCCAACTTTGAGCACAGCTCTGAAATCAGCGTTATACCTCTGACACACTCTTTTCCATGGCAGTTAAAGCAGGAGCATTCCTACTACATGACTGATCAAGTAGCTTTGAGAGCAACAAAGCCAGCAGCTGACTCAAAAAAAACATGCCTTTTGCCTTTTTTTCCTCTCTAATACTTTACTATAAGCTTCTGTAGTTCAGCCGTCCATTTGGAGCCATAATTATACTCATGCAGCCACACCCAAGATGTAAAGCATACACTTGTGGTTAGGGAGGACTGTAACTAAAGGGAGCTTTAAATAGGCTTTGTTATGATCTTCTAGTCCTAGCAAGTTGCCCTCGCATGCTGCTTGAATGGAATTTCAAAGACAGTATTGTAAATGTAAAAGCTTATAATCTTGAGTAAATAAGTAATATTACACTGTATACTAGTGGAAAACGTTTACATTAGTGGTGGGCGGTTATCGGCGTTAACGTGAGACTCTTATCGGGCGATAAAAAAAATATCGGCGTTAATCTATTCACAAAGTTGTGTTGGGAGCTGGGTCTGTACTACGCAAGCTATGATGACCTTGATATTTTAGCGCGGATGTGTACCTAGCCTGCACTGTAGGGGGCGAGAGCGAGTCTGAACCTGTGTGTCTGCCTGCTGTGAAATTACCGCATCAGACGTGACGCGCGAACATGGACGCAGCTATGAAGCGCCGGGTTTGCTTCAGGAAAATGTGTTTTTAAGAAGCTTCCCAACGGAAACCTGG